>JAWNGG020000153.1:0-611018 GCA_036937485.2 Tetragonisca angustula
GTCGAAAGAGAGCGAATAAAAAATAATGGGGAGGGTAGAAACCTGTGGGAAATTTAAAAAACAATTTTTATGATGTCGTTCTTTTTTCTATAGTTTCCAATTGCAATTAACGAATCTTCAAGATCTTGCTTTTTAATTTTAGCAAATCAGTTAAATTAATCCCGAAGATAGCAAACATTATGCACAATAACTACCATGAATACGTGCCTTAACACCCTTTGATAGAATATTTTACAAATAATTTTAATAATTTTGCAATTTTACATTTGATCTGTCCAAAGATTTTTAACTCCCAAAATCGTTGAAAAAATACGATCACATTGATGTACGTGGTGACAAAATATAAAAAAATGAAAATACATTTCGTTCGAACATGGAAAGTTCTGATCAATAGATTTCAATTGCTGATTATTAATATTCAAAATATTACAAATTAAAAATTTTTGTATAACACTGCCAAAATAAATGTCAATCAAATTTCCTTTCAACGAGAAACACACGCCGAAAAGTAAAGAAAGAGGTAACCTGTTCGCAACCAACTGCTACGCGTTTTCAGTAGCGTGCGTTCACTCACTATACTTTACCTTCGTATACTCCCTTTCGAAACTTAAATTACAGTATCGTGAAGTCGATTACAGTCTTTACTCCCTCGTTACGGAATTACTTTACTTTTTAATCGCAGGTCCCTAATTGCAGCTCGCTGTGAAATTTATTATTCCTCTGTGTCATTATCCCCTGATAACAAAACTTTCAACTTTTCGGGCTCGAGAACGTGCTTGATTCTCGTTAACAATGGTCTGGCTGAAATACATCTTGAATTTGATACTGATGATTCTCCAACGCCTGATCTCACGATGAGAACAGACTCGACTCGTATTTCGCTGAAAATTCTATTTTCATATCGCGTGTACGTTTCGATTAAAATGTAAAACATTAAAAAAGTACAGCTCGCAACCACGGTAATACACGACTCGAGATGAACACGACATCGATCTGTTTGAAATAAATAACTGTTGCAAATGACGAAAACATTTTATTGCCTCGCCCTGTGTGTATGAATAAGCAATCTCTCTCTCTTTCGCGCGCGCATCTCGTTTTATTTTTATCTGGGTAAATTTCAGTACGTGACCACGCGAAATACGAATACCCAATTATTTAGGAAAACGAAATGCAAACGATTCAATTATCATGCTGTGCAACAACATTACTCGAATATTTTTATGCAACTGTTAATTAATTTTCAATTTCTCTCTCTTCTTTTTCGCGAGAAACTTTTTAGCAACTGTTTTCGAAATAATGCACGGCTGAGTTGATATAACGTACTGTGTTAAATTCGTGGAAACGATTGCTCATTTTTCTGTATCAAATTGTTCAATTAATTTCACCGTTTATAACTGAGTGCTAAACAAACTGGCGTATCTCGTCAGAATGAATGCCTTTGAAAAGAATTTCCATTTTTATCGAACGAAATTCCAACTATCGTGAATTCTTTCAAATTTAAAAAAAAATTTTTTTAAATAAAAGGACTAGTCATAAAAGGAAATTCAATTCTCTCATCTAATGTGAAAAAAGAAAAGTGAGAGTACAACTGTAGCAGATGTTACGGAAAAGAGTATGTTTCTATAGTTTTTAAAATTTCATCGAATCAAATTTTTACAATACCTAATTTCGACTTAATTCCAACATTGTGAATTATCCTGTTCGCACATTGAAAGTAAAAATAAAAAACCACGTGTTCGTCTTGAATAAAATTTATTTTAAAGAGCTACTTATTTATTTTACGTGTTCTGCGCAATTTCGAAAGAATCGTTTGGAGAAACGAAACGTAATTTCGATATTACTGAATTAATCGTGAGAAATACGGATCGCCGGAAGTTTTTGAATTAAGCATCGCGTCTCTTTTATGCAATAATCCGCTGAGAAGACACGAGGGAAATTTAATTCGAGCTAATCTCATTAAATGTGGGAACATATCTCTGACGAAATTGATGTACAACAGAAATTACTTGTTTTTATCTGTGATTACGACAATTTCGGTAATTCACCTCGAATAAATCGACGTGAAACGAGTACGAATATTTCACGCATAATTATCAACTAAGATAATAAGAGAACACGTAGCAAAACGTGGTTTTTAAGAAGTACGAAAATTCATTAAAACACTGTGGCGCATGTTTCGTCAAATTTAAAGCAGAGTTAAGGTTTAATTGTTCTCATTATGCTTTGCAGTCTAATTACACTTCTGCGTGATTCTCTTAACTCCTTTCTACCCGTATCAGCTAGATGCAGGACTCCAGATCAATTTGTAAGCTGTAACGTTCACGTTTCCAGAAAATAGATAACAACTGTCCCTTTGGAATCACAAGTTTTCTGAAATTATGCGTGTCGCGTACATTTGTAAAATTATTTCGAATATCTGGATTACGCGTCAAGGTAGTAAAAATTTTGTACAACGAAACGTATTTATAAATAACGTAAATACTTGGAGGAATTGCGAAACACCTGTTGAAATTAGAAATCCGTATTTTTCATTCGCGCGTAATCGACCCGACACTGAATGGACGAAAATCACTCTCCAACGATTTATTTACAATATTTGTGATCCGATTTCTCTCACTCGCGTGACAGTGGGTATATGCGCCGAGTAGGAATTGTTGAAAGGCGCCTCGAGAGAGATCCTAATCCTATAAACATAATCCGCAAATCCTAACCGTCTAAGCACCTCGTCGTTGCACAGCGAATATCAAGAAGCAAGCGCTCATCCGAGCTCTTGCTCCAAGATTCACTGTAATCAAGGCTCACGCCAGTGGGAATTTCAATTCACGACACGGCAAGAAACTTTGTTCCTCCGAAACGACATATAATACATTGTTTTCGGACAGATTTTCGCGGATTTAAACTCTCATGAATAAGAGATCCGCCTCTCTGTTGGAAATCTTTCTTTCGTGGAAGGCTTGCTCCTCCGTGGGAGATCTTTAACTCGGGAACGAACGTCAGCGTGAATGATCAAAGCGACGACACTATTAATTTCATAACAGATACTAATCAACGTTTAATTTCTTATTACTTGTTTTTGTAACTATATTTCATCTGTTTTATCTATTGTCGACGAAAAGAACTGAGATATTAATTTTCAAATTCACGTGCAAAAGAATGTAATCAATGGCCTACACATTGCCAAAGTGCTTTGTATTTTCATTGAGAGTTATATCTCTGTCGCTGGAGTAAGAATCTCCAGTGAAATTAAAAACTAATTACAGGAAGTTCAAGAAGGGAGAAACGGAAAGATAGGATGAAACGATGTAATGGACGAGCAACGCAATAACCGTACGATTGTATCGCGTGAATCACGATTTCTAAATTAATTCGTCTGCCGGCCTCATGATCTTCCGTTTCACGGGAATCACGAAATTTAACGAGTAATCCGGCTTTAATCTTTTCAGAAGAATTCTCCAGACACCCGGGGCGAAAGTTCGAGGGTTCGTTCTTTTTCTCAGATGGATCTTAAATCTTCTTGGTTGTTCTACGGCCAAGGTATCCTGTGTTTCGTTGCAAAAAAATTTTACAACAACCTTTTTTTTTTTTTTTTACGTGTATTTCCTCAATGAGGAAAGAAGGCTGTTTGTGCAAACTATTTCGATTACTTTCGCCAATCTTTGCTGCGATATCGACATTATATTTTCTATAACGTACATTGGAGAACGGAGGAGAATTCGAACTTTTAGCCTTAACATGAACGTGAGTTCGAATTAAAGGTATAACTATGATTACAAATCTGTATATGATTGTGCACATTTAATTATAATACCGTAAATAGTATTATGTAATATTTGATGTATATTTAGGTACGTTATTCGAAACTAACCTCTAAATCCATCGTTCTACATGATTCTGATTTTTGGTCAAAGATATGATTATAATAACAAATGTATATGTAATTAATCACAGTACCATAAATGATACATAATATTATGTAATATTTGATCTAGATACATTATTCGAAACTAACCTCTAAATTCACCATTCTCTATGATTAAAAATATGATAATTTTGAGTTAGAAATATAATTATAATTACAGATGTATACATATATAATTATCTACATATAATAGGGCGAATAATACACGTATAATATTACGTATATTATGTATATTATGACTACTCTATGTTACATATAGATCGACTATTCTAACCTCTAAATCTACATTACATATAGACTGACTATTCTAACCTTTAAATTTATGTTACATATAGACTCACTATTCTAACCTTTAAATCCATGTTACACATAGACTAACCTTTAAATCTATCTTTTTTGAATCATCAGAAATCATAACGTTAAATCAAAAACATGATTATCACCATTGTAAAAATCTACATGTAATTACAACACCATGCATAGCGTATAATGTTATGTAACATGTTTAATAGGTTTATCGAAAATTTCACGCGAATGCCAGTCAATTTCTCACTTCAGGACCAGTTTCCTTCAAATTAGGAACATGTACGACAATCTCGAGTAATTGTATGCTTCAAGTGCAACAGGGTGCTGTCGACCGTGTACAAAATTTAGGTACGCACTCCAGTTCTATTCACGGTACTAACAGGTCGCGCGCACACCCCGTCCACAACCCTCTAAAAACGCTTTCAAAGAAAATCAAATGCACGATTTGAAAAATTCAGGAAAGTTAGAACGAGACACTTTAAACTTGCGAATGTTTATGGAGATAATTAAGGAAATTACTTTACCAGCTAAATATTGCACTTGTAAAAAAAAAAAAAAAACAAGAATTCACACGAGCTCAAAAGAGAGCAAAAAAAATCGCGAAAATCTCGAAACTCGCAGTAAGGGATAAGTGAATACTAACTTGAACGTTGATTTGCGAAAGTCAAGGTGATTTTTCTTTTGGAAAATACATGGGAAGAGAGGCCGGGGAAACGTCGTTGACAATAATGTTCCAAGAGATATTACTGAGAGGTAATCCACAACAAACAGCACGAGAAATATCACTTCGCGCGAAGGTAATCCAATCTACCACTATTCGTCACTCGAGTTAAAACTGAGAAGGGTGAAGAATGTTGGCAAACGTGTTCAACATCACCAGACAAATGGCGATTCCTCATAGAAACAGACAGCGTTTGTTCTTCTAATCGTATCGTCAATTTCAATCAAAGATGGATCTTTTATAATGGAACGAAAAAGTCGAAGGTATTTAAAACGACAGGTCAATAAAACATAAATGGTGCAAAACGCCAGATCCATCTTCATTTTAGGAAAATAATAATTCTTTGGCTATTTCGTCTGTTAAGTTTGTTATTCAATTATCTCCTACAACCTGAGGCTGCGATTACAGGATAACATATTGAAAATAATAGGCGTATGTGAAATTAATGAAGAAATAACAATTTGACGATAATTCGATTGTATGACGCATGATCTCTCACGATCGAAAATGACTGTACAAAAGCTTTGGAGATTAGAGTATGAAAATTTGTTTATTGCTCTCCTTGTTTTCTCTCATACTTTTCACGCTTCCAATTTTTCCTCAGATTACTCAGATTGTCTCAATTTTTGATTTTTAACGTTTTTAGAAAAGAGGCTGGAAATTAGTTTCAATGTTTCGGAGATATTAGAATTTTGTTTGCGAAATTGAAATTTCGTGTGCACCGATCTAACTAAAATTGTCTTTTCGTTTTTTTATAGATCGTCGGTAATTTGATCGTGAAATTAACGCACATGTATTGTAATTAGTTAGTCAGTTTCGGGTGCAATTAGTCTCTCGTTAATTGTTGATTAGCGGAATCAATTACGGGTCTGATGATCAATCGGTATTCGAAACTCTGTCAGATTAATGAGCGATTAGGCCCAAGTTGCAGTCTCTAGGGTTATTTAATTCAGCCAAGATTAATAATTAATTGTGGTTACTCGTCAAAGCAGATACTCGTTCAAAGCAAATGTGTAAATTTTTGCTGTTCGTGTTTGGTAAGTCACACGAGTAATAATTTAATAATTTAATCAAACAATTCTAATCTAGAAAACTCTTCAAACGATGTCAACGTACATTATTCACGTTCCATCGTATTCACATTCTAAAAATACCATCTATTCATCATTTGTTAACGGATAGTTCAGTATTACAGCGTGCCGTGAAAGATGGATTAAATTTAATGTTATTCATTAGCGATGCAACGAATATTTCAGTGAAATATTGAACATACGAATCGAAAATTCAAAAATACTTGTGGCCCGCGCGGAATTGTTCGGAAATCCGCGAGAAATTAAGAGCATTCAGTCTCATGATTAATTAATTTTTTGTTTATTTCTCTATTTCGGGTATTAATTCCTGACAATATTTCAATAATATAATATAGGGTGGGCCAAAAGTCTCGTCCCACCTATTGTTTTTTTTAATAAAACATCGAGATGTAAGAGAAAGCTAATTTTATTAATTTGTACAATAAATTATATCAAAATAATATTAACAATAATAATCATTATTATATGACATTAAAATGTATAATAAAAAATTACGGATTTATTTCAGTAGGAAGTGATTTTTGGCTCACTCTCTATAAAATATAATATCATATATAATATAATATTCACATAATATACATAATATACAATATAATATAATTATTCACATCGACACTTGAATCGTCATTTTCCCCCCAATTCCTATCAAAGATCCCACGCGTCCATGAATTAACAATATTTGATCTCTGTAACAAACGTTTCGCGACTCGAGCACACCGTGGGGCAGAAACTAGTTCGGCGACAGGTTTCACAAATGAGGAATAAAATCGGTTCCAGAGGGAGATACCGTAAGAACCGCGTGAGAAACACTTTTCAACTGAAATTAGAAGAAACCTCGTCGTGAAACTCACAGTCGTGGAACAGTGGAAACTGTTGCACGATGATGAATGAAACTTAGCTTAGAAGTCTGGCCGAGTGTGTCCAATTGCAGCCGTACGGCCGTAGTCACGTATCGAGAACAGTTTCACCCCCGGTTGGTGTAAACCGACAGGCTTAAGAACGCCATGAATTGAACGTTGGCCAACGAGTTACGTACGTGCCTTCGTCGTTGAACATCAGACGAGGGCTCACCGTTTTCATTCGTGTCAAAGCAAGAGATGATACCGACGTATCTCCTCGGGGCTACATTAATTTCAACTCGAACGACAGCGATGGGATTTCCAACGATCCAAAATCTCTCTTGGGTTCCGAGAGCCCGAGACTCTCGAGAAATCTCATAACGTTTTCGTTCGGGTATTCGCGTCGTGTCGTGGGAATTATTATATCATGCTTGCCGGAACCGTGTGTCTCTCAAAATTGCCGAACGTTCAACGATATTTAAAAGCCATTGAGAATTGAGCAACCACCGTGGACATTTCAATTTTGCTGTTTGATTTCATAAAATTGTAAATGTCTCGGTGAACGATGAACTCTTGTAGTTCACTCGGACAACGTCTCGATATTTAGAAAAATAGAATTTGATAGTGATTGAACTGACTGAAAAGAATTGGGAATGATTTATTGGATGATTTGTACAGAATCGCAAAATATTCGTGATATTGGCAGGAAAGATTCTGTAAACGGAGTCCTTCCAATGCTTTTACATTTTGAATCTGTGTTTTACAGATCTCGATAGATGAATAATTAAGAAAAAACCTTTGTCATGCGACTTCTCAAACGGTTGTTCAAATTATTCAAGTGTTATTCACTATTTTGTCAAATGGGAAATAATTTGTATTTATGCAAGCCTCAAATGACTCGATGTTACAAAAGCAAGGGCTATAGTACTGACATATGAATAATTGCAATTGTGATAACTTCAACGTACGATGTACGTTTAAAAATATATGCACGCACATAATAAAGCCATAAAATTTACAATTTGGACATACTTTACAAAACCAGATCACGTTAATTTCGCCAGGTCCATTATCTTCATTTTGTCGTCGTTAAATAGTTGGTCAGACTTTAAACACTTAACTTACACGTTTTATGAAATATTAAGATTCACATGTTTGATAATCGACGATTACAAAATTTTACGAGAATGCCGGACCGTGGCATGAATTGTATAAATTCTTAAAACGTTTGAATGTTTGAAATGCCCGATGGATTTAAAAGTGAACTGAAATATATGAAAAGTAAAAGAGGGAGAATATTCGACGAGAAATTTCGAGAACAGATTTTTCTTTCCAAAAGTATCCAGGACGTACAATACTCTCTCCGGCTCGAGTATTACACGAAATATTCGACATTGTGATGCATGCACGATCGAAATTATAAACTCGTGTGACGTTCGTTCAACTCGGACTCGATAAAACGGAAAAGAGTCGGGCAATTTCGCTTCCCGTAAGAATTTCACGCGAGACTGAATTAGGAAACAATTTCGGCAATGAAATTCCACGGATAATTATATAATTAAACGCTGCATTCTCGCCAAGCGTGGATGAAATGTTCACGATAGTTGTCGGAAGAGTTCTTCTTTCTTCTCGATTGTTATCTTCCTCGAGCTTCCCAACGATTCCCAGAATCCACGATGTTCGCGTTCCTTAAGAATTTCGAACGTTCCAAAATGTTAAAAAAAAAAAAACACTATTAGAAACTGGAAACTCTATACTGTTGCATTAAACTTAAAGAAATCGCTGAACTAATTTAAAAAAGTTGTGAATCTTTGAATTTCTGTAACTCGGTCCAACGACGTTCTAACTCGCGCTCGCTTTTAATGGGCGAAGCCTCTTTCCTTGAATTTCGACCACAGAATTTTTCAACAAATTTTTTCCCTCACGTTCGTTTCAAAGTGATCTCACGAAGAAAACTCTCTCCTTCACAGCGAAGTCGATCTACGATTTTTTTTTATCTACTATCTGATTTCATCTAAGTTTTATCGTACGAGAATTAGAATGATCCAAGATGCACCACGTGTAAGTTTAAACACTCGAATTGAAAAAAAAATTGCGACAATCATTAAATAACGAAAGTAGAAAACCGTCTCGAGGAAATGTGAAATGGAAAATATTAATTTCAAGTATCGATGCACGAGTGCGTTAAAAGAAGCACGATGTTTACAACGAAATGGCGAGTCGAAACGTTGATCCTCAGGGGTTGTGACCTCGGTGCAAGCGAGCGCGCAGGGAAATGAAAAAGATATTTATTAATTCCAGGGAGAATGGGGCGTCCGTTAGTTCCGCGTCGCTTCCGCGAGCATGCTCGTTCGATGCAGGAAATTTCAAAACGTTATTTATCGGCGGTGCTGGCCGATGGGAGGGTTGGGTTCTCGTTCCTCGCGACGTTTTATGGATTCGTTTCATCGATAACACGCTGAGAAAAGCGTTCAACCCGTCGCCGAATGCGCAACATGGTACTTTATGTCGATACGATAGCTATAGCAAGGACTAGACTGCGGTCGAGTTTTTTCCCAATCCGAGAGTTCCCTGTTTCTATGGAGAATGCAGATCTCCCAGGGATATTCGGGGAGTATCTTCCGCTGTTGATTTTTGAGATCGATAAGGGAAATATATCGAGGCGCACAAACATAAAAGCGATGAGATAATACGCGGGACGAACGATGAGAATTCGGTTTTGCCACTGGCAATGAGATTAGAAATTTCGATGAATCGTTTCAATTAATTTAATTGGGATAATTTGGTTATTAGGTAATTTGGGACAACGAATTTTTTTTGGGGGGGGGATTCAACGAGAACTTGAAAGAAATTTAATGAGGATTGAATGAAACGTATTAGTAAAAATTAACAGGAGCAATTGTACTGAGATACTGCAGGAGCATCGATATAAATAACATCTGTGTCGCAAATAAATAAGTATTTGTCTAAGTGACAAAGAAAAGAACTTGAATTAATTAACAGAAAAGACGTCTTACAGTACTGATCTTCGTGCTTTTCAGATTGCCATTAACATTTCCTTCTCGTCTCTACTAATAGAGTGTTGATTAAAATGAACTCGAACGATCTTTACAAATACGTCACGGTCCCTACCTTTTCTGGATCATCACTGGGCAACTAAGAACACTGTAAAACTCTTGACACCTTATTGTTTTCCTATCCTGTTTAATATGAGAAGAAAGTATACATTACTAATTCTTTTATGAAATTTCTTTTTGTAAGAACTAGTACTGATTTTTTTGTAAAAAAAATTATTTTCCCTCAAAATATTGGTCGTCGTCAACATCGTCACTGTTAGTATCACAAATTAGTTTCTACATCCTCCGCAAATGTCACATGCCGAGTTTACGTTCCACCTTTTCGACGTCATATTCTTAAAATTTCAAAGCTACAATAAACAAATACCCAACAAATACAAGCACCCAACTACACAAAAGTATCCAAGACTTTCACCAGCAAACACCGAAATTTAACAACAGGAAAGAATGAATAATTACCACACGCCTAAGAACCGATCATACCAGGCTAACACACGAACACAAAATCAAAAGAACTACATCACCCACCTGCACTCATTGCAATAACCATCCATTAACAATAACACACACTTACTGCACGAATGCCACACCACAGAAACCCAAAGACAGAAATATGGAATCAACGCAAACATAAAACTTACTTCTCAAAACGACATACAAAGAGTATTATTACATCTAAAAAGCATAAACTACTACTCACACATCTAATGGTGCCGTCCTCGCTAATGACCTCGCTGTCGATGCGACAATAAAATTAAAAAAAGAATAAACAAATAAAAGTTACAACAAATATCAAGTTTGTTTCACTAAAATCTGAACTGCAGAGATAAAACATGCCCAACAATATTCAAATGGCGCAAACAATCTTTCGACGAACTTTCGACCAAACAAAAAAGAAAAAAAAAAACAGCGTAACCGCTTTAGTGTGATCTTCGCCGCAACGACGATAACACGATTTTCACCGATAGATCCAAAACGTTAACGAATACATCGTTCGCTTTATTAGGGCTGGCCTATCATCCGGCCGTAAAACGAGACTTATGTAGGTGGTCTGAGGATGCCAGGACTCGTTCTTGTCGTGCTTAATTAAATTTTGGACGATTAATGGGGCAACCGGCTGGGCTCCGTCACAGAGCCGAGAACAATGGGACTCGATGTCACGCTTGATAGATTCGATTCTAGGAGCAAGTGCTCGGAAACTAATCGGCCAGCGACAGAAAGAACCTCCTAGAATGCTTGTTCGTTGAATGGGAAACGTTTCGCGCGCGAAAGGGGACAGAATCCTCTCGGCTTCGTGAGAGGAGAGACGTGAAAGAATATTATTAATCACCGCGCGAACCGGACAGCAGATTGTCGTCTACGATGCAAGCTTAGAGAACTGGAGATACAAGCTAGATTATGAATGATCTTTCGGATTGCAAGTACGTGGTTGGGTCGGTCGGTTGGTTGGTTGTTTCGAGTTTCGAGACGGGTGAAATCAATCAAATTGCCTCTTTGAATTTCTGTCTTTGTATTTTTGGGGGTTCAGTTTTCCATATATATTTATTCCGACAGCATATTTTTGAAATATTATATTGAAAATATAATATTGGGGGGGGGGGATAGTTTCGAGACCTTGTGTCTATGATTTTTTTGTTTTCTCGTAGTGTATTTCGATATACCACAAGAAAAAAGTTAAATCTTTATCACAATATCTAAGTCACATCTTTTTTGGACTAATTTTAAGCTGAAATTTACAACTGCACGAAGATATTACTTTAATTACTAAATAAATTAGTATTGATTGTTTCAATATCTACAGATTAGGTAAGATTGTATCAGACATGTTGGAAAGAATTTGAAAAGAAAAAATGTTGGCAAGTTCCACTACTAAAGTTCCACTATTATTTGTTAATTAAAAGTTTGTTAATTTTTTATTTAGAATTTATTTTTATGGGGAATATAATCAACGCGTTTTTTCATCGATAATTCAAGGAAATAATTAACCATGTAACAACAGTCACAAAGGCCATTAACTATATAACAACGCTCGACGAAATACTTTCAACACCTCGCGAAATAAGCTGAAAATTTCAAGTACCCTAATTAAATCAGTGAACCTTGCGTGCTCAAGTTATTTTGCACGAAAAACTGTCGAAAGCATGATAGGGTGATTCTTTAAAAGAAAAGAAACTTCGACGCTCGTGAAATATTTTTCGTGAAAAATTACTCCTTGCAACAAAGTTCAGTTTCAAAGACCATTTTATTATTATTATTATGCGTACGTCTCTCGATTACTCTGAAATACACGTTCCTACCATATTTGTTTCCGTGGCTGTTCGTTACTTTACAACGATGACAAAATAAAATAAAAATCTGCCAGAGAATGCGAGATGAAATTTTCGACAAAAATGACGATAATGTCAGTCACTATTCGGTGCGTTTTAATTTAAAAAAAAAAAAAAAAAGAAGAAGAAAAAAATTGAATTTCATATTGGAAATATAAAAAAAATTTCAACTACAGAAAGAATTTCTGCTGGAAAAAATGCAATCTGACAATTTCCTATATTTTCTGTATCATACTTGCGTTCGCGCGCTATCGTTTCATCAAAAATAAAAGAATCTTAACTAAAGGAGAAATTTTGGATCAGGGAGAATTACGATGTGGTAATCAATCAATTTAATCGGGAAAGGAATTTACTCGAGAATAAAAAAGATATCAACTAGAGAGGGAACTCGTTATTAAAATAAATATATCATCCACTAACTTTCATTTTTTAGTATCTACGATATTTGTTCTAGAAACAAACGTTAAGGAATTTTTCTTGGAGAGAGATTTTTCAACGAGAGAAAACGTATAATCGGGTAATTAACCCGTTTTTCTATACTTTTAATATCAGATTTGTATCATACACATACCGAATTTTTGGGGAGACAATAAATTAGTTTTTAACAGTTCTCGGTAATCGATACGAGGTTTCAGACCCTCGAGGAAACTCTGTCCGTTAGTGAACTTCCGTCAACCGATACGGACATAGGACAGGCATCGTTACTCCAGAGGGAACAAATCGAATGGGAGAGTGTGAATCCTGTGGAAAGTTCAGTTTTAACGTCCGAGGTAACAGTTCTTTAGAAACCGAATGAAACGTAGTAAAACGAAATTTAAGTACTTAATTGATTTACAGTGAGAATTCAGTGATAAAAAAAAAAGGAAGAACGAATAAATAAATTTGATCGAATATCACAACATTAAATTATCTATGATCACATTATAAAATTAATTATTTAATTCTTAAGTTCTTTCAACTTTTTGCTGTTACATGTTCTTTTCTCCTTTTCTTTTTAATTCTATTAAAACCACAAGTTTATGCATCTACGCTACAGAATCTAGATATCAAATGCTTAATTATGCATGCACCTAATTATTAACATGATCTACTTGAATAATCATTTAGAGCATTGTGGTGTTAATTCTGCTTGCCAATTACCTTTTTGTATGCTGGGATCTGAATTTAAAAATATAATTTAAAAAATATTCTGCTTAACTAAAACCTGTCTTTTAACATGTCTCTTGAGAACTTAGAACTTTTTTTTTAAATCGTATCTATATAAATGTTTAAACATAATGGAGACTAAATAAATATTCTGTGGAAAATACCTCCTACTTTCCTTTTTATCAATATTTGTTTCATCTACTTTTCCTTTCTTTCTGTTTTTGAAAGTTTCTCGAACTATTACCTCAAAATAGTTAAATCTGAATCTGAATTCAAAAACTCAATGCTGTTGTGTTTAATGTATATCCTCCCACGATCTTGGTGGGAGAATTTACAAACATAATGCTAGTTGAATAAACGCGATCATTCATGAACATGAATGAATGACCAGAGAGACAAAAATGTAAACAACTCACTCTTAAATATGAAGCATGTTGTTATCAAGAAACCATGGTAGAACTCCGTGGTAGAAGTATAGACTGGAAGAAATCTGCAAGAAAACAAGAAATACCATATTTTATTTTTAAAATTTTCATTATTTGACAAGTTGTAGATAATGCAAAACTTAACTCTATTAAATAATTATTTAATATTAATTTACTATTAAAGTGTAAGATTGAAAAGCATCAATGCGAAAAATTCACGGTTAACCTTGTGCTAGAAATTAAACGTCTACAGTTGTAATTACTCATAACAACAATATAGATTATATGCAGGTTATGTTATATAATACTAAAAATAATTCTCACCTAATCCTAATGTAGCACATACATAGATCGATATAGATTGATCGAATATAGATTGAAATACATAATAATAGTATAATATTAGCAATGTGAAATATAATAAAATAATTCGTTTAATATATTTGAAATAAAAAACTAACACAATATCTTTGAAATATAAAAAATGATTTCCTTAACTTTTCATAACTTTATCTTCTCAACAGATTACAGAATTATTAATATCACATATCAATTATACATTGAAATGAATATCTCGAATGACATTGAAATAATTATGACTCGAATGTTGCAAATTAAATAAAATAATATATATACATCTATCTTTGTCATAATAAAACGGACATTACCTTCATGAAGTTATCAGATTGTAATTTCAAACATGGCGACTATATTTGAAAGATCCCTGTTCGCGCTATTTCATTGTTGCATTCGAATCCGCTGTATTGTATGTGAAATAAATCTATTGTATGTGAAATAAAAAAAAAATCAAAAATTATAACAAATACATAATACCAAATTACCAATTATATTAAAATAAAGTATTACCGAAGTTAAAGTTGACATCTATCTTGAAAAATTAATGATAGAAGCTACCAGTGATTCTGATAACCAAACAAAAGTGTTGTGATAACGTTTGACAAGTTGTTAGATGAACACGTGTTAATTGAACGAACAACAATACTAATGTATAAACGATAACCAAGGGCAATAAAAGCTACGATACGTCGAGACGTGATGATCAAAACTAGGTTATGTTACGCGCGTCAAATGAAATAATACACCTTAACCTTATGAAGTTCGACAGTACAATGACACCCCGCGCCACACTTCGTCATTCTACTGAGTTTGCTAATTCGTTCGGCAATCTTCGGTTCCCCTTCCAGTTGAAGTTGCGTGCCGAATCGAATTTTCGTTCGTTCGTTGAAATATTTGCGGTTTGAACGGCGAGACACACGGTTCGAAAGAAATTATCATTGTTTTGTTTTGTGTTTTTTTTCTTGTTTCGATGAAATTCGCGTGTGTTTCTTCAGGAGGACGATTGCCTGGAACGACGAGAAATATTTTCGCCAGTGAGTATCTCGTATACAGTGTTATTAAACGCAGCTAACTGCGTATATCTATAGATTAATATTTCTATCGATATCGATTGTTAAAATGGCCGTTAACACATTCGTTTCAATTTCGTTACAATTATTTATAGATTATTATCTATCCATTGCTATCTAATTGAAAAGTAAACTAAAGAAAAAAATGTTGCAGACGCAGTGCTCTAGATTGAAATAATTAAATTAACACACTACAGTATACTGTACTACATGTACATACCATATTTGAAAAATAGTTAAAAGAAGATATTGGAAAAGAATTTCGTTTTCATTCTTTCATTTTAAGTTTCATTTTTGAAATTGTTGATCATATAGATGTATACGTCGTTTTCTTAAGAACCATAATCTTTTCTCTCTCGTTATTATGAAGCAAGATGCACCAGGCTTCTTTCGTGAAATAAAATAACATATACATACGTTTGACTAAAATTTCTCTCAGTATTATAAACTATGCAGTATATGAATACAAATGTGCAAGTGGTTGGAAATTACTTGTTTTAGAAATGAAATTTAGGACATTATGCATACATGTAAATAATTTTATAAAATTATACGTGTTATCTTGCGAAGAATTTATTATATTTTAGAATATTTACATATGTTCCCTATTGCGAGTCGCAGTATTTTAAAATACTGTTTTCAGATTTCCAAATTTTTACGAGTTTTTGCTCGTTTGTTGCAAATTTTGGTATATTCCTGCAACGCATAGAATCCGGTTTTGTACTTATAATTACTTGAAACTAAAGATAAACTCGCACCTTGATTACCATAGTGTGGAAACGAAAGATAAACTTGATCTATCTTAATCTATCTTCTCCGACGACTAACGAACTTAATCTATCTTAATCTACGTCTCTGTACACCTACAGTCCATATTTTAGAATTTAGAAATCTAAAGACAGCTTTCGGGCCTTGAAATTAAAACTCAAATTCAATAGATACTTCTCGATACGTAAAGTAATAAATGTAAAATTAATAAAGTAATTAAGTAACGTAAATTAAAATATTTCCATTATTTTTCGAAAATAAATAACAATAATCAATGATCATCCATTAAGAGCAGTCGTAATTCGTACAAATTGCATTAACTTGATTAATCTCACAAAATACTAACTCAACTCGAGGAGTTGAAATTGAAGTTGAACTGAAGTGAAAGTACCAGGAATAAATATTTCCATGTTATTTATTCATTTATCGCTAGAGCGATATGAATTTCAACATTTGTCATCTTTATAAGTAGATTCGAAGAAAAGAATATGAATGGTAGAAAATGTATTTCTCAGTCAGATTCACGTGCTTGCTTGTACGCTACGCTTTTATCTTTAATCAAACATTACCTTGAATGTAGGATTATAATTTTATCCTGTAATAAAAGCCACAAACTAAATTCACAACATTTCTCACCGTATTTCAACTTTTATTAACGTTTATTATTTGAACTTTTTAATCGTCAAAGTACGAACAGAATATGATTACTTTTCTACATTTTCCTTTAATATTTTCATAGCCAAGAATATCTTCGTTGTCTGCTCTAATTCAACAAACCTGTTTTATCCGCTCTGTATAAATACAATCTTTACAATTTAGCCACCTCAAAATCCACCTCTGTGACATTACGTTTGTTACGTGGTGGCAAACGTAACATCACGTAGCTGGATTTTACGTCGTATAATCTCTTATTGCACGCAGAAAAATAGAAGTCCCTTTTTGAAACTTATATAAACATTTACAGGCTACAATTCAGTGAGTAACTTCACCATCATTAGATATTAGCGATACAGCGTGGCAACGAACCATCAAATGTTCAAACACATCATTATTTCAACAAAAACGTCTCGATTCATCGCCAGTCTGTCCGTAAAACCACTCAAATCTGTCTAAAAAAGCGGTTCCACGTCTAAAATTCCTCTCCCGCGAGTTTGATAACGTTTACGCGCCCATTATTGGCCATAATTTTTTCAAGCGAGGCTCGTTACAGTCACGAAACGCTGCGAAAGAGAATCACGCGATAAAGTTGAATCGGAATATCGCCTGAGCGTGAAACGGTGCCATTTCTCAGCGGAGGAACCGGCGTAGCAGCTAGGAGGCTAATTAAAAATGCTTCCGTCACGAGCCCGCGAAGACAAAAGGAACTTATGAATTACACGGAGAATCCTTCAGCGGCCTCGCCAGCTTGGCCACGAAGCGCGGAATAAAAAGACCACGAGGAGGGTATGAAAGAAGAGAAGAGTCTCTGTAGTTTTGGCTCTCAATGCAACTCGTTGTTGCAGTTCCGCATGGACGTACGAGAATCGTGTGTTTGAATTGGACGGTGATTAATTAGCGGAACGCTTATATAGAAACTAATCGTTGATCATTGCTGCGACAATGCGAAGTGTCGATCATATTTTCCTTTGAAACCCCAAAATTTTTATTATACTCGTTACGGATGATAAATTATAATTTAATAATATAATATGTGAAAATTAAATACAAAGTATTTGGATTAGAATAGAAAGATTGGTAATTAATAGTGGTCGCGAATGAAAAGATAGGCGAGGGATTGTTACGTTCAAGAAAATTGACAATTGAGTGACGATTTAATTTGCTTGGTCAACAGGAAATTTATACTGTCTCGTTTGATCATTTACATTTTGAATTGTATTATATAGTTGGATGATTCGTATTCTAAAAGTAATGAATTCTAAAAAATCAACGAAAAAATCAAATGTCCATGCTCCTTCAAATCATTAAACTCATACTTCCAACAGCTTTTGCACACAATTTTGAAACTCATAAAAAAAGTTACGCGAACATCCCGATGATACATGATGACGTGAAATGAACGAAGCTGTAACAGTAGATAGTAGTTTTTAATAGTATTATTTAATATTCATAGCACTTTAATATTCAACAGGCGTGTATTATAGCAAATTTTTCTCTCTGTTCACGGTTCACTAGAAATCGAATATCGAACGAAGTTTAAAGCATGCCAGATAATTTCCAAACTTTGAACGAAAAAATTATATTTCACACGCGTCACCTGTCTACAATTTCTGATCGTTAATAATTTAGATACAAAATGTATGTGGGGGTTACTTTAAAATTTGACGGGAATTTTGATTTCGGTAGTTAAATTGTTTTATTGTATAGTATTCGTTAAATAACAGATGAATTCTCTGTAAAATTGTTCTCTGATTTATTAGGTGAAATATTTCATTATTTGGATAGACTGTCGTGTTGTTTTAATTCGATCGTTCGCGAATTTTATTTTAAATTCAAAATCCTTTCCGCGATCGTGACACTTTTGGAATAAATTGTATCAAACGCAACTTTTTCAAAATGAAAGCAGAGGAAGAAAAACCTAAAGCAAGGCACCTCTCTCGTGAATGCTGACGTTAAGGGTCGCAAAATCCTAGCGTTGTTAATATCAAATTGAAATGCAGGTTTCCGCTTGGTAGCCATGTTGAAGTAACAATTAGACGCGGAGTGGAATAGTGGAAGGCGGTCAAATGCCTGGAATTCCTTCGAAGAGAACAGAATGAACAGAGCGAGCTTCATTCCTCTGTGAACTCGTAGCAAACAAATCCGCTGGATTTAGGTACATTTGAAATATTTAGGTTAGTAGGTAAATCCAGCTGGCGGGCTAGAGATTCGGTCGATATATCGAATCAGTGTCCGATCCTCGTTTCACCGAGTGACGGTGCAACGAAGACACCAACGGAGTGATTAGACGTGACTTTGACGCGACTAGACAGTGATTAATCGGTTCGCTGACGAATCTACGATACGCGCAATGGAGACAGTCTACGTGCTTTATCCCCAAGGCCCAAAATACGAACTGGTTCTCGATATGATTCTCGGCGAAAAATACTGCAAAACGCGGAGAACCGAAGTGAAAAGTAAAATAGATCCAACTATTTTCTTTTCTTCTCTTCTCGTGGACGCGCGATCGTTAAATTTACTCGTTTTCCTTCGAAACTTTTTATAGAAAATTGTTTGTATTCTCTTAATTAATTTTAGCTCTGCGTACATTTTTTGGGAGGGGGGAATGAACTTTGGATAATTTGAAGCATAAATAAAAATTTTATTTATTATTGTTCGTGGAACGATTATAAGTAGACTAGGTTTTTATGTAATGTGAAAAATACAAATTATCCGGAATAAATTATGTTTATTAAAATATAAATGTAATAAATGATGTAATAAATGAAACGAAATATGATAAATGAAATAAAATATGATAAATGAAATTTTATTTATGACGCTCATCAAAGTTTAAAAATGCATGAGAATCTGCATAATTGGAAGAATGTTGAGAAACAGCAAGTCAGTTACATTTTCTTGTTTTAGTCTCGAGATTCGACGATTAATAATTTACGTATAATAAAATCACGTGTAATCTCTATAAATGCAAATACGACTAGACACGTATCAAATCTTCTCTCTCTCTTTCTCTCTCTCGAAGTCACTTTCATTGTCGAACGATTTGTCGAGTATCGATAACGATCGCGTTTAACAAGATCGTTACGTTGAAATCAGTTAAAATCGTGGCAGCAATCGATAGCGAAATGACAACGTCGATTGGTCGTCGTTGGGGGTCGTTCTCGTAAATCTTGCCGATAAACCGAGGTGTTCCATAATCGTTTTATCGACAAGATCGGTGAACTCGACAAAAATTTTCTCCCCCCGATCCTCGAAGGGCCGTTCGTGGCGTTCGATTATAACGATCATCCATCGATTCGTAATTCCAGTTTACGCTCGCCGTCGCATAGCGATTTAATCTCCGGAAATGAAAATCGCCGTGTATTTCCCCAACGGGGTAAACGTGTTTATCGTCGCGTTAACGTGTTGCTTCAACGATGCACAATTGGATATTTAAAATTTCCACGTTCTAACAAGCTGCAATTGAAATCGATTTAACGTGCGAATTCGTTTTCACAACGACGTCCGACGACTTTACGAGCGAAACGTAATTAACAATCGCGAATTTCGAAATGCATCACAATATAAGATGTATGCTCATTTTGCGTTTATTGATTCGATGGAACATTCGTTGCGGATCGTAAAACTGTGGTTGCCACTATAATTAAAACCGCGGTTAAGAATGACTAACTAATAGAATATTACAAACTAATTTGTACTATTAGAATAGTACAAAATAGTTGAAATGAGAATAATCTGTTGGATTCAAACATACGTTCAACGAACATATAGAGAAGCGTTTTTTTAAACTTTTAGATTTCTTTAACTGCGCCTCCCCGTAAGAAAATGGACAATTTGGCTCATTGCGTAATCTTTGTCTTTTAATACAGAATTAACGAAGTAGATTTTTCTATCATAGAAAACTAGCCAATATTTGATGTTACGCGACATTAAATATTTTTAAAAATATTTATCAATATTCTTCGTATTTACCAATCTTTGTCACTTATCAATATTTATCATACGCGTTATGAGACATACATTGCACGTTATTAACTATTAAAGAAAAAAGAAAAATGGAAGAGAGAGAGAGAGAGAGAGAGGGCTCTTTTCAAACCGCGTAACTTTCAAAAATTCACTCTCGAATGTTATAATAATTTGCCAATATTCCCTCCCAGTTACGAAATACACATCTCAACTTATTTAAAAAGAAGACACGAAAGAGAGAGAAGTCTTTTCAAACCGCGTGACTTTCAAAATTTTACTCTCGAATGTTATGAAAATTTGCCAATATTCCCTCCCAGTTACGAAATACACATCTCAACTTATTTAAAAAGAAGACACGAAAGAGAGAGAAGTCTTTTCAAACCGCGTGACTTTCAAAAGTTTACTCTCGAATGTTATGAAAATTTGCCAATATTCCCTCCCAGTTACGAAATACACGTCACAACTTATTTGACTTATTTAAAAAGAAGACACGAGAGAGAGAGAAGCCTTTTCAAACCGCGTGACTTTCAAAAGTTTACTCTCGAATGTTATGGAAATTTGCCAATATTCCCTCCCAGTTACGAAATACACGTCACAACTTATTTGACTTATTTAAAAAGAAGACACGAGAGAGAGAGAGGGCTCTTTTCAAACCGCGTGACTTTCAAAAATTCACTCTCGAATGTTATAATAATTTGCCAATATTCCCTCCCAGTTACGAAATACACATCTCAACTTATTTAAAAAGAAGACACGAAAGAGAGAGAAGTCTTTTCAAACCGCGTGATTTTCAAAATTTTACTTTCGAATGTTATAATAATTTGCCAATATTCCCTCCCAGTTACGAAATACACATCTCAACTTATTTAAAAAGAAGACACGAAAGAGAGAGAAGTCTTTTCAAACCGCGTGATTTTCAAAAGTTTACTCTCGAATGTTATGAAAATTTGCCAATATTCCCTCCCAGTTACGAAATACACGTCACAACTTATTTGACTTATTTAAAAAGAAGAAACGGAAGAGAGAGAAGCCTTTTCAAACCGCGTGACTTTCCAAAATTCACCTGCCTCGAACCTGACGCCGGGTGTCTCGATAAACTTCGGAAATTCCAGACTCTCCTAGACGAAATAAAAATAAAAAAAACTTACGCCGGAATACTCGAGCGAGACAGTTGAACGGCACTTCCGCGCGTTTCGATTAAACGGCCATCAAGAGTCAAAGGGTCCTCCCTGGCGGCGTAGCGGCGGTGGGAGGGGGAAGATGAAAGGGAAGGGGAAGGGGAAAAAATTCGAACGACACAAAAAGAGCTCGCTCCCGTTTCCCCCGACCGGACGTATCAATTTGTCAGCCGCGTTAATTCGTCATCTATTGATTTCGTCGGCCGTTGGTCGACTGGCTTATGAAATAAGCCGGATAACGAGAACGAGAACGATTCGACATTTTGGTCGAACGCGGGACCGTGGTAGCCGATCGTTCTCGATCGCCAACGATAAAATCCACAATTTCGATTAATGGAGATACGCCTCTGGGGAGAGGCGGGGAGGGGGGAGGGGAGAGGGGGGGAAGACCCCGTGAATTCCGCATGATCGCGATGATCCTCGTGCCGGCACGAGCGTATCCACTGCGGTCCTTATGGAATTAAGGGCTCCGTTAATGAGCAACGGAATCCACCGTTATCCAATTTGCGACGGTCAGGCCGTGATCATCGCGTCCAGCTAGCCATAATCGACGACGCAGCAACGACGATAAATTTTCATCGGTCGCGCGAGATTGAAATTGCTCGTTAAATTGCTTAGCTCGTTACTTCGTTCTGGAAAGTTGTATGATTGTCTGGACGAAGTGTGCTTTCCACGCTTTTTAGAATGTGCTCGATCTGTTTGTTGATCTCGCGATCAACTTTGGGGACAAAAGGGTGTTCAATTGGTGTTCGATTTTTCATTAATTGCCTGACAAACGTTTCAGAGTGAATGAGATAGTTTCCTGAAATATATACTTATACGTAATCACGTCGCATATGTAAATAATTGCAATTACAATTGCAATTACAAATACAATTTTTATCCAAGTGAAATAAAATAATTTTTGAAAAGTTATCCAATCAATTTCTTCCGTTTTGATGAACGAAATTCAGACTACGAATCTTCGAAATTTTCGAGAAATTGAAATATCTACGCACAAATCTTAGGAAATCTCTCTCTCTCTCTCTCTCTCTCTCTTTAAATTTGAAACCCATCGTCTCAAACTAAACTAAAAGGAAAGTTACATTAAATTAATACATAAAATTATAAAATTCGTAATACATTAGTAATACATTAAATTATAATATTACAGAGTGATTGATTTTCATTTTATCGATCTCTTTCGTAAAAAAATCTCCCTCAGGAAACTCGTCAAAGTTTTTCTCGCCGCGTTTTCTAAAAATCTGAAATCGCTCGTTTTTAAACAACAACAGGCGTCTGATTAATCCGGAACGATCGCTATTGTTATCTTTTTTTTTTTTTTTAACTCGGCGCTCTTTGTCCCGTTGGCAAAGAAAACGCGACCCGTTGTCCCCGGTGAATAGTGGAACCATTATGGCTGTCATTGCGGCCGGTGAAGCCACAGTCGCGTTTAATAATGACGCACCGAATAAAGTCGCACATCACTATCAATAGCACGTGTGCTCTTTCCAACTATGGGAGAAATATAGTTGGCGTATTAATTATTAAACGCGGCCTCGATGTGATTGCCGGCTGCCGGCAACAGGCAGTTTTCATTCTGACAGCCGTGATTAACGGGTGAACAATAATAAATGGCACGCCGAAAGGAATTTCATAACAGCGTTGCGCGTTCGAGATATTTGACGAAACGTTCTTCCCGACACACGCGACATTTTTCCTCGAAATCGTGACAACCATCTCTATTCAATGAATTCACATTTCAGATAATTATTTTATAGTGAATTTCGCGTCGACGCGCTGTTTAATTGAAAATGAACAGGGGAGAAAGGCAAGATCTTTTTATTTTAGTGTAATTAACTATTTTATGTTTCAATGTTGAAATTAATGAGTCTCCGAGTGATATCACGACGAAGATTTTTTTTCTCTTTTTTTTTTTTAAACACGAGATGAGATACAGAATCAGATTAAAGAACGAATTTGGCAGCTGAGATTGACGATCTGTTTGTTAAACATGCGATGTGTTACGTGAAAAATGTAAAATGTGATTCATCGTCTGTCTTCTCCTATCGTTGTTTTCAGTTGAGAACAGTTTTCCATTCTGAATTAAAACCAACCGGTACATTTTTCATTCCTCTCGTTCCGTTTTAAAAGTGCACCGTTGCTCGAATTAGAGAGTTTAGCATTTAATTAGCTGCCTTTTGAACACAGAATCTTTTGAACTCAGAGCCAACAAACAAAGTTCCAAACACCGAATCACTTGATCTGATAGAACTTTCAAATTATTCGAACCTCGCAGACAGAACTCTCGGATTTCTAAACTTCTCTCTCGTTTTCCAGGCCCGAATAATTACATAGATTCAATAACGTATGATCTTCAATTATTTACGAGAATCGATATGAAAAATTTTGCGAGAAAGTAAGGAGAAAAGAAGAATGTTATAAAACAAAAAGAAAAAAAGATGAAAAAAATGACATGAAATTAAAAAAGAAAAATTGAAAAATTAGATCTGTTTGCTAAAGACAAACTACAGAATCAAAGTGAAATGTTGTAGAGCGAGGTCTCTGTATTTATTCTATCCACTCTTCCATTCAGGCAATATTTTTTTTAAAAGTTATCGCTGTGTATTCGTCGTGCGTGAGTTGTTTTTTTTTTTTTTTTTTTTTTTTGAAAGATCACGTCAGATTTTTGGAAACTTCTCTAATGAAATTTGAGTAATATACTTTCGTAGAATTAAAACATTGAACGTTACGATCACTGTTTTTAGCTATCGATCCATTATATGCAGTGCAACTTTAATTTCTTAATTAAAGGCGATTAATTTCTGATTAAAAGAGATTGAATATTTAATGAAAGATATTATCAATCGATCTGAGATTTACCCCCTCGATTGCTGCATTTCATATCGAGCCACGACGATGGTACGAGAGAGGATTTATTAAGTTTCATTTTTATGGTGAATTAAAATCGAAATTAAATCCCCGTATTCGTCGCATTTAAACTACACGTTTCGCAAGCCTATATTTTTGAGAATTAAAAAAGTGCAACATTTTTTACCTTTCTTGTTAATACTCGTGTACCCTAAAGCTTCCTAATTACAAATGCACCAAATTTCACGAAATCTAATCCTGGTTTTCCTCTGGAATTTTTAACCCTGCAAATGACATTATTGTTATTAATATCTGCGTTAATTTCGCGTTCGAAGCGTTCTCTCGTCGTTTGCGACAGTTCACAGCGAACTGCGACATTAATCGGTCGTTGTTAATTAAATATACGACGTTGTTATTACGTCGTTTAAAAGACGGAAATTTCATTTGACAAGAAACGTCTGGCAATCTCGTCTACGGGCACGTCTGCTCGGGGATTGCGCTTGAAAGGTCGAGGATCGTAAATCACGTCATTCACCTGGTCTTGTAAGAGCTGGACACGCGTCATATCTTGAGCCAGAGAGAGAGAGAGAGAGGACTTTATCATACGAAGGTTGCCGTATATTCGATACGAGATGCAAATCTAAGTCAGGAAATTCAGATAAAGGACGGCACACTGAATAGAATTTCACCGATGATGCAGAACGGATGGAATTCTATGGATTCTGCAGAAATATCGTATCCACTGCAATACTCTGTTGCGCGTTCTGAAAATCAATTCGTCCAGTAATGCACGCGATATTCGATTCTTTTCATTCCTTCCGCGGCTTTCGATAGATTCATTCGCGTTTTTTGATTGTGTTCGAGGCAACGCTGTATTGATTCAACAACTGCAACAACACTACCAGACGATCGCAATCGCTCGCTGTTTTTTTTTTTTTTTTTTTCGTAGAAATTTGAAAATCGCGCGTCCGCGAGCTATTACATCGATATTTCTTTGAAACTTAAATTTGGTTAACTTCAAGATTTTTTCCCTCTCCTCTGGACGAGTACCAAAATACCAAACGAAGATCTTAAAAGTTACCAAATTTAAGTGTGACTCGTAGACTCGCGGGATAGAAACTTTGAAAGTGCACAAAATGCGGACAATCGAGGAAATATATTCGAAAGTGTAACGGGTGAAGCAAATTTCCTATCGAGGATCTTTCCTCATTCTCTTGACCACTTTCGCGGTGGCAACTGATTTGCGGACCGTAACGAGCGACTAAAACTGTATGCAATAATACGTCGCTTTCTTTTCGAACTCGTCGTTATGATATCACTGGATAGAAATGATTGACAAGTAATAAATTTATCATTTGTTTTGCCTGGATTGTACTTAAATATACTTAAATAGTATACTAAGAAAATATTGCAGTTTTAGGACAAAAAATTCTCGACGTGCACGTCAATTAGTAGAATAAATTCTCAAAAATTTGTACAAAAATCCATAAGTCTGTCTCTTCACAAAATTTTTAATCGAGTTAAGCGACATTTCCTATATATTATCCACGAGCCTAAAATTCGCTATACGAAGCTACAGTGACTGATATTATTTATTTTCGTACAAGTTTTATTTCAATTAAAATAAATTAATAAATATTTTACGTTATTTTATTTTAATTAAAATAAATTAATAAATATTTTATGTTTATTTTATTTATATTATAATATTTTATAATATTTTAATATTATTTTTATGTTTACATTATAATATTTTATTTCATTTTAATTAAAATAAATTAATAAATATTTTCCTGTGATAAAAAATAAAAATTGGAAAGTTAGATTTTCATTTCACAGAAACGCAAACATGTTGATAACTCATTCACGAATTGCCTCTTTGCCCTAGAAAGTCAAATTGCCCCACGTTGGAGGGCCACGAGGTTAGAAAGTCGGGAAGCAGTAGTAACAACCGTTTCTGACGCGACAGAGCGCCAGATCAGTGACCGATACCGACAATTGGTCAGCCCGCAGAACGCATCCGACCGTATTTGTCAGCGGCCGACTCGTTACTTGTTACGACGACGAAAATGAATCGTTCCAATTGAGGCCTCAGGCGAGAATTGGAATGGCGAGAGGATCTCGATCGCCCCGATAATCCCGTGTGTACCATACGCGTTTACTTTCGCGCGTCCGCGACACTGTTTGCCTCGCGAGAAATAGAAATCGTTCGTGAATTTACTCTCTCGCGTTGCTCGTACCCCATTCGTTCCGACGCCGATGAAAAAGCCACGGTGGAAACGAATTTTCTCATCGCCTGATTTCGCTTGCCGCCCACGTTTTTCCGTGGATACATTCCACATCATCCGCGAGGCTAAGACAGATCGATCGGAGCGTGTTACACGCGATAAGACGAATCGCTCGAGCTATTACGAGAAGTAATTGTTTCGTTTGGGTTTGTTGTGAGATGATGGAATGCTTGGAGGCTTGAAGATCGTGTTGGAGAAAGTGGATTTCAAATGTAATTTTGTTGATTACACGTTTCAATACTGTGGAATGTTACTATCGAAATACCTAAATGATGAATAAAATTCGGCATTCGAAACGTAATTGATAAACTTGAGTTGTAAATTAAAGTGGAATATTTTTTCAAGCGTCTCTTTCGCGAAGAATTTGCGTGTTGCCACTCTACTTTAATTCACAACTTAAGCTGTATTTTATTCGTAATTTAGGTATTTTAATATTATTTCACTTATGTACTAATTACGTGTGACTACGCCACGCACTAAAAGAGCGAAGGTGGATTAAAAAATCTGGTTCGTGTACACCGTGTTGTTCATTTTGTTTTTTCAAAAAGAACAATAAAACACGAATCCTTCTGAAAACTGCTTTTCACTCGCGAGTACGCGTAACGCGAACGGCAAGGAGAAACTATATTTTGTATATTTTGCCGCAACACACTAGTTTGTCGACTGTTTCAGACAGGTGTGAACATAGTCCTGTTTTTGCCCACAGTTATTTCCACACCGCAGAAAATGTTATTTTATTTCTCTCTTGGCGCGCGTTTCCGCGCAGCGAAATACGTCGCAAACAAATTTCTTTTTTTCCTTTTTTTCTTTTCATTTTGCAGACCGAACGTTGTTTAAAACGGTATTTGAAAACTTTCTGGGGGGGGGGGGAGGTGGGAAGCTCGCGTGCTCGATCGCGGCAGTCGAATAAATTCGTTTAATTAATTTTAAATTTATTTCAACTGTTTTTCGCCTCGTCACGAATTTTCACCGATATGAAAGCCGGGCTTGGCTCTTTGAAGCTAAAATATTCTGGTTCATTACAATAGCCGGATGGTCATCGCGCGCTGAAACTATGCAAGCGTGTCTCCAAAGTGTACTCGACTCCCGGAGTGTGCAAAGAAACTTAATACGCAAGTGCAATTAGAAGATAGCTTGCTAAGCGGAAGTTCATTTTACAAATAAACCCAGGACGCAGCAAATTCGGTATTAAATAAAAACGAAAGGAGTGATTGGATGTTTGAAAACTGAAAACTGACATTGAAAAAGACACCTAACCGCAAGAAGTACAACAGGCGCAACATAGCTTTAGAAAGTAAACAAGTAATACATTATTCGTTAATATATACGTCAATTGATTACATTCTAGCATATCTAAGATTACGTTATCTTCGACATGTTGAAATTCCATACGATACATAGAAAGATCTGATCTGCCTGGTTTGAACTAAGAAGAGCTCGTGAAAGCAGCAACGTGTGTTATTTATTAACGTATACAATCAATTCATTACATCATACATTTTTTAATATTTCTAAATTACCATACTAAATTACGTGAACACGAAGTTATTTGTGAAAAGGCGTAATATTTTTATTTACTTATATGTACATAACCGCAGAGTAAAGTTAATCTTCACGTCGTGAAAATAATAAATGACACATTATTCGTCGACGTATACAATCAACTCGTTGGATCCTAAATGTTTTTACAATTTTTCAATCACACACGCGAGCAGGGAGTTATTTGTAAAAAAGAAAGACCTAATATTAAAAAAAAAATTTTTTTTAATTTTTCCAAAGATGGTATAATGATTAAATCAGTAATAAATTTATCATGTAAATTATATTTTTAATAATTATAAAATACAAATATAAGGAATTAGGCGAAATAAATATATTCGCCTGTTTATCGAAAGCATGTCTTATAAGTTTAAGAAAATAATTTCAAGTCAATCCGCCCAATGAATATTTAAATGGCTACAGTATAACTGACTGTACAAAGGTAGCGTAATCAATTGATTTTTAAATGAAATCTGGAAAGTCCCATATTTATTATATGAAATTTTTAAATTTTAATAAAAACGTTTTCATGGGACGATGAGACCCTGTAGAATTTATAACGTAAACGAATCACGTGAATAAGAAATTCTCGCATCATGTTTAAACAAATGAACAACACGTTGCTCGTCAACACACGCACGATCAGTTCATCACGCCGAGTAAATTCTTGTAATAATTCTAAACAACAGGCGCGAACGCGAAATCGCTGTGAAAGGCCAAATAACTCCGCCTATTTATACGTTCCATAACCAGAACGAAAATTAATCCCCAGGGGTTTAGTCCCACGTTTCATGCCGCGGGAATTCCTATTCCCCTGTCAAGCGTTTAAAAGGGGCGCGTAATGCACAGGGGCATTTTGCAAAAGAGAGAAAGCGCCCAGCGTTTCACTCGGCGTGACGTGTGTGGGATGCGGGGATTTGGAGCCGACGCGAGAGTTGAACCCGGACGGAAGAGACAGGCCGGTTCTTAGCAACAGATATCGAGAATTCAAAGGCCGTTCGTCTAAACGGTCTAGAAAATACATGTACGTATATATATATGTGTGTATCCCGGCGCTGAACACAGAATTCTCTTCTTCCTCTCTTTCGAATGCTTATAACAGCTGACTGTTGCTCTTTCGGCCGCTCCACGCCCGCTTGGCCCCCTTTTCAATAACAAGCGATAAAAGACTCGGATAGAGGCGAGAGAGAAAACGCTCGGTACGAACGATCCGGGGGTCTGTACGCCGACCGTTTCTCGCACAAAGGCACGCCAGAGCCGCGGTATTATCTGGCGTAACAATGCTGATTGTGGAAAGTACGCCGTATGCAAAATGTCGGCCGCGAGAAAAACATCGAGAGCAGGTTAAACGTTAGAAGCGAGCCTATTCTCCTCGCTCTCGTCGTTTTGTCGTCGCGAGGTGAGCTTGAAAGAGATTTCTCTTGTCGAAATGTACGTTTCCTCGTAGGCAGAGTACGAAGGAAAGTTGGAGCGGATTTGCGGACCGTAACGAGCGACCAAACCGTTACACGATAACTCGTCGGTACGATATCGACTGGATAGAAATGATCGAGAAGTAATAAATTTATTGTTATTCGTTTGGTCTATTTTTGTTTTACTTAAATACACTTGAAACTGAGAAAATATTACGATTTTGAGGCAACGTTTTTTTTTTTAATAATTACATATCCATGATATTTAAATAATATTCAAATTTCATTTTTGAATATAAATAATAAATTGTAAAACTTTTTTTCAATAATTACTTAATATTAAAATCATAATTTTAAAAATATTTTTTAATATATAACATAACAAATTTATAGTTTGTCCCATAAATTTTTTATATAGAAAAATTAATAAAATAATAATATTTTACTAGTTATTATTTTATATATAAATTTAATTTATTTAAAAGAAAATCTAGATATCAATAAATACGGAAAAAATTTAATTACTAAATATATATTTATTTTTTTTATTCAATAAAAATAGTAATATATTTATATACATTTAGAGCATTCATTTTCGAGATAATTAAATTATTAAAATAAATTAATTAAGCCTGATACGAAAGGTACAGATTATATTTTACTTGTAATTTTTTAAAGAAATTCATTCTCATTACTTTAATTATAAATAATTTTATTAATTTTAAATTATTACAATAATTATTTTTAATATTTATTATAAAATTTTCGACGTGGCACGTCATCCCAGCGCAAAAGGTTAGGGATGAAAGAATGTCACGTGTAATGGCACACATCTATAGCGAACTTGCATATCTAATAAACGAACCTATTCTTTTTGCCTTTGTGTTTCGAAAAGATTTTTCTTGTTGAAAAATACGTTTCTTGATAGATGGAGTTCAATTTCAATGAAGGTTATTTCAGAATGAAAGAATGTCAGGTATAATTGGGTACAGTCTAATTAACACGTTACAAATCTACGTATGTGTAATAAAATAATAAAGAATTCGATAGAAAATCCAAATTTTCAATGTTCGTTGAGGAATTTAAAAATATCTTGACATTTCTGAATTTTTATACTTCGTTGTTTCCGTTTTAGAACACGAAAAGAAAATTTCGAGGAAACTTTTCCAACACAGAAAAAAGTTGAAACCAGAAATCTAGAATATCGAATACAGAAAATATTTATTATCGTCACAAGAAAATATCACAGGGTGGAAAATGATCGAAAGTACGTAACAAGTATAGTAGTAACAGATATATGATATTGAAAATTACAAAGTACACGCATCTGCATAACACAAAATATATAAAGTTCAAAATAAAACTTAACTCCATCGTTTTGAAACATGCTCGATGTAACGCATTGTACAGGCATAATTTTTGATAACTGTTAACATCGTTAGATGTTATCTGCAGGCGAAGCAGATTTTTGTCGAAAGTGGTGCTGTTGAATGGCTGATGGTGATTTATCACAGTCACCCTCGCCGTTATTCGACGAACGGGGTGAAAGTAGGCTACAGTGAAAGAAAACTCGCACGGGGATAGGCAACATGTTTCACAAGGAAACGCTGAAAGATTTTCAAAGTACCCTTAAATCACGAACTTCAGCCGCGCGTAGTTTTCCCGCGCCCGACGAATGGCCCCGCGTTTTTTCGCATCGACGCGGAAATATAGCGGCGGATGTTCTCGATCTTCGCATCTCGACGAAGTGCTTAACGCTTGGAAATCTCTCTCTCTCTCTCTCTCTCTCTCTTTCTCTTGTAGATGGAGTTACGTCAGAAAACTTGCTGCTCCTTCCTGTAAAAGCGTGGAAAAACGAATTGAAAGACGTTGGAAATTAGGTTGCAAGGCCTCTTCTCTCGTTATTTTGCCAGCGGAAAGAGTAGTTTCGACAGATATAAAGCGTTCTGCGCTTGATCCACAAATGGTGAAAGTGATACCACTTAGCTGGAAATCACGTCATTTATAAATAATTTAATATAATTTAATATTTATTAACTCGTAAGTCTTGATGACCTCGACCTCAATGTAATAATGAATCAATCGAATCATAAATTCTGAATATACGCTCACTCGAAAGTCTTGGGACGGATATTATATCTGTTTGAAAATTGAAGGAAACTTCTGTACGATTTAAATCTCTTGCGCTGGAATGACGTGCTGAGCACCTCGAGAATTTTTCATTCCAAAATTGTAGTATTCTCTCAGTTTTAAGTATAATTCAAGTAAAACAAATAATAAATTTATTAATAATTTCTGTCCGGTGATATCGTATCGACGAGTTCGAAAAGAAAGCGACGAATCGTTGTATACGATTTGGTCGCTCGTTACGGTCCGCAATCGCAGTTGCTAGCGCAAGTGGTTAATGGGACAATCATTTGCCAATTGAATAAATTATACGCGCCACATAAAAATGTATGCGCCATACTAATCGACGATATATCAACGAATCGTCATTGTCTGTAGACAATTTAAAATTCATGGATCCATGAATTCAGAAATGTCGAATACTTAAATTTTGTTAAATTGGAAACATCCTATGCGTGATACAGTAGAATTGGAACATTCCGCGCTCGAATGAATTGATTCATAAATATCACGAAGGAGGGAACTAATGAACTTTCGAACTTGTACCATTCGCAGCATAGTTAATCACAAAGGCGTAATTTAATTACACAGAAATAACTAGTCGAAATTAACAAAGTTGAGAATTATATTGTACAAGTGATGAAGGTAATTTCCTTTTGTATCGATCGAATTCCGACCACATTAACTACGATTTATCGTCTCTGAAATGCTGGATTATTTTAATAATACCCCACCATAGTATTTTAATAATAATAATAATATAAGATTATATAAATATAATTAAGATTATAATATAAGATTATATAAATGTAATTAAAATTATAATAATAATAATATAAGATTATATAAATATAATTAAGATTATTATAATAATAATATAAGATTATATAAATATAATTAAGATTATTATAATAATAACATAAGATTACATTATTATTATTATTATATGTAAGAGAGCACATAAGAAATAACAATTTTTCCAAAAATATTTCTACACAAATGTCGTCCATATTTAACAAATATAATACTCTGAAACGTATTGTACCGTTGAACTCGTCGAGAGATCGAATTTCGGACTTTCAATCGCGCTAACGGAACATTTGACAAGCAATTCAACAATAATTTCCGCGCGATGCATTTTTCTCGAACGCAGGGAAACAATATAACACCGACGCGACGCGGCGCGACGTTGTAAATTGGAATCGTTGGGCTCACACCGACGAATCCAATCAGCGAATCAACGGCGCGATAATTTCGCGCTGCGACAATTTCGTTTCATCGAGGTCGGTGAAAAATCGATATATGTCAACATCGGCGCCGAATTATGCTGATATCCCAGCGATGGGACTAACAGAGTTGCCATTTTAAAGTTCACAAAAATTTCGTTCAACTCTACTTTTCTACTTTCACTTCTTTTTTATTTTACTTTGTTATCTACTACTTTTGTTTCTATTTTTATTTTTACCTTGTTTCTATTTTATTTTATTTTATTTTATTATCTACTACTTTTATTTCTACTCTTATTTCCATTTTATTTTATTTTGTTATCTTTATTTGTATTCAGCATGATTAGAAAATTCCACGCCCGATATCACATATTCGCGTAACGAAGGCACTTTGAAAATATCATCTCGGTTGCAATTACGATTTGTTTGTCGTAAATTGGAAATATACTCGGAAGCTCAATTATAAAATTTGGTACAGGTTCCCAATATTGTTCCTTTTTTTCTTTTTTTCTTTTTGTTGAGATAAATACACATAGATTCGCTGTGATATTAAATAAATGCAGCGGTTGCAGAAAATATCCCTGCACTCGATGCAGAATCGTCGAGTACCTTAAACTAAAAAGAAATTGTACAACTAATTTTAAGGGAAGATTTTTGATCTTCAACGGCATGCCGGATTTAGTTGCAAAGAAAAAATGTTTCGAAGTCCGTAAAAACGTTTGAATATAAATGATGACTATATAGATTACAATGTATAAATTATCAATACTATATTATAATATAATACAAAATAGATTATAATATAAATCATTAAGATTCAAATTATTATTAAGAGTTTAACTTTAACACGTTGACCGTCACGTTGGTCACCTGTGACTGGAAATTGCTGTCTCGATTGGGTCATGGTGGTGATCGAAGTAAAGTGAAGTGAATATCAACTAAAAAAATTTTTTCAAACGTTTCGAACAACTAAAAATGAAATGAATATCGTCAACTAACTCGACAACATTGTGAAATAAAAAAGAAACTGCATCCTTCAACGATTAAAGATTTTAATTGAAACGTTGTATTGTCGTGTTACAAAAATTAATAAATCACTCGTTGTCAGTAGCCATTCGAAACTGTACTCGCGAGAGACTTAAACCCATCGCTACTAGACATCGGAACCATGAGCGACGCGTACGTGAAGTTTTCCCCCGCCAGTTGGAACCATTCCGAAGGGAAAATGCCGTTGTTACGTTTTAATGTCGCGGATGGCTTCGTTAATATTTATTTGTTGGGTGGAATGCCGCCGGAACGGCGTGGCCGGAAACGTTGTACGAACAAGAACGACGCGAATGGAAATGTCGCGAGGCCGTCGAGGTCCTACGAACAGAGTGGCGCGCGTTTAAACGCGGTCGAGTGTTCCGGTTGCCGGGTGAGCGCTGGATTTTTATGCATAAAGAAAAAGAAAGACAGAAAAGAAAAAAAAAGAACGGCGACACGGACCGTCTTGATTTACCCGTTTTCACGAATTTGTAAAAGTGCCGTGAACCGAGAAACTGCGCCCACTTTACGAACTTCCGCTGTTCTGCAGCTCATCCGGCAGTAATTCGCGACTGATGTGCTCTGTTCCTTCGGTCGTCAGCTTAGACACTGTTTCTTCTTGCATCGTGTTTTCACTTTATCTGTCTAGTTTAGTTTTAGTTGGCTTCCGAGGCTGTTTTATTCTTGGGAATATTCTTGAGTTGAAAACGAAACGCAGCAGTTTTAAGAAATAAATGTGTGGCCGGGAGGTAAATTCTGAATTTAGTTGCAATTCGGGTATTTTAGACACGACTCTGATTTATATTGAACTCTGTAAACTATATGAACCATGAACCATATTGAACTCTTGTATCACCATATAATTTTTTTATTTATCTGAATTTAAATCACTTTGTTAGTTAAAGTGGCTTTTAATAATTTGCCGTCTTAATTAACTGTGCCAGATGAAACAACAAAGTATCTTGAATAGCTCAGGCTTCCTTCTGACGAAGCGGATCGTGAAACTGAAAGTATTTCAATACGAGAATAAAGCTTAAAATATAATCAACACGCGCGAGGAATCAGTTAGCTGCAAAGAATTTGCAAATGAAAGCAATATCAACTCGAGGAAATTCGAAACTTGATAAATTTAGTTTTCGACGAATGTCAAGCCTCTTCTTCGTAAAAAAAAAAAAAAAATGGACAACGTCCGTAGTCCGCTTCAAAATGGAACCAATATCGATAAATATTAACTCATTCATTTCGATTCCCCAACGAAGAATTTTTCACCAATTTTCGTCGTTTATGTGAGAATGACTTTCTTCTTTTTTTTTTTTTTTTGTTTTCTTATTTTCACTCGTAGAATGCCAAGGAAAGTATACTTCACTGCGCGAACACCTGGAGTATCACTTTTATGGACATTCGTGCAGAGAAACTGAATTTATTCTTCTCCGTTTATGCCTCGCAGTCGCAGAGGAGACAAATCGTTCCGATGAATTTGTTTCGACGAGGAGAAAGCCAGACGGTGTCGTATTCGAAAGGGAAGGCTCGTTCGCTGCCAGGACGTGAACGCGCATCGCGGATCGATGCGTCGTCGTCGGTGGCTTTCAGTTTCTGAAGTTAAAAAACCAGAGGGTCGAGGGAAGCGGCGGGAAGGTTTGCTGCGCCGTTACAATTTAAACGCAAATGCAAACCCGTTTACTCGACGTTGCAATGCCTGGCAGAAATCGATTTTTGCCGTGTCGGCGGCCCGGTAGCCGAAGCAAGACAGCGGATATAACGCGGGGAATAATGGAGTCTAGGATTAACCGTGAAAGAACGATACGCTTTTTCGTATTCTGTCTTTCTTTCCGTTTTGTGTCTTTTGTAACACGTGCATGGGATATTCCGAGTTTTATTCTTCCCGCCGGCTTCTTATTCGCGTTCGCGGTGCATCTGTGAAACTGAATGTGTCGTGTGAAATTGTGCTCGAAGAAATGGTCGTTTGAACCAGAGATCGATATTATTATTGTTATTATAATTATTTAATACTATATTTTATATTTATTATTATTTAAAATACTATGTTTTATTATTATTTATTATTATTATTATTTAATACTATATTTTATTTATTTATTTATTATCATTATTATTGTTATTATTCAATACCATATTTTATATTTATTATTATTCATTATTATTTAATACTATATTTTATAATTATTATCATTACTATTGTTATTGTTCAATACTATATTTTATATTTATTATTATTTAATACTATATTTTATAATTATTATCATTACTATTGTTATTGTTCAATACTATATTTTATATTTATTATTATTTATTATTATTTAAAATACTAGATTTTATAATTATGGCTATCATTTATTATTATTATTATTATTATTGTTATTATTCAATACTATATTTTATATTTATTATTATTTATTATTATTTAAAATACTAGATTTTATAATTATGGTTATCATTTATTTATTATTATTATTATTGTTATTATTCAATACTATATTTTATATTTATTATTATTTATTATTATTTAAAATACTATATTTTATAATTATGGTTATCATTTATTATTATCATTTATTTATTATTATTATTATTATTATTATTATTATAACTCAAGTACCGGTAAAATATAAATCGAAACCTTGAAATATATCGGTGTTAAATCTCGAGTTTTAATCGACTAAATGTAGGAAAAAAGGGTTCTAGAAAAATTAAGGAAATATTGATGATAAACTAGACAGAATATTTTTGAGATGATAAAAGATGCATGAATAATAAATAATGATCGTGTGGGATGTGACTGTAAATTCTTGCCATTCGTCAGATTTGTTTCAAACTCTACTAATATTGTGCAATCGCGACAATGGTACCAGTCAGTATTACGGTATTAATAAAATTTCGAAACGTTTCACATAGTAGTTTTGTAAATTTTATAGATTATAATATAGATTATATTATATAACCTATTAATATATCTATTAATATAATCTGTATCTATATATTTTATAAATTATATATTAATATAATAGATTTGTAAACAGTTTTATCAGCCACTGCATATAAAAATGCACGCACTCGAATTATGTTGCTGTGCAACTTGAATCTTCAACTTTCGTGACGTTCCATTTGCCAGATTTGTTTCAAACTCTACGATACAATCGCAATAGTGGCACCAGTCGTAAAAATTTCAAAACATTTCGTACAATAGTTTTGCAAATAATTTGATAAATTTTATAATAGATTCGTCGCGATAACAATATCAGTCATAAAAATTTCAAAACGTTTCGTACAATAATTTTGCAAATAATTTGATAAATTTTATAATAGATTCGTCGCGATAAAAATATCAGTCATAAAAATTTCAAAACGTTTTATACAATAATTTTATAGATAATTTGACAAATTTTATAATAAATTTGTCGCGATAATGGCACCAGTCGTAAAAATTTCAAAACGTTTCGTACAATAATTTTGCAAATAATTTGATAAATTTTATAACAGATTCGTCGCGATAACAATATCAGCCATAAAAATTTCAGAACGTTTTATACAATAATTTTATACATAATTTGACAAATTTTATAATAAATTTGTCGCGATAATGGCACCAGTCGTAAAAATTTCAAAACGTTTCGTACAATAATTTTGCAAATAATTTGATAAATTTTATAACAGATTCGTCGCGATAACAATATCAGCCATAAAAATTTCAAAACGTTTTATACAATAATTTTATATAAATAATTTGACAAATTTTATAATAAATTTGTCGCGATAATGGCACCAGTCGTAAAAATTTCAAAACATTTCGTACAATAATTTTGCAAATAATTTGATAAATTTTATAATAGATTCGTCGCGATAACAATATCAGCCAAAACGTTTTATACAATAATTTTATAGATAATTTGACAAATTTTATAATAAATTTGTCGCGATAATGGCACCAGTCGTAAAAATTTCAAAACGTTTCGTACAATACAGTTTTACAAATAATTTGATAAATTTTACAGTATGTTTGCGAATAGTTTTATCAATCGCTGTATAAAAGTTTTAAATCTTAAACACTCCAATTATGCCATTGTACGACTTGAATCTTCAATATTTATGACCTGGTTCCTTACCGACACGGCGCGACACGATCCAATTAATCTGTATGAAGGTATTTACCAAGTGTTTACTTAGTGTAAAGCATAATAGGTTTTACAGGCAACTGGAATTTGTCTTATGAATTTTCACGAGGTAAATAATATTCGCGCGCAAGTTAGGCAAGAGCTTATGTCTCGCTTGAATATTAAGTAGGGTGAAGAATATTGCGCCAGGACGGATGTAAAAAGGTTGTAATTAATACGACGGCAGGATACTTACTCGCAAATTCTATTATGCATGCGAAGCAACAGTGGCGCGGAATTGCGTGATGCATGAAAAATGGACAAAAATTTTCGATTAACATGTAAATCATTTGAAACCAACGTGAACGAACTTGAACGACTTACGAAGTCCTTTACGAACTTGTGGCGTAAATTACAATGTTGCAATTGTATTAAGATACAAATTTCAAATATAGATTAATTAGTCTTACAAATGTCATTCATATAAAAATATTGTTTAGGTAGTTTCACAGTCTTGAGTTTTTTTCGTTTTTCTCAATGGGAATGTTGCTTCCATTTCTTTTCGAACATTGTAAAAATTCGAACGTCTATAGAAGTAACGATAAAAAATTTTTTCATTACTAGATCCGCCATTATATCTCGAAAACTGAGATTTCCACTATCTACGAGTACTATTAAAATCTGCCGTACGATATTTTCTCAGCATTTTCATTTTGAACGTGTGTATGAAACGACGAAATTAGGTTAGATTTTTTTATTGTTTCAACTTTAATGTTTAACGTCCAATTAAAAAAAATCGTAAAGTAGCAAATTTTAAGAGCTTTCAACGGTATAAGAGAGAAACTTGATTTATTAAACTGGCACAGCTTGAAATTACGTCACTTACAAATAATTTAATATATGTCTTGAAGACCTCGACCTCAATATAATAGAAAAAATGAATCAATCGAATCATAAATTTGGAATATACACTCACTCGAATGTCTTAGCCTTTTGCGCTCGAATGACATGCTAAGCACGAGATTTTTTGTTCCAAAATTGTAATGTTCTCTCAGTTTTGAGTATAATTTAAGTAAAACAAAATAGGCAGAACAAATAATAAATTTATTACTTTTCAATCATTTCTGTCCAGTGATATCGTACCGACGAGTTCAAAAGGAAAGCGACGAATTATTGTGTACGTCTTGGTCGCTCGTTATGGTCCGCAATCGGTTGCCAAGCGGTTAAGGATCCTCCGGTTTGTCCAAATGAGAGTATAGTGCGAGGACGAGATATGAAAGTTCAACGATCACGATATTAATATCCTTACATTCTAAATTTATATTAACATTCTACAATGTTGTCAAGTTGTGATCTTATTGCAATTAATATTCCATAATCTTATATCGACGGGGCGACTTGTGTTTATCGACGAGAGGACAAAGAGAATAATCTTACGATGAGGTGTCTCACGATGAACTCGTTTCGTAGTGAAAATGCAGCGAAGAATACACATCGTTACGCGCGATATTTCCACAATAAGAAAAAAAGAAAAAAGAAAGAAACTTTCGAGAAGGATGGTTCCTTAATTACTTTCGAACGCAGTACACTGCCCATCGAAACTCTGGCGAAACTCTGTAATGAAAAGTTTCGAAAGATCGGCGAGGACGTGTCCTCTTTACTATGCGAACCCCGTCCCTCGGATTCGTCGTCTCGTCTCGTCCCGTCTTGTCTCCATCGACGAGATTTTTCATAAAATCGGCCTTGCAACGCGAAAAGCGCCGCCGAAGTCTAGGTGAAGTCGAGATCGAAGAAGAAGGTTAAACGGCGGGAAGGTTCGTGGCATCGGTGGTTGTCGGCCGGCGAAGGAAATCGATAAGTTTTAGATGTAGAGTAGGTTAGTCCTCGATATCCGCGGAACAACGCGCCAAATGACGGAGTAATAAAAGCTTCCCACTTTTATTTCTGTTCCTTCCGTTCGCCCCGAGGCCAGTTTCCGTGGTTCACCGATGCAGATCGCTGGAGGTTAGAGCAACTGCGCCGAGCGTGGATTATGCATTTAGTTGATTAGCAATTGGACAGATCGGGTTTAGCAGATGAGCGTATTAATTTCGAGTGATATTATCGTTAGGTGATGTCGATGAATTTTTTTTATTTGGATCATTTGCCCACGGAAGTTTTTTAAATCTTTATTAAATCTTACACCGGTTATTGTGTTATCATTAATTATTACGTTGCTGGTTATTATTCTACTGAAAATTAATATATTATTATTATTAATTATTGATATATTAATAATTTAATATAATTAATATATTGATTAAATCTTTATTAAATCTTACACCGGTTATCATTAATTATTACGTTGCTGGTTATTATGGTTATTATTCTACTGAAAATTAATATATTATTATTATTAATTATTGATATATTAATAATTTAATATAATTAATATATTGATTAAATCTTTATTAAATCTTAAATCGGTTATTAGTAATTATTATGTTGCTGGTTATTATGGTTATTACTCTACTGAAAATTAATATATTATATTATTAATTATTGATATATTAATAATTAATATAATTAATATATTGATTAAATCTTTATTAAATCTTACACCGGTTATTAGTAATTATTACGTTGCTGGTTATTATGCTTATTATTCTACTGAAAATTAATATATTATTATTATTAATTATTAATATATTAATAATTTATATATTGTAATATAATTGATATATTGATATATTATTAATTAATTATATAAATTCTACTGAATTACAGAATTCTTCTTTTTCACATTAATATTGTGAAAGTAATAATTCGCATTAATATCGTCGATAATTTTATGAATAAATACTCTATAATTTATCATCATAATAAATACTCTAAAATTTGCTCCTCTTGGTGAACTTTTTCTCGAAGATTGAAATTATTTTCAAAAGAAGCCACGCACCAAACGTATTATATTTGTCTCTTTTCTCAACAGAAATTTATACAGAAATATTAAACATCGATAGGAAAAATTCATGTATGTAGAAACACTCGTTAAAATACTTTGCTAGTGTGTACGACGATTTCTGTAGAAGCATATAAAATGGCTGGTAGACGTGGATTTAAATAAATGTTGAATTTCCTAGCTCATCTCCTAGCTGTGTCGTCTCTTGGCGTTTCCAGCGTCGCAGACGTCTCGCATGATCGCTTGTCCAAGTCAGAGTACCGTGCGTCCACATGTCAGTCAACAGTAATTAAACGATCCATTAGGTCACAATCGTCCACGTGTGCTTTTGGCCTTTGAGCTGAAGAAATAAGATCCCTATAACGTGAATTGTTGTTGGAGCTTCAAAGCACTATTTCATTTGTCAAAATTTTTATTATTAACACACTGTTAGTTGTTAGGTCCATTTTTATTCGCTTCCTCTCAATCTTTTAATCTTCTTCTAATTTTAATTGTTTCACTGCTCGGAATTTTTAATACACTTATTCTTGGTTTACTTTTGCCCATTTCAAATGTTTAAATCTTCTATTAATCTCTTAGTAACATTATTTCGTTGTTCAGAATCCTTGTTACCAATGTTGAACAATTTCTAGGTAAGTCCATTTTTGTCCATTTGAAAATTATCTAATCGTCGAATTCTTTAACTTTCTATTTTTAATATTGATCAATGATCTTTGACGTTGATCGATCATATTTCAATTCCATTGATAGCACGGTACTTTAGATACGCATGTGTTTACGACAAGACAATCGCTATGGAAAAACTTCTCGGACTTGAGACACACTGAAATTTATTAGGCGCCTAGTTGAAGTTCTCTAGTGGCCTTCACCTACAAGTTCCAAACACAAACGTTTGAAATTTTTTGACACGCTGGATTTGGAACACGTTCAAGTGGTTGATATTCTCTAAGTGGCCTACACTTGCAAATTCTAAACACAAATGTTTACAAATTTCTAAATTTTTTGACACTCTGGATTTGATGCATGTCCAAGTATTGGAATTCTCTAAGTAGACTGCACTTGCAAATTCTAAACACAAATGTTCATAAATTTCTAAATTTTTTGACACTCTAGATTTGACGCATGTCCAAGTGTTGGTATTCTCTAAGTAGCCTACACTTGCAAATTCTAAACACAAATGTTTACAAATTTCTAAATTTTTTGACACTCTGGATTTGATGCATGTCCAAGTGTTGGTATTCTCTAAATAGTCTACACCTAAATTCTAAACACAAACGTTTAGAAATTTGCAAATTTTTTGACACTCTGGATTTGATGCATGTCCAAGTATTGGAATTCTCTAAGTAGCCAACACTTGCAAATTCTAAACACAAATGTTTACAAATTTCTAAATTTTTTGACACTCTGGATTTGATGCATGTCCAAGTGTTGGTATTCTCTAAGTAGCCTACACTTGCAAATTCTAAACACAAATGTTTACAAATTTCTAAATTTTTTGACACTCTGGATTTGATGCATGTCCAAGTGTTGGTATTCTCTAAGTAGCCTACACTTGCAAATTCTAAACACAAATGTTTACAAATTTCTAAATTTTTTGACACTCTGGATTTGATGCATGTCAGAGTGTTGGTATTCTCTAAATAGTCTACACCTAAATTGTAAACACAAACGTTTAGAAATTTGCAAATTTTTTGACACTCTGGATTTGATGCATGTCCAAGTATTGGTATTCTCTAAGTAGCCTACACTTGCAAATTCTAAACACAAATGTTCATAAATTTCTAAATTTTTTGATACTCTGGATTTGATGCATGTCCAAGTGTTGGTATTCTCTAAGTAGCCTACACTTGCAAATTCTAAACACAAATGTTTACAAATTTCTAAATTTTTTGACACTCTGGATTTGATGCATGTCAGAGTGTTGGTATTCTCTAAATAGTCTACACCTAAATTGTAAACACAAACGTTTAGAAATTTGCAAATTTTTTGACACTCTGGATTTGATGCATGTCCAAGTATTGGTATTCTCTAAGTAGCCTACACTTGCAAATTCTAAACACAAATGTTCATAAATTTCTAAATTTTTTGACACTCTAGATTTGATGCATGTCCAAGTGTTGGTATTCTCTAAGTAGCCTACACTTGCAAATTCTAAACGCAAATGTTTAGTTGCACGCTATGTACCTTAATAGCAAATTTCACAGAAAAGTTCTCCAGCCAGCAAATCGCGAGCAAATCCTACAAGCTTAGAAAATCCACCCTCGAAAAAAAGGAGCGCGCGTAAGCAAGCTGATTGGCGCACAGGCACGCAAAGACATACACATACGTGCAATTATCGATCTTTCGCAAAAATTCCAATTTCCACGATCCGCGTTATAAACGCAGCTGCGTTTTTCAGCGGTTTTAGAATTGTTTGGCGAGCTGTTTGTTCCGCAACGTCGGTGATATCCAGGGGAGGGGGGGAAGAATTTGCGTTGCTCGAGCGGATTAAACGCAGGATGGAAAAGTCGCTGGGAGATGTTTAAAGCTGGCCAGACACGCCGAAGTGGCGTTGCCAACATTACCATCGGCGGGGAAAACTGACGGACTGGACTGAAGTGAGGTGAAGAGCGTGGAACGTTCCACGAACAGGAGGTAATTCGCAGAAAGGAAGGAACAGGCAATCCTTCTTCACCGGGTTAATCCTACATCCCATTACCCGTTGCATCCATCCTCTGTCTCCCTCGTGTTCGAGGGCGTGAACACGACAAATCGATTTCTACGCTCCATGGGACCAAGTCCGTCTGTACACAGACTACTTTCTCTCTCTCTCTCTCTCTCTCTCTCTCTCTCTCTCTCTCATTGTCGTATTTCACCTCTCGTTCCCTCGTTCTCTCTATTTGTTTCTCGTTTCTGTTTAGTGATCTAGTGATAAAATTATTCGAACGGTTTATAGAAATGTTTGGTTTAGCTGGAAGCTCGAATTTGACAAATTTGACGGTAGATTATCTTTTCGTCGAGTAACGAACTATAATGAGAAACGGGAGATTTTACTATAAATTTTTTATTAAAATTTCGAGGGAATTTGTGACAGGGATATCAGAATTTTATTGTTAATCATCGTGTGTATTTTATTATTAATCTTGCGTGTTTTATGTGTTAAAATAGTTATTAATTGTTAGTTATTAGTCATTTAATATTAATTATTAGTTATCATTATTAGTTATTAGTTATTTATTATTAATTATTAATTATCAGTTTTTTATTATTAATTATTAATCATTTATTATTAATTATTAGTTATTATTACTAGTTATTAGTTATTTATTATTAGTTATTAATTTATTGTTAATATAAAATAGTGATAATATTTTATTGTTATTTATTATATTAGAGTTTTATTATTGACTGTCGTGTGTATTTTATTATCAATCATCATATTTCCTCGAAATTTATATTAAGGATATCAGAATTTAATTATTAGTCATCATATAATAATATTCATTCGGTTTTCTTAATACGGAGAGAAGTGTCATGCTAAGTTCCACATTTAATGCATAAATATCACTGTACAACGTATAATATAAATATATATAATTAAAACATAAATATGATAACGAATACAATAAGCTGAAGATGTCTTCTATTCCATTTAGACAATATTTTGACGAAATGTTGAAATTTCTTCAATTTCTCTCACTTTTTACTATACGTTCGAACGACAGTAAAATAGCAAAAGAAAGCCATACAAGCTGTATCTCGTTCTGTAAACGAAATTTCATCTTTCAAGTTGCGAAAGAAGAAATCTCAATATTCCTAGAAACGTTTAAATTTCTCGACAATATTCCGCTTGTAATGTGAAAATTTTGATCGACTTTGCAATAATGTAATTACATCGATAAATTTGAAACGAATCTAAGAATAAAACGCGGGAACTTAATACTTTCTACGATTTTCTAGAACTATCTGGTCCAAATGTTTCTTTGTTGTTAACAAATGAGAGAACGTTTTCGATATTTTGATTGATAAAAAAAAAAAAAAAAAAAAGAAAGGAAGGAAAAAATCGTCGGTGGTGGGGATCGGGATCGGCCATTTAAATTGAAAAAGGGAGACTTCGCACTCTTGGCATAAAACCAGAAATAGTGTGTCCCACTTGCATTCGTTAACTCGGAGTGCTTTGTCAGTGCAAGCAACTCAAGTTAGTGCGAAGAGAGACTGCTTTTCTTCATTAAAATGTAGAGTGTTCACCTTATTACCAGCCACCGTTTTCCCCGTAAGTGACAGACGAACGGAGAAAATGAAGGAGCAGCTTCGCCTCTATTATTTAACAGCCTTAACAGAATTTTACAACAATAACTGTCAAGTGCACGATTCTTTTTAATCAGAGGTATCGTGAACTTTTACGATCATTAACCGATTACAGATTTGGAAAGAAATTTATTTATTTCCTTTCACCCATTTGCTAACTTAAGAAATTTTTCAACCGTTGATTATTATGATAAATATTGTACACAGAGTGACTAGATGTATGCAAAAATATGTGAAATATAAAAAGTGTAGTATTTACAATGATAATTAGATAGATAAAACAGATACGTAGATTTCATTACTGAAAATATGAAGATATATGAGAATTCGTCGTATGGTAAAAATATATTATTGTACAATTATATATTTTATAATTTTAACTCTTGAGGGTCAATGTCTCTAGACCCTCTATAAAAAGTTATTTCAACCGAATGAAATTTCGTAATTATTATATCAACGACATTTGATCGCTCACTGTTGCAATTTTTAAGCTGTAAAACTATAAAATCTATTTAATAATCGTTTTCACCTAAGCCAAACCTAAGCCATGGAAATTATCAGAAAGTCTAAATTATCAACGTCAGACAACGCGATCCTTGAACGATTAAATGGCAAAAGCTTCAACTTACAATATAGTGAATTTTTGTTTGCAGTGAATTTGCATTTTCAAAAATATGGTAAAAAGAAATAATGAAACTTTGTTTAATATTGTACTAGTAATATCGTACAAAGCTACTAAAGATACTAGACGTTTTTCGTAATTTTATACTTGTAAAACTTCCCACGCACAAAAGAATCCGCGAGGTTCAGTTTCCAATTTGATAATAATAAATTTGAAAGGGTACGCCTCGCGTGAAATGTCCAAGACACTCGCAAAAAACGAATTTTCCCGCCGCGCAAAATGTTGCGAATTTCTCGGCTGGCTGCAGCGAAATAGCACACTCTTTCGCGTTATTACGCGCAAACAACGGCCCGTAAAATACTCGTGAATTATAAATTTCACTCGCCCTGGTCGTGCGGCTCCGTTTATTCGCAAATAAAGCTTCATCGGGAACGTTATTAAAATTACTTGGCCGCGCGTCGCTCGTCGACCGTCATTATAAACTTTTGATTCCACGTCGGCGAATTTACACGTCTCTCGTATTAATGTTTAATATATATATATATATATTAATATATATATATAAAATTAATAGAAAATTTTATTTCTATATTATGAATTCAAATCATATACTTTATCAAGTTCATTAATTATTTATTTATAATACAATCAAATAAATTATTTATTATAAATGAAAAAATATAATAACTAAAATATAAAATAGTAAATATATTATTTAAATCAATATATGGATATTCAATTACTTGTATTCCTAATCATGTTAATATAATAAAAACATTAATAAATATTCAATAAAAAAATTTATTAATAGGATAAAATTTTAAATTTTTTAAATGCCGTGCGTGATCGAACGAGCCGAGAGATTTATACGGTGGAAGTGAAAAATGATGGAACAGGAAGAAAGAGGGGAAAAGGAGGGAATTATCGGAAAACTTGAAGGGAGGGGGGGGAAGAGGGGGAGGACAGTTTCATCGTTGCTTTCTGTGTTTCGTGTAGATGCATTTCGGGCTGTTCTATCCGAGGATCAAACGAAACGCAAAAACGCAAAAAACGCGCGTGTGCGATTGCGAAAAAAAAAAAAAATTACAGGGTGGACGACGTATAAATGATTTCGACTTGTATCAAAAGCGCGTCATAATATCTCGGCAATTGATAGAATAAGAATGTATTATTATGTATTATTGTGTATTATTATGTATTATGTATTATTGTGTATTATTATGTATTATGTATTATTGTGTATCATTATGTATTATGTATTATTGTGTATCATTATGTATTATGTATTATGTATTATTGTGTATTATTATGTATCATATTATGCATTGTATTAGTATACAAGTGAAAGAAATAATATTGATACACTAAACAGAAATATGTATAATAAAGTATATGTAAGCGAGATGTTTGCAAATATATATGCAATTTCGTAGAGACATTTGAATTTTTCATACGGTATTCCACATGGAAATAGATATAAAATTTTGACTAATAAAATAGTTATATAATAATTATATCGTATAATATAATAATAGTATAATAATTATGTTATATATATAATATGAGAAAGAATGTAATATTTATCATATGATTTTATTGGATCACTCACAAATGTAGTGTACTGATAAACCATTTGTTTTAAAATTTTTTTCACTGGAACTACCCAAATGGACGAAACAAAAGAATCATAATCTTTTTCATCTAAAATTTTATAGATCATGTATTATATTTCACGGATTTATATTTACATATATATAAATATATTAATATATTTTTAGAGATTTTCAATGACTTTTGCATGTAAATAAAATTTTATTATATTAAAAATCCTCTCCTATTCCGTACACTTTCATACTTTAATGGTTGATAGTTCTAGCGTCAATGATAAATAGGTCAATTATTTTATATTGTAATACATAAATATATAATTGTAATTATTACAATATTATACATAATATCGTCATTTATCGTATGTTGTTAGAATAATATTGTGTGTATTGTCCACCCTGTATAAAAGTTGAAGAACTTTCGTAGACAACCGACTACGATATTGCAGTCGAAGCGACGTAATCTCGTAATGCCTCGTGCCTCAATTACTTCGAATGGCTTTAACCTGTCACCCCTTGTGGACAGCCTGTCAATATTTATAAGGTGTTTCAACCTGTGTCGTGCATTATTGCGTTCGAAACGAGAGAAATCGACAGAGATTGCTTTTTTTCCTCGATTTTTTTTCTTTTTTTTTCGTACGTGCTTCTAACCAAGGCGCGAACGAAGTTAATGACTGTCTCTTCATCCTCTTAGGATCAGATGGTTCTCATCTTTGACAGAGAAAATCTTTCTCCCGTTGATTACAGACGAAAGGGATGCATCTTCTAGATAGCTCTCTCTGACATGCTAAAAATATTGACGATACCGATTCCTCACTGGTAATATTCAGACACTTAAGTATTTAAATATTTAAATATTTAATTTTGTCAAAAAGAATAATAAAGTTTTAAGAATCTCTATTTTACAAAATGTATCGCTCGTTTTAGTCTAAAATGTTTTTACATCATATAACGCGTGGATAAGCGAAGATATCTTCCTTCCCGAAAATGCTATAAACTGTACAAACATTGTAGTTGTGCATGTGTATGAAGTATGTGCAAGCAATTGAAAAAGATTGAATCTACAATGGATTTGAAAATTGAAGCCTGTGACAGTGACTCCTTAAATCTTGCTCTGCAATTTTTTTTTTTTTTCATCAATTTATTGAACTTTAAATGTAATGAAAATGTCACGATTTCTTGAATTTCGTTCCATAAGCTTAAAATTCGATAAAATGATGAAAAAGAATCGTACATGAAGTTTTCTAGAACTGTTGTAAAGAGAAGGCTTCAATCTTCAAATCCATCGTGGATTTAAAAGAAATTTTCAAGTGACAATTTATGACATTTTCGAGAAAGAAAGTATCTTACACCTGCAAAGTAAAAACGTTTTGGAACAAAATGAACGATACAATTTGAAAGTAGAGACTTCGAAGCTTTTAAAATTACTTTGTACCATTTCTTCTTTTTTTCTTTTACAAAATTACAACAGCTTAAACATTTAATTTCTGAATATTAATGGAAGTCATTGTTATAGTTTCATTAAATTGATTAATAAATTTATTCACACGTGAAATAAACTTAATCTAGTTTAATACACTTGGACACTGTTTTTTAATAAAGGAATTTAATTACTGATGTTTTTACATTTTTTAGATAATTTTTATAACATTATGACGAAATTAATGTACTAGAAAGAGGTGAATGAACGTCTGATAGTTATAATTTACACAAAGTAGAGGTGAGACATTATTTTCATGAAGTTGAATACATATTTTAGCTCTCGTGTGGTAATATTAAATCTTTTTGGATTTAATATTTCGAAATATTCATTTTTGTTCTGCACGCCGTAGAAACTGCCGCCGAAAGTCTAAAATTTAGTAACTCGTATAAAATTGTCGTGGTCACATGTCGAGGATTCAGTGAAATGGATGCTGGCTTGCAAACAGATTTTTCATTTCTGAACTGTCAACACTGCAGCATTTTCTTTCCACCCATTCGCGTTTTTCTTTTTTTGTTTTTTTTTTTTTTTTTTTAATGGAAAAAAATAATTTTTACGTTTGAAAATCGTATGAAATAGTTGTTGAGAGACGTGTGTGATTTCTCAGGAATAATAAATGTAATAACATTGAAATTGACATTTTAATCTTCTTTAGAATTTTATATTCATTATGTATTATGTACTTTATCCCCTGCTCAATTTCTGATCATTCTAGCATTTCGTTATAATTATTAGTATCAATAAAAAACAATACACATTTACAATGAAAAGCATAATTGCATCAATGACGATAAACAATTGTCAATAATTTAAACTGGTGTAACTTTGTAAAAATCCGTTTGATTTTTAGTTTGACAATTCCAAGTTTTCGTTCTTTTGTCAAAGATGATTTTATGTCATGCAACGGGTGTAGAAGTGAGGATACTTTGTTTTCCTCGAAAATCGTAAAAATTCAATTTTCATTCAACCTTCCTTTACGTGACTAAATTCATCGTTATTTCAAGGATTGAACTCTTTTATTTGTCAACAAATCCTTAAAACTTCTTTATTCTCCGTCATTTTATTGCACGTTGAATATTAAGAATTAAACGACAAAAATTCAAGAAATCTTGAAATTTCTGGATGTTCAAACTGCAATAAAATGTAAAAAAAAAAAAGAAGAGATTTCATTCTTCAAGATAGCAGTAGTTCTAGTGACGAAAAAAAAAAATCTTTATTATCTAGAGACCACTGAATTTTTACAACTCGAAACGAAAGAAAATTGGCTAACTGGCGATCCTTGCCCCTACTTCCCTGATCATTGGCGCTACCCCCTCCATTGCATCGATCTCCCCACTACGTGAAATTTTCTCGCCCCACTCTCTCGTAGTTGGGAGATCGATGCAGTGGAAGGGGTAGCGCTGGCGATCAGGAAAGTAGGAGCAAAGGCTCACGTGCCGCCAGTTAGCTCTACTCTACACCATGTATAAAGTTTATTCTTCGAAGAAAAAAAAAAAAAAAAAACGAATTCACAATTATTGTCGAAGCAAAAATTTCACGCTTCAAAATGAGACTAATATCCCACTGTTATTAATAAAATTACAAACAAATTACAACAAATTACAAATGTTTCGATAAACATAAACGCGATCGTCGATGTACTCACATTAGAATCATTCACCCAACGAAAAAGGAAAAAAATAAAGAAAGAAAGAGAAACGTAAGTTTCGCTTCTCTCTCCAAGAAAGATTTTCGTCGCGGTTCGTAAAAATTCGTCGAGCAAGTAAAAAAATTCGCCGCGTAATTGCAATGAGATTGCAACTGTGGAACGTTGTTCGCATAATGCGGCGCATGGTTGATCGTCGGGACGATGGCGGACGGAACTGGTCGTAAATATTCAGCGAGGGGGAAACGACGGTGAAAAATACGGACACGCGTAAACGAGAGGAAACGATTCGGCGATTCGGCGGGAGATTGTACGTGTACGAAAGAACACGCCTAACATTCCTGCAATCTGTTTCGTGCCGGTTCGTTGAGCCTCGGAACGGCGTTCATTTCTATATTTCGTATTCTTTCGTGTTATCCCCCGCGTTTTGCTTTCTTTTCCAGTCGTTCTGAACGAAGAGAATCATCGAAGAGAGCGTAGCGCGAATCTTTCTTCCCGGAATGTTTCCTCGCGTTTTTCCCCCGTATCAGCAATTAGCATTAAATCGCTGGAATTCTTCCGCCCTTTTGAACGTTGGCTCGTTCGTTTTATTAATTTCGTTCTTTCCTTCGCTTCTTGGAAATTACACTCGTCGTCGAAGGTTGCCTCGAGTTTCCTGCAAGCGTAATAAAAATTTACGCTCCGCAGGTCGAATGATTAATTCTGGAATTATATCCTCTTCGATCTCTCTCTGTGAGAACAATCTTCAGATATTGCGTTTTGTGATTTCCGTTTTGTTCCTAGAATAATGTTAACTGAAAAAAGTTCACCTAATCGAATAATGCATAATATTGAGCTGTACTAAAGTAACTTATAATAATATATAATATAATATTTAATAATATATAGTAACTTGTAACAATATACAGTAACGATAATGAAAATTAACTGAAAAAAATTCACTTAATCAAGTAATGCATAATATTGAGTTGTGCTAAAGAAACTTACAATAATATATAATATATAATAATATAATATACTTATAGTAAATATAATAACAATAATGAAAATTAACTGAAAAAAATTCACCTAATCGAGTAATGCGTAATATTGAGCTGTACTAAAGTAATTTATTCATCATAGTTAAATTCCATTTCGTATTTTACATTTCCTGCAATTAAATTGAATTAAATTGAACATTCTGGAACTTTGCGTTTGATAATTTCTTTAATCGAATTAAATTAATTGAAAAAAATCTGGAGATATTATTCCTAAAAACAATGTAAATTAATTTAAAAAATTAATCCTCGAGCTATGCACGACTAAATTAATTTATTCATTACAGTTCAATTCTATTTCCTGCCATTCAATTCAACTAAATTGATTCTAGAACTTTGCGTTTGATAATTTCTTCAATCGGATTAAATTAAATTGAAAAATTCTGGAAGTAAATTCGAAGAGCAAAATCTTCAATTGCTATCGTCTTCAGTATCCAATGATAGCAGTTGAGAGTTGGTATATCTTACAATTGTTTAGATTGTAACACTTGTAACGTTAACAACCATAAACATTCATCCTGTAATTCCTTCGACTAGTACTAACAATAAGTATTGAATAATCGATTTCCCTTAAACTTAAAAAAGAATTCAAAATAACAAGATTAACAAGAGAAGTATAATTGCAAAAAAAGTTTATAAATCTTTATGGCATTCCACAATTAACTAGAATCGACTAAAGTTACAATTAAATTAATTAGAATTTCTACGCAAATTAACTTTGTAAATTATGAATAACATTATCCATAACGTACAATTTATCACAAAAGCAAGACTATTGAATTACTATTATATATTATTAAAATTGAAATTAAAATTAAACTTTACTATCAAATAAATTTTAAATTCGCCGCTATTTAAACACAGTTAAATTATTATTAAATAGCATTTGTACAAGTATTTCTACAAGTATTTCGTCATTAATTAAATCAGTATGAAATATTATTAAATAGTATTTCTTGTACATTTTAATTTTTCCGACGCAAGTTATGCATTTCAACTGTCGACAATGTGAATGCATCACGTTGAAAAAATTCGCAGCAAAAGTTAAGAAAAATTCAACCACACGGAATCAGATTTTTCGCCGTTTTATAATTAAACTGCGAATTTTCATGTATGTGGACTGTGTTTTCATATACATTACATATCACAGCGGGCACTGTATTTTAAATATTTTCTATTGAATCCTAGCAATCTAGCGTCTTACAACGATCTCAGCAATGAGAAATAATTAAAAACGACCACCAGTGTAAGTCCGTACCTGAGAAAATTCATATTCTTGCAAGACGACGGAAGTCGTTGGTTAACCACTCAGTAAGGGCAGCGTGAGAGGAGCATTAGACGACCGGGTAGTAAGTAAATTTCACCGCGAAAAGAAAAAAAGAAAAGAGGAGAAAGGAATCGAGTAACGTCGAACTTCCGGGATAATGGCGTTTCGTTCTGGGAACTTCTCCCGTAACGAGCGTGAAAGAAGGGTAAAATTACAGCTGGATCGTGCGGAGGACAGTGAAACGAGCGGAATAAAAATCAACGCGAAATTTTTAGACGTTATTAATTCCAACGAGTTCAACGCTGTGTTTTTGTACCTCGATGAAAGAAGCAGTGCTTCTCTTGTTTGGATAATCGAAGCTTATGGTGAATTATGAGAGAGGGGGAAAGTTATCTGGTGCTTAGCGAGTTACGTGCCTGGTCACGCAATAATTCAAAGCCAATCCTTAAATCCGTGGTCCTGTTAAATAGAACGGAGCATTTCGAAATTATCGATCCACGATATTGAGATTGCAGGGAAATAATTAGAAATAATTATTTTTGTACGTGAGTAGGATTTCTGTGCATATCTGTGGATATCTGCGCGAAAATATTTGAAGTGCTGTATTTAACAGGCGAGTCAAAACTACTTTTTTTTAGTGACCATCACGTATATGAAAATTCGCAGTTTAACTATGAAATGGCAAAAAAATCTGATTCTGCGTGGTTGAATGTTTCTTAACTTTTGCTGCGAATTTTTTGAATGTGATGTATTGACATTATCGACAGTTGAAATGCAAGACTTGCGTCGGAAAAATGAAACTGCAAGAAATACTATTTAATAATATTTCACGATACTTGTACAAATGCTATTTAATAATAACTTAATTATGTTTAAATAGCAGTGAATTTAAAATTCATTTAATAGTAAAATTTAATTTTAATTTCAATTTTAATAATACGTATAATAGTGATTTAATAGTCTTGATGAAATACCATATTTGATAATTGAAGTACAAGAAACCTTTATTTATACATTTTAAAAGAAATTATTGAAGTTTCCAAAGATGGAAAAATTGCAATTGATCGTCGAGCGATCTCACTTTGACAGATTTCTGAGATTAAAATAGATGTCAATATAATATATTCAATTTAATTTATTTGTATCTTACGCTGGAGTATATTTTCTTCGCCATTCTGTTTAACGAAGGAAACTCTGTCCCTCTCTTAAACAAACCTACGAGAAATAAAGTTAGTATCACCACTTACACAATGCTAGAAACATTATTGACCCTGTCGGTACGTTTCTTTCCTTTCAAAAATGAGAAAACTTTGTTTCAAAGCGACGGTCGTACGATAAAAATTTAAACGGCTCAACTTTTCGCTCTGTCGATGAAAAGGGAATTCGAAATGGAAGCGAGAAGCTTCCCTCTGTTTTTTCTTTTTTTTTTGTTTGTTTGTTTGTCCTTCCCTCTTCTCCCTACTTTTGACAACTATTGACTTAATGTTTATCGTATATTTGGGGAAACGTATTTTTCTTCTTTCTTTTTATCGTATCTCAACGCTGGCACACTGAAACCGATAAATATCGATGTTTGTTTCAACCTCTTGCGCTGGAATGACGTGCCACGCGCGTCGAGAATTTTTTCTCCCAAAATTGCAACATTTCCTCAGTTTTAAGTATATTTAAATGCAACCCAGGCGAAACAAATGATAAGTTTGTTACTTCTTAATAATTTCTATCCAGTGATATCACAACGACCAGTTCAAAAGAAAGAGGAAGCGACGAATTGTTGTATACGGTTCGGTCACTCGTTATGGTCCGCAATCAGTTTGCCAGCGCAAAGAGTTAATCGTGATATTATTATCTAGTGTTTACACATTTATTTGCTATTTAATATTTACACATTAGTAATTGCTAGTATTTACACATTAGCTAATATTTACGATATTTCAACCCATCATTTTTTCCTGGCACAACATGTTGTACCCATTAACCTCTTGCGCTAGAATGTGCCACGCCCGTCGAGAATTTTTTCTCCCAAAATTGCAGCATTTTCTCTTCAGTTTTAAGTGTATTTAAATGTATCCCAGGTAAAACAAATTTACCAAGAAGTTAATTTACAAAGAAGTTTGTTATTTCTTAATAATTTCTAGTGATATCACACCGACGAGTTCAAGAGAAGGAGAAAGCGACGAATTATTGTATACGATTCGGTCACTCGTTATGGTCCGCAATCAGTTTGCCAGCGCAAAGTGGTTAAATGAAATTCCCTGCATGGGCACGATAGCAGACAGACGAAGCTTAAATTTCGAATTCTGATACTTTTCGAAAGTGACAAAGACGATGATCGAGGGGTGTACTGTTCAAATTGGAGACGAGAGGAATGCTACTTTTAATTCATTTTGTTCGGTGCCGGGGACAAGCGGAGTCTCGAGGGTGTTCAGCATAGTTCTCTCAGATTTGCTGCAGGCAGGTTGAGACGGAAGATTGCTACCATTGATCACAATTACCACCCCCCCCCCATCTTAGCTGCGCTTAATTCGAGATCTTTGGATACTAAAAGAATCCTCTTACGATCTGAATGTTTTTCTTTGAAATGATCAATGTCCCCGAACTTACCAAGCAGATCCTTGAGGGTTCCTTAAACCTTTACGGTGCGTAGATAATTCTCGAACTTCCCTTTCTCGGACTCGATGAATCAGATAACGAATTCCCGTTGGAACGAAACTGACTTTTCTTTACAAAATTCTTATATTCTTCTATTCTAAAACAGAAGTCTATAGGGTTTTTATCATATATTATTATATTATTTTATTATATAATAAATGTATATTGTAACACATACTATGTGGTATATACTATACCATATAGTATATATAGTACAGTACAGTATATAGCATATATATTATATTCAGTGCAGTATAATACTATGTATATATAGTACAGTACAGTATAGTATTTATAATACGGTATAGTATATAGTATACATAGTGCAGTATAATATATAGTATATGTGGTACAGTATAATAATATAGTACATATAGCATATATAGTGCAGTATAGTATATAGTACATATAGTACAGTATAATAAATAGCATATATATAGTACAGTATTGTATATAGTATATATAGCATATGTAGTACAGTATAGTACATAGTATATATATTATATATAGTGCAGTATAATACATACTATATATACATACCATATATATAGCATATATAGTACAGTACAGTATAGTATATAGTATACATAGTGCAGTATAATACATACTATATATACATACCATATATATAGCATATATAGTACAGTACAGTATAGTATATAGTATACATAGTGCAGTATATATGGTACAGTATAATAACATAGTATATATAGCATATATAGTGCAGTATAGTATATAGTATATATAGCATATGTAGTACAGTATAGTACATAGTATATATATTATATATAGTGCAGTATAATACATACTATATATACATACCATATATATAGCATATATAGTACATTACAGTATTGTATATAGTATTTGTAGTACAGTATAGTATATAGTATACATAGTGCAGTATAATATATAGTATATATGGTACCGTATAATAACATAGTATATATAGCATATATAGTGCAGTATAGTATATACTGTACTGTATATAGTACAGTATAATAAATATACAATATACATATAGTACAGTATAATAAATAGTATATATAGCATATATAGTACATAGTATATGTATATATATATTATATCTAGTGCAGTATAATACATACTATATATACATATATAGTACCATATATATAGCATATATAGTACATTACAGTATAGTACATAGTATTTGTAGTACAGTATACAGTATATATAGTGCAGTATAGTATATAATATTTATAGTACAGTATAGTATATAGTATATATACATGGTACAGTACAGTATATTCACATTCCTCCAAAATTTTCTCATTTCTGAAAATTCACGCCTCTCGGAAAAATAAAATATTCCCCCGACACGCGATCTTTTGAAATCACCATCACGGCACTAACTATCGTACCAAAAAATCCAATTCACTCGGTTTCAACGGACGGACTTTACTTTCCTAACGTCTAACGTCCCTTCTCTATTTTCTTTTTCTTTTTCAGTTCCAGCAAGATCGACCGGGCAAATTCTCCTCGGCGAAGTAGACATCGAGGTTCAAAAGGACGACGGCAATGAATTAACGACGGAGGAGTCGTTCCCGAAAAAGTGCATCGTCGACGATAACACGTACTCTCACGGCCAAACGGTAAACAAGCTTGTTCATCATCAGTTTCATCATCATTTTTTTATCTCCCTCTTTCTTTTCTTCTCTTTATCTTTCTCTCTCTCTCTCTCTCTCTCTCTCTCGTACGTTTTTCTCTTTTTAATTAATTCTTGCGATTATGAGGTTCGAACAATCCAGGTTGGAACGACGCCAACGATTCTTGTTTCCGCACGGTATACGTGAAACGAAATATACATTTTGATAATGTTTGCCCACGGTGGGGTTAATGCACGCGAAATCGAACAGACGTTCCCGTGTTTTCGCGCTGAAAACGTTTGCACGTTTGTGTCCGTCCGATAAAGGACTTTGAAAAATGCAGAGGAAATAAAATATTCGCCCGGGGTTCCGTCGCAATACGTCGTGTAGGGCAATTTCGACAACGCGAAAACGCTGTATTCGCAAACGTGACAATTTGATTAGAGCGTTTTGGCATAGTTGAAACTTCTAGTGTCTTAGTTTGGAATCAGTTTGGTTTAATTGGAATTTTGCTGTTTTTTCAACATAGACAGTGAGTTCTTGAATAATTTTGTGAAAGACCCAGAGAATGATTGTATCTCATAATATTGTTGTATGAGATACTGTGTTCTAGTATTAAAATAATATAAAAATTAATAAAATATATTTAAAAGGTATAATTTAACACGGAAGTTGTATTGATATATTTGTATTAATATAATTAATACGGTCAGTTATAATAATTAATATAATTGTATTAATAGAAAAATATTTGATAATAAATAATACAGAAAAACTTGAGTAACAGAAAATATCTTCTTAACGAAGTTAAATTATTAAAGTTCGTTAAAAAAATACTTTTTATTTTATTTTTATTCATTTTCGATTGATTTCAACATTAGAACACACACAAAGGACAGGCATACTAATACATTTATCTTAGCTTACTTAACAATGTAGACAATTTTTTACGAAGAATTACAAACTGATGAACTTCGTTACTCTGATAGCGTTAGAAATTAATATTTTACATTCATATAAACTACATTTATTATATTCCTATTTATGAAGAAATTTATATATAATTTTAACCATTCTAATAACTCTGGTATTAAAAATAATATGTACTTGTTAAATATTATATAAAACTTCTGAAAATTCGGAAAAAAGAATTATAATAATTTTACTAGTGATTTTAACCATTCTGATAATTCCAATAGTTTCATTCAAAGATCGTGCTTACATAATAATTTTATGTTTATGGAAAAACTGAAAGAAAAAAAGAATTACGATGTCGGTGTCGTTCCCATAATTCTAAAATTAAATTTATGCTTATTTTACATTTGTATGAAATATAAACCGTATCATTAACACGGTTAAAATTAAAAAAAGGAAATTATAAGCTACCATTCTAATAACTACAGCGTCAAAAGTTGCGTTTATTAACATTTTGTATCCATTGTATGTACATTAAAAGCTCCATTGTATGAACACCTGTTACGTGAACGTTCCATTATATGAACTGTGTATTTTCTAGTACAATATACGCATACATATTGCAATAAAAATGTTTGCATGCGTATAAATGTGTTTACGTATTTCTCGTAGCATGAAATCAGTTCACAATGATTCAGTTTGAAATTGACATAGTGCCTCGTAATTTATATTTATATCGTAATATTATCAAAAAATTATCGAAAACAGTAGTATTAACAATTGAAGACAAAAAAGTAACACTGTAATATTAAAGAACTTTATTTATATTAATATTTATAACGTTATTTAATACAAAGAATATTAATTATTAATTAGTAAGTAATAATAATATTAAAGAACTTATTAACTAATTAACTAATTAACACTATAAATATAAAATTACAATTATTAAATACAACTATTTATAAAACTTCAATATTTATATAATTACAAAACATACATTACAACATATTTATATAATTACAATTATTAAATACAACTATTATAAAGTATTACAATTATTAAATACAACTATTTATAAAATTACAATTATTAAATATAGCTATTTATAAAATTAGAATTATTAAATACAACTATTTATAAAATTACAATTATTAAATACAACTACTTATGAAATTACAATTATTAAATACAACTATTTATAAAACTTCAATATTTATATAATTACAAAACATACATTACAACATATTTATATAATTACAATTATTAGATACAACTATTATAAAGTATTACAATTATTAAATACAACTATTTATAAAATTAGAATTATTAAATACAGCTATTTATAAAATTACAATTATTAAATACAACTACTTATGAAATTACAATTATTAAATGCAACTATTTATAAAACTTCAATATTTATATAATTACAAAACATACATTACAACATATTTACATAATTACAATTATTAAATACAACTATTATAAAGTATTACAATTATTAAATACAACTATTTATAAAATTACAATTATTAAATATAGCTATTTATAAAATTAGAATTATTAAATACAGCTATTTATAAAATTACAATTATTAAATACAACTAGTTATGAAATTACAATTATTAAATACAGCTATTTATAAAATTACAATTATTAAATACAACTACTTATGAAATTACAATTATTAAATACATCAATTTATGAAATTACAATTATTAAATACAACTGCTTATAAGATCACAATTATTAAATACAACTATTTACGAAATTACAATTATTAAACGCAGCTATTTATAAAATTTCGATATATATAAATTATTTATAAAACTACAATGACAGTTCCAATAAACAACACACACGCAACTGTCATTTCACAAATATACCGCCCAGCGGCGGGGAGAGGCAGTGTTAAAAGCTGAAATCACGCTGAAACTTCGACCTTTTGTATGCCCAAAGAATCAATAGACCGTTTTGCGTCGCGTGACATCACAGATTCCAAACAAGTCCGCGTCATTACGTTACGACCTTGTTACCTTACGGAATTTCCAGCGAGCCGTGGTGATCGTCGTGTTCGAAGGAACGGGGCAGGCGTGTCACGTTCCAATAATGCTACCGGATGAGACCGAGAGGAACACGCGGATAAGATCGAACGTTAATAACGAGCGAAAGGAGAGCGAGGGTCCCCGCGCTTCAAATGAAATACGTGCGACGAAACGATTATAAAGTTCATTGCGATCACGGTCCCCCGGTTGTGGTTTGTACGCCCCAGGGATTGGCGGCCAGGTTTCTCTCCCACCTATACGTTCTATAAAGCTTCAATTTGCGGCCGTATCTTTCGTCGCTGTTACGTGATACCGATACGAAGCACGCACGTTTAACACACATTTCTCTAATTTTTCAGCAATTTTCTCACCGATTTTTCACGTTTTCAGTTGTATCGACTTTCGTAATTTATTATTTTTTTTTTCTTTTTTGGAATTAAATAACGTCTCATATTTTTTAGAGATTGATGTAAATACATTTTCCTTGGGGAGGGGAGCAATAAAATATTTATTAGGTTAGTTAAAAAGTAACTACGTTTTGTGTGTGTGCGTATGTGTGCGAATAAGAGGTCAATTTTTCACGAGCAATGAAAATTTTATTATAATATAGTATGTTGGCCATTTGGCCATCTTTCAGGCAACTTCACGATTAGACAGAGTGTTTGAATATTTGAAAAGTATTTGAATATTGTTGAAGTATTATTTTAAGCATCTAAGATATGATTATTATTAAAAAATGCAATTATTTTTTGACCAGTTTATTTAGGATAAACATCTTTTGACAAGATAAAATGCGAATAAAAAAAAGCACACATACAATATCTAGAATATTAAAATATAGCTTGGAATCAATTTTAAGTAAAGTTATCAGAATTTCCGCTTGATTTCTAAAGAAAATGTCTAAGAGTTCAGAATTCGGGTTGTTTGCAGTAAAATTAGTTACGTACACAAAAAACGTGAAGAACATCTTTTAAGATTCTTAAATAGTCTTAAAATTATTCTTAAAATTAAGTATTAAGATTCGTTAAGTTGATGTCAGAACAGTATTAAATATGAAGATGAGGTCCATTATAATCAATTAATGCAATATAATATAATAATATAATAACGATATAACTTACAATAATCTTACAATAAATATCTTATAATTAACTTAAATTACTATGTCTTAATATCTTCTATAAAATAACGTTTTGTAAGACTTCTACAAGATTTTCTCAAAACAGGAGAGACTGAGAGATTCTAACAATCTTCCTTCGACAATGTGAAACTAAAATGTTTCGCAACATTTATTTATGAAAATATAGATTCGCAAATGTAATTGAGATACAATCATATCAAATGACATGAGAATTAAAAACGAGCGTTTTATATCGAAACGCACATGCGCGGTGTCTCTTTCGCAAATTCGACAAACGTCCAACGTGGTTTCGTCAACTGTGCCATGATTTTCAATCAGACTTCAATAACTTCCATCCACCGCGAAGTTTGCATTCATCGTGCAGCTCGCACAGACGTAGGCAAACACGTGCGAATTCTTAATTGCTCTCTTGGAACACAAACGAGCTCTATGTTTCACTCTGAAAGCGTAAATTTCATGAATAAATTCCGCATCGCCACGCCACGAGATCTCGACGAGATGAATAATATCTGAAAAGCGATAAACAAGCCAGCGATAAAAACGGAAAAAAGGGTTTTCGTCTTTCCTCGCCGATCGACGAGGATTATCGATTTCAAAGAGTGCTCTAAAACTCTCTTAAACCGTCTTTCAAACAGCTCTAGACCAAGTGCTCTGCAGGCAACCCTGAGAAATAATACACCTTTTCACCCGTTTGTTTTCAATTCTGCATTTTTTTTTCTGGATTTTGTTTCGACAGAGGAGACAGCCGGGCGATTTCAAACGTGGAAAAGCGTGTTTCACTGGTAATTGAATGCCGTTCACAGGCTGTTTTATCGCGAAATACGAATTCTTTTACAGATCTGGCATTTCAACTTTCTCTCCGAGTGTTTCCTTTTTTTTTTTTTTTTTTTTTTTTTTTGAGTTCTTTCGTTGGCAATTGAATGCTTCTGACAGATCCCGCCATGCTGTACAATATATACGAATTATTTTTATATATATGTATATATATATATACATTTTCGACGTTTCAATTTCCTTTCAGACTCTCTCGAAAGGAAACTTCTTTATCGGTAGTTGAATGCCTTTGCTGCCACTATATTTTAATCGAGTGGAATATTCTTTCGTAGGAATCGAATTTTTTCTTTTGCTTTCTTAAATCTTTTCTTTGTTCGGCGATTGAACCGATCTGCTGTCCTGCGCCGAGTGTGTGAATCTTTTTATATCCTTGGCATTCAAATTTTTCCCGATCTTTTTGAGAAAGAAACTTGTTAATTTTGAGAGTTGCTTTATTAATAATCTATTTGAATAGATACTCCACTGCAGGACGCAAATACTTTCGAAAGAAAGTTTTTTAATATTGCAGAGCTACTCCATTAATAATCGAACGCTTCTAACAATATCTCTATTTAAGTGAAAGTTGAAGTACGGAAATTCTCGCACTTTCAAAATTTCAAAAAGAAAAAAAGAAGCGCAAGATAACGTTTCAGAATCTTCTGGTCAGTTGTATCACGATTTTAGAAATATCCTAAATTAATTTATAAATATATATGTTATATATATTATAAGTTGCAATATTATAATATTATTATTATAATACTATTATATTATATTATGATTATAATAAATATATTATATAAACTGTAATATTATAATTATAGTATAATATATAATTTATAATATTATAGTTTATATAATATATTTACTATAATTATAATTACAATATTATAAATTATGTCATTATTATAAATAAATATTATAATTATATTATAATTGTAATGAATATATTATATAAATTATAATATTGTTATTATAAATGTATATTATAATTATTATTATTTTAAATATTAATATTTTAGCTACAGGTGCACAATTTTTAGTGTAACAGAGATTTTGTCGACTCAACAAAGGATATTCTTAGCTTTCTTATAATATTATAGTTTATATAATATATTTATTATAATATGATTGCAATATTATTAGTAAATAAATATTATAATTATATTATAATTACAATAAATATATTATATAAACTATAATATTATAATATTATTATTATAAATGTATATTATAATTATTATTATTACAAATATTGATATTTTAGCTACAGACACACAATTTTTAGTGTAACCGAGATTTTGTCGACTCAACAAAGGATATTCTTAGCTTTCTTATAATATTATAGTTTATATAATATATTTATTTTAATTATAATATAATTACAATATTATTAGTAAATAAGTATTATAATTATACTATAATTATAATAAATATATTATATAAACTATAATATTATAATATTATAAATATATATTATAATTATTATTATTACAAATATTGATATTTTAGCTACAGATACACAATTTTTAGTGTAACAGAAATTTTGTCGGCTCAACGAAGGACATTCTTAACTTTCTTTACTTTCTTGGCTTTTCAAATCTCGTATTCATTGCGAACAACGTCGTAGAATTCGATCAAAATTCTCGTGGATCAAACTGAACTTGCATTGAATTCAGAAGAAAACAAAAAACGAAGTTTCAATTTCTCGTGTCTCCGTCAAAATTTGAATTACGAGAGTTGGAAGGAGTTTGGAAGAGATCTCCCCTTTCACAAACGTTGAAGGAGATCGAGTCAAACGATAAACGTTCGCTCGAGGAATCAGGTTAAATCAGACGCGGTAACATTTTTCATTTCGCTGCTTTTAACTCGACCAATGCGGACGAATCGGTCGCGAGATCCAGCGAGATCCTCCTCACGGGGGCAGGGTAGGAAACAAACTTGAGGAGAAAAAGTTTTCCACGTCGTGTCGGCATGGTTGCACTCTCGCGTGTCCACCAGGAAACACATTGACTCCGGCCAGCTTTCAAGGAAGCTTTGTAGAGAGTTTCGCGTCTCACCGCGAAAGCAGAAGAAATATTTATCGAATTTTTGCCTCCCCCTAAACTGCACCCTGTTTCGCCGTCGAGAACGAGACGAAGGGAAAGAAATCATGCTGATTGTGAACGTAACGCGTGTTCTTTAATTAATAATTTATAATTTAGTTTATATTTTTATATAATTTAATTATTAACTATATAATCCTTAGTGTCGTGATTTTTTTTTTTTTTGTTTCACAAGAAGTTTCGTGTAATTGAATGTATTGTTGTTCATATTTTGCCTAAGACATAAGCAAACATTCCCTGGCGTAACGATTTTTTTGTATAGACACAGCGAAGAGCAATATTTCAATTTAATTTGAAAAAACTTTATAGAACGAGATTATACAACGATCCCATTGGTCTCATTTCATAGCGTCTATAATTTCACAGTCGTGGGTTTATCTTCTTTCAATGATAATTTCACATCATTTAGCGAGTGAAAAAGTGGGGATACATTCAACAGTTCAACGTTTCGACAATTTTTCATTGTTATTCACTGTACGTATGTATCTGTCACAGTTAAATTTATAAGTCAGTTCATACATACATCTATAATCGAACAGATCTCTCTTACGAAAGCTTAAAAGCAACATTGTTATATATAGTGTTCCAAAATTCACGATTAACCAAGTGGGAGGTGATTCTGCGTGTAAAAGTTTGTCGAAAACAAAGAATAAAATTTGCTCGTTAAAGTCTTTGCGTTTCCGAGAAAATCGAGTTTGAAAGTTTATCAACCATACTTGAATTTCGATAATTCCGTACTGGATCGACACGAGAATATTCTACGTAGTATTTTACAGATGTATCGTATTTTGAGATATCGATTGTCATTACGGCACCACGAAGTTCGCTTTTGGAACACGAAACGGTTCTTTCAACCCCTTGTGCGTTGGCAACTGGTTTAAGGTCGCGGACCTTAACGAGTGACCGAACCGTATACAATAAATTCGTCGCTTCCTTATTCTTTTGTACTCGTCGATGTAATATCACCGGATGGAAATGATTGAGAGTGATAAATTTATTATCTGTTTCGCCTGGGTTATACTTAAATATACTTAAAACTTAAAACTTAAATATTGCAATTTTGGGAGAAAGTTCTCAACGTTGCGTGGCACGTCATTCCAGCGCAAGAAGTTAAATTACTGCTCGTTATTATACATCACTTTCTTGCTTGACGTATGTTTGCAATAAATATTTTCATCAGATGAAAAATTGTCGATCGTGTTTCATTCTAGATAAAAATTACCGAATATATTATATTTAATAAGTAACATAACTATGCGTAGTTTGGTGAAGCTCGAATATTCGGATCTGTTATATTTTTCAATTACTTCCAACTTTTTTATAAACGTAGACGACTTTAATGAGATGTTCAATTCAATAATATTGTGTCATTGCATAACGTTTTAACTCGCGTATTGCATTATTCGATAGTATTTTAATATCTTAATACTGTATTACTGTATCATTGCGTACGTTTTTGTCGTACTCCATTTAAATACAACGTGACAGTGATGAATAACATTTCATTTGAGATAAAATGTTACTTTGCCCTTTCCACACATGGTACGCGTTATGTTGTTCGTATCACTGCAACGGTGAATATTTTATTTATTTTATATTTTCTCTTTCGCACAATATATGTACACGCGTGATCTCGACATAAATGCCAATTTTTCGATCGGTGTTTACGAGCGTGTGTTGCAAATTAACCACTTGCGCTGGCAACTGATTGCGGACCATAACGAGTGACCAAACCGTATACAATAATACGTCGCTTTCTATTTGATCTCGTCGGTATGATATCACTGGATAGAAATTATTGAGGAGTAATAAATTTATTATTTGTTGTTGCCTGGGTTATATTTAAATATACTTAAAACTGAAGAAAACGTTACGTTAATTTGGGAGAAAAAATTCTCGACGTGCGTCGCGCGTCATTCCAGCGCAAGGGGTTGAAACAATCGAAGAGTTCAAAGGGTGGAATGGACACGTGAAAAATTCCGAAATATGCACAGGAAATATGCGACACACGGTGTCTCGTAGATATTTCGTAGACATTTCCTGCGATATTTTTATCATCTTCTTTCTCGCTCTGGCAACTTGAAGTCTCTCTCGAGGCACGTATGTAGATAAAAATCGATGTCCAATTAATAAGATGGGTGCGTTATCGAGCGACACCTGCGAGGACAGATCAAAAGTCGTTGTCGCCGTGTCGCGAATTTCCCCGATAAAATTAATCACTATCGTTCGTCTGACTCTCTGCCCTTTTCCTTTCTTCTTCTTTTTTTTTTTCTTCTTTTCGCCCTGTCGCGCCCTCTTCTTTCTCCTGTCGCTATCGAGACTGCTTTCCTCGTGGCGTTTTCTTTTCTCTCGACGACGCTTATCCTCAACCTTCGAAACGTCGCACGTTTAGGCCACGGATTCTCATGTTTATAAGAAACTTATCGGAAGATGAAAAAAATTTTCGCGAAAGGTGTCAATCAAGAATTTGCCATTCTTGTACGTATTTCAATCTTCGTGGAACATTCTTCGGAGAAATAGCAAAAAAAATGCAGCCCGAATAAATTTAAATATCTTGTTTCGAAATTGGAAAAATTGGTGAAATTACATACTTTTAGATGTTAGTTTAAAATTATATGACAATGAATCTTTTGGGTGTATTAACAGTTGTATTATAAAATATAATACGCAATTGTATTATCTATTGTTACTAGAAATAACTTATTAGAAATAAGTAGAGTGTCTTAAGACTTTTGAACAGGTGTGTATCTTCAAATTGTTTTAAAGGAACGATGTCTTCGAATTTTTCTTAAATTTCGTTACCAACACTCCAGATAATCGGACAAAACATGCTTAATACGTTAAATATAATATATTCATAAAAATATGAATTTCTCTCTAAGTATCCACAATTTATGCGTGATTATTTCTTCCTCTTTTTATTTTATACGTGATTTTCTTTGATTTTTCTTCCTCTTTTTGTCTCTTCCTTTTTTTACAAGTGTTACTTTACTCTTCGATGTCACGTCGAGGATTCATACGTGTTATTAATTAACGTTGGACTCGCGAGATGACTTCCAATGAATTTCAAGTAAAATATGAATTTACATAAATATTCATAATCTATCACAATCTACGATTATTTCTTCCTCTTTTTCTCTTCGCTATTTTTTTTACTTTGATTTTCGTTCAATCTTTTCCTCTCCTCTTTTTGTCCCTCCCGTTTTTTACAAGTGTTGCTTTACTCTTCGATGTCACGTCGAGCATTAATACGTGTTATTAATTAATGTTGGACAATGAATTTCAAGTAAAACATGAATTTACATAAATATTCACAATCTACGATTATTTCTTTTTTTTTTTTTTTTTTATTATAATTTACCTAGATTTCCATTCGATTTTTCCCTCTTCCCTTCTGAAAGTGTTCCTTTTCTAGTCCTTCTAGTCTCTTTTTTTAAAAGTGTTCTTTTATTTATAAGTAAAACATAATTTGTACCTTTTGTATCAAGGTTAATTAATTAATTTTAATAAAATAGATGATCTAAATATATATGAATATATTATTATTTTTTTTTTTTTGAATAACAAAAAATAAACGTATATTTAGAAATTAAATTTTTGTCGTATTTATTAATATCTAGCTTTTTTTTAATAAATTTAATTTATATATGCCACGTCGAGCGTTAATATTATTAATTAACGTTGGAGCTGCGAGATACCACTTCCAATGAATTTCAAGTGAAACACGAATCTACATAAATATTCACAATCAACGATTATTTCTTCCCCTTCTTTTTCCTTTTTACTATAATTTACCTTCATTTCCACTCGATTCTTCCCTCTCCACTTTTGAGAGTGTTCCTTTTCTAGTCTCTCGCTTTTTTCAAAAGTGAGACTTTCACTCGTCGATGCCACGTCGAGCGTTAATATTATTAATTAACGTTGGACCCGCGAGATACCACTTCCAATGAATTTCAAGTGGTAACGCCGTCGCGACGGATTCACGTCTCTTCGTTAGGCGTGTGTAGTAATTAATGACATGTTTCGCCGACTCGTCGCGTTCTTTTTATTCCCTCTGTTTCTCTCTTCTTCTTCTTCTTCTTCCTCGTGGCCCCTTTTTCCCAACGTAGTTTTCGGAGTGCACATACTGAAAATATCGAGTCGCGTTTCGTTCGATTCTCCACACGCATTTACTATCGCGGGATTTCGAAATGTTTTCTGCCCCTTTGAGTTTAGAAGTGCCGCCGAGCATTGGAGGGCAACACTCCAGTGCTATTTCGAAATATTGATTTCTCCCGTTTAATTCGTGCCGCTTCTTCATTTTTAACCTCTGCTCGAATTTTCACGGTTCGAATTTCTCGGTCTCGTCTCGGCGAAATCTCTTATTTGACGATCGTTTCAGTTCAGAGAAGCGTTTCAAAATCTTGGAAGAGTCTTTTGAGAATGTTCTTTGATGCAACTGAGTCGAGAACAATTGATGAAACGCGGTTTAACAAAATACTGCACTGATATTATTTTATTTAATAATAGAACTAAGTTAGCAAAATTGATTACGCCACGGCGCTTTTATTCGTTGTAACGCCGGTTAATTAAATTTGAGTTCAATACTTTCATAGAATTTCAGAAACAAAGCGTAGCCACTGTAATATATTTCTTATGATTTGCAAAATTATTCATATATTAAAGTAGAAACAGATTTATTTACATGTATCTCTATGTTATAAAATAGAAAAAGATTTGTTTCTTCCACAAAGGGAATCACTTGTTTGAAATACGTTCCATCAGAATCCCCTAGGTAACGTTATAGTAACGCGTATGTATTTAACCAATCGTAGCGCGAGTTAAATTAATTTAAGAGGAGAAGAAGCACATAATTGCACGCGTGAAATGGATTTTTCTAGAGAGGACGGAAAAATGTAAATTGCGCAAATTTCGTTGCATCAGGAACTAGAACTTTGTTTCCATCCATTCCCGCGATTTTTTTCTTTTTTTCTTTTTTTTTATCCAATTAATTTCTTCTCCAGCAGAGCTATTTTACATCTTTTACACGCAGCAGTAATTTTTTTCTTCTTTCCTCGACCATAGTCGCGTCAATTCTGACCGGAGTTTTCAGTGATTGGTACGACGTTAAATTTTCATCCACCGAGACTTTGCATTATGCATCACAGTATTGCAAATTTCATTATGAAATTTGCTAACAAACTTATCAATATTCATACTTTGGTCGAACTTTGGAAATTATCATCGAACGGGGAAATAAATTGGAATCTGCCCGTGTCAAATATAAAATACTCTTCTTTCAGGTGTACATTTTCTTGAAAACTTTGTCTGCTCTCACTTCTGCGTCGTTGAAGTTTAAATTTATTAATTTGAAGCTCTCTCTCTCTCTCTCTCTCTCTCTTCTCAACTCTCCTCTTTCGCTTAATTACACTTCAAAATCGTCGTTGTTTAATTGATTGATATTTAATGACACTCGATCATTATTATTTGATGCTGAAATTATTAACATTTGCGTCACTATTTCGTGACTTAAATTACACACGTCCACGTGCATTATAATTTATCAAATCTCGATTTAAATATTTACTATTCTCCATTGATACTAATTAATTAGAATGAAATGTCAGAACACGAGAGTACACAATATTATATGAAGAGCTCTTAACCTAATCACTGTAAGTCACTTTTGATTAGGAACAATACCCTTCTTTTTGACAAGATCATCTGTCAATAATTCATAGCCATTGCCACGTAATCACTGTGACATAACTAGAATATTTAAAACTTAAAAATTTAGAATAACATTGCCGTTTGAATTATTCGAAATAGTAACGAAACTGTTCCATTGATTGATAGTTTTGATAAAAAAAAAAAAAGAAAAAAAGACATCAAAGCTGCACGATAAAAATAGTTTTTAATAAGAAGCCACTTACAGTAATTTACCTCCGAGCCTTTCATACATGAATAAATATAAAATTCTTAATCGCTGCTCATGAATTATTCCGCGTTTCAGAGTTTACTCGCGGGATATTTCCCCGCATGATGCAAATGTTCGTTAATTTAACGAGGAATAATTTGAAAAAGTTATTAATTAATGCTAATTAATTAATATTTATATTATATAATAAATATTTATATTGTATTTACAATATTTATATCATATACGTTACAATCATATTTGAAATTATATAATTGATATTTAATTTTTTCGAATATTTAATTAAATATTTTAACCAACTGAATTTCGAATATTTCATTAAATCAGTTTGATATGTTATGCATGTCGGAGATTAACTCCGCACAACATGAAATTCCAATTAACAACGTTGAGATCTCTCACAATCTTGACTGAACCGTCTCCTCTTCAATATCCCCTAAAGAGCTCAATCGAAAGAAAAAAGAAGAGGGAGGAAGAAAAAAAAAAAAAGGAGCACACCGCCAATAACAGGCAGACTATCATCGTCGCACCGTATCCCAACAAAAGTAACACGACGCACGGTGCAATCGCACGAAGCGCTGAATACTGAACGTATGAATTTCCCTCTTTCCGTTTCAGATACCGTCGTACGATCCGAACTCTCATTGTCTGTGCGTCGCCGGCGAAGTATATTGTTGGTGGCAGAATTACAATCCGAGCACCGATCCCTCCGCCGGCCCCTCGTTCCTCCCATCGACGACGATAGAAAGTAATTACACGCCGTCGCTGGAGGGAAGCACGGATGCCGTCGACAGTTTGGAAGCTTCCGGTGATCCGGCGGAGGAGCAGCCGTCTGTCGAGCAACAGGGATACGGGGAGATTAACACGACCTACTCGACTACCTCGCAGCCAGCGCCGACTACGTGTCTCGTGATGGGTAATAGATCAGTCGAGCTCCTTTCGGGCTTCGATTCTTTAACCACTTGCGCTGGAATGGCGCGCCACGCACGTCGAGAAGATCTTTTTCTCCGAAAAAAAAGGTTGCAACATTTCCTCAGTATTAAGTATATTTAAATGTAACGAGTGACAAGTTTGTTTCACTTCTTAATCATTTCTATCCGGCGATGTTGCGCCGACGAGCTCGATGGAAAAAGAAAGCGACGGACGAGTTATTGTATACGGTTCGGCCGCTCGTTACGGTCCGCAATCAGTTGCCAGCGCAAGTGGTTAAACTCGCCGCCCCGGATCGATTCACACCTGCGTGTTTCTCTGTATTTTCCGGTATGTACAGCGAGTCGCGTTAATGTTAAACAGAGCTAGCATGAAATTTCCAATGGGGGACAATGAGGTAGAGTGAACGACAGAAAAACTTTATGTAATACAATGACTTTATAATGAATATAATACGAATTTATAATGAATAATAAAATGTAATAGGGTAAAGAAGAATAATGTAATATAATGTAATGGAGTAGAATATTATAATATAACAGGGTAAATATAAAAATATAATACGAGTTTATAATAAATAATATAATAGAATAGAATATATTAGAATATAATAAGGTAAATTTTATTTATACATTTTACGAAAAATTATTTAAATCTCTAAAGATACTCAAGTTGTTTCAATGTTAATCAATTAGGGCTACCCAAAGAACAATTGAACACTTTATAACATACTACATTCAGATCGATCAATGTCGATGAAAACATAATTCTGCAATATATTTTATGTGTGTATGTAAATCTAGATTCAAGTTGATAGAGTTACCTAAAAAACAATTGAATACTTTATACATTGTATATATATAAAAGTTCGTTCAGATTAAACAATGTTGATGAATTAAAGTTAACAAAAGCACAGTCCTATACTTCAGTAAATCATACTACTATTCGGATTAATATTAAGTTAATCAAATTATGATTAACTAAAAAAACGATTGTACATATATTTTAAATTATACTACATTCAATCAATGTTTAACTTATACATTTTCATACATTTATACATTTTTCTCGAAGGATAAAAGTCAGTCGAAAATCCGTCTGTACGATACTCAAAGAAAAAAAGAAAAAAAGAAAAAACAGGAACATGCTTCTCCGCAACGTTTACCCCTTTCGGTTTGTAATCGTGACATAGAAACGCCATTTCCAAGCAATTTATAGATAGTAGACGAAATAGAGAGAAATATAAAATCCTGTGCCCGGGCGGGCACGAAACTCTGATTGCAGGAAGGGAATACCGTGAAGGCGAGGTACTTCCGCACTCGACCGGAAACTGCATTGAATGCAGCTGCGGGTCCGAAGGTCGCGTCGAGTGCTCGCCACGGGACTGTGTGGCCCTTCGACCCGAGATACCAGTTGCACCAGATATACCAGACGCACCGGACGGCGATTTCGAAGTGTTCAACCTTGCCAGGGACCGAGGAATCGACGAGAGCTTCTAAAGAATCCGATAATAAACGATCGTCTGTTTTTCGTGAATTTTTCTTTCTCGAAGGAGGACATTCGACATTCACGTAACCGCGAGTTTTATCTCTGACTGTGAAGCGTTTCTCTTTCTATTTGAAACTTGTTGATCGATATGAATCGTCGAAGATTGATTAATTGTTATTTCAATTACATCGTGATTTACTGTGATTTTATTGTGACTTTTGGTACAATTTTTAATGGAAATGTCATTTAAACAAATTGTTTGGATATTTCGTTCGTGATATTTGTATCTTCTGAAGGTATAATTTACTATATATTAAAATTTATTGCAATCGTCCAGGTAGCGAATTTCAACGAATGTATAGAATTTATTGCTGATTTTACAATAATTTTATAGTAAATATTGTAATGAATACGTTAATGAATAAGAAATATCAAAAAAAAAAAAAAAAAAAACGGGGCTAGTAACTATACTGTTTTCACGTTAAAATGATTTTCTTTTAGATATTTTAAGGAACATATCATTAATCGTAACTAGTTAAGCTAGAGGTAGAGTATTAAATTAAATACAATTTCATATCGATCAACAATGCGTTAATCTCCAAACTTGTTTAATCGAACGCCCATGCCGATCCTTCAACGTCGTACGAAACGATTTTCTTTATTGAAAGCGATTCCGCCGGCAGATCATTGTATTTTTAACAAACGTGAAGAATTCTCGAAACATTTGGAAAGTTACGCGACTTCACGGAGGAAAAATATCTTCTCTATCGGGAAGTGATTACACGGTTGAAGGATCCGTAGGTACTAATTAATTTAATTTATATACCTTCTTATCCGTGTTCTCTCGAGCCTTAAGCTTCCCTCCTTTTGTTCGAAACACCGATTCCAGTCGAAAGAGTCCCGCGAAAGGGGAGAGAGAGCTCGAGCCGGATAAAAATCGATTACCAATAACGAAACAAAAGCGAAGTCTTAAACGCTTTCTTTTCACGTACTTGAATAATTAAACGAGACCGTAGATAATATGTCACATGAATAAATAAATAAATAAATAAATAAAAAAAAATATATATATATACATAAAGTTATATATACGAGAAAAGTAGAGGACACGTAACTGCAAAAGAAAGCTATATTGTCAGCGAATTACAACGACGATCGAGAGAAAAGAAATGACCAAGGTTCAATTTTTCGAGTCCACTAGCTGAAAATTCATCCAGCCACGAAGCCGAATAACGTACTTATGTTGAATTAGTTAGTGATTTAGTGAGATCGATAGGCAACTCGAAGAGATGTTCTCCCCGACATTCACCAGCGAACTGTAATTTATTACCCCGCAGGATTTCTAAACGTTTCGGCAACGCGGGCCTAATTTATCAAGCGATGGACCCCTCAAGAACAATCCATCTATATATATATATATATATATATATATATATATATATATATATATATACATATGTACACGCCGATTAATTACGAGCTACATAAGTTTTATCTAGCTAGTAAGTTCGTTTACAAATTGCGTTTCTTTGACAGGATGAACTGCTGCTATCGTTTCGAACCATCCGATTGCAACTTACAATCACGACTAAGAAACGAGTCGACGAAAGTCTTGAGAAAGAATGATGTTCCTCGCGCTACGGAAGTACGCGAACGATAGGCTAATAGCGATTAAGCGCTCGTTCCTTAAGAGAATTTTCGCTTTCTTTTCTTCCTCGTTCCAATTTTTCTCGAGCCAAGCAAATTTAAACCAACTTTAAAGAAAAAAAAATTATCTTGTTTGTGTATCCTACGTTTCGTGACCTTTCTTTCTTTCTCGAGATTCGCGCGAAAAGATCGATAGATCCTCGAGCGGGACAATTTTTCTATGAGACGAGCCACCGACGATCTATCTTCATCACGGCGAATCCTCGAGTATATCGACCATCATCAACTGAGTATATATATATATATATATATATATATATCTCGGCCAGTTTCGGTCGCACGTTTTCTATGTAGACACCCGTAGATCGTTAGATCGTTGGACCGTTAGGTTCGATAGGTCCCGCGCGCTATTTACTTTACTAAGTTTAAGGGATCGTTCTGGTTCTCTCGTCTGTTGTCACGGTGTTTTGTACGGTGTTTGGAGAACGCGAGTGGTCGCGAGCGATGTATTAAACGCATTGCGGAACGTCGGACTTTTCTCAGAAATCACTGGGGGCTAGTTTTGTCAGCCATCTATGCTAGAAATATTTGGCTGTCCCTCTCTGTCAGTATTAATTTTATCTCTTAGAGCGAATTGTCGATCTCCTTAGAGATTTAACCGCCTCTATCAGTGTTGATATCACTCCCTTGAATGAACAGTCACTCTAGAGAGTGAGAACAGTCGCTCTATAATTTTATTCTAAAATGAACTAATCGTTCTAGAAATCGGCTGTCTGCGTGCTAGAAATATTTGGCCGCTTTTATCGCTTATTTTTACTATTAATTTTAATTTTATTAATTTTATATTATATTATTCATGTTATTTACATTATTAATATTATATTATTCATGTTATTCATATTATTAATATTATATTATTCATGTTATTCATGTTATTTATATTATTAAAATTAATTAAAATTAATAACTTATATTATTATGTTATTAATTTATATTTATATTATTATACTATTTCAATTGTTATTAATAATTTTGTTAATTAGATTTACATTAATTTGATCCTTTAAGACGAACTAAATTGCCCTGTGCGATTTAACCGCCCGTGTGCATACCGGGCATTGCGCATCTATCAGAATCGATCCTGTGAGAGGGATCTCACGTAAACAGCCTTTGACAATGAAAGAGACGAGACGTGAGATATATCCTCCAGCCTGACGGTCCGCAATACGTTATTATAACGATATAACAAAACTTACATAATTCTGTAGACGTCGGCCTACAACGTACGAATTAATACGCCCCCTCCCCCCCCTGGGTACGAGAGCTGTGTCAATCGCGGTGTACCCGTTGTTCAATCGAGTACCCGTTTTTAAAATGAGAAAAGCGTTACAGAGCTTGGGTAGTTGTCGATCCTCGTCGTGAGATCGCTTAGATGATACTCGTGTCATTCATATCTTTCGTCATGTCCTAGTCAAGACGTAGCCATATCCTGTACACGGTCGTTTCGTTCGACCCTGTAGTCACGACGGGTTGTAACGAATAACGTCCCTGCTACATACTTCCGCGACGTACATACGAGCTGTGTACGAGGCTGTTCGGCAAGTTTATTGAGCGAGCCCGATTGGCTCGCGAAACGATCTTCGCGCCGGCTGATTTATCCGGCTGCCTCGAAACATCGTTTCAGTTTCACTTGTTTTTCCTTTCGTTTTAGTTTCATCGGGAATTGGATATCGACGAGAGGTGTTCCTGTTTCGCGTTTGTCCAACGAGACGAGGAATTTTCGATTGGCCGTCTGAAAGTCTGTAACCGAGATGAATTTGTATAAGGATACTGGTATTAATAGTGGTATTAAAATTATCGCAACTTCGAATTCAAATCAGTTTCTCCGAATTGTGGCTCGTTGTTCGTTTTTTTTTTTTTTCCAGACTTGCAACTTATGAAAGTATTTATGTTTCACTGAATTTTAAATGAACTTATTGGATTGTGAACATGCTACGAAAAATTAAATCGACTCAAATTACGATTGGAAAATTATTTGCCTAACCTCTGGGGAAGTTTGAAGTTATTTTTCACGCTAAGTTGAGGGAAAACTTGAGACGTAGAAGTCACGCCACATGCGTTAAAGTGTGCACGCATTAACATCGAATTGAAACTCACCGGGCAAAGATGGAAAGGCTCGAGTCGATCTGGCCGAACGTCTCGTACATTTTACATCATATCACCAGTGAATAAACTATCAGCGAGAAAATACCAGAGTTTTAAGACAAGCCGATTAGCATAGTGAACGACTTAACGTAAGAATAAACTAGCGAATGTCGAGACGACAGAAGCATAGAGTCGGTGTGAGTAACCAATATTCCTAATCAGCAGATATGCATTGAAGCAAGATGAAAGAAAAGGAACGATGCTTCTGTTAAACACAGGGGCGACAAGAGGATACGTAATGAAAATCAGTAGCGTGATTCGCCGGCTGAATTCAATGTTAAATAGCCTCCTGATCTATGTATGTACATGTACTCGTTTTAATAACAGAGACAAAGTGAAATCTTGTGTCGTACGGATCAACAAGCACAATATAATTGATTTAATACATACATATATTATATATTCATATATATATATATACACATATATATTATATATACATGTACACGTACCTACATGCATTACACATGGAACCAAATATCAAGAGATAATATTGTACGTATAACTACGCATATAATATATACATATACATTATAAATTATAGATAGGAGTAGGATACCCAAGCGTTTTCAATCGTTGTGCACCTTTTGTAGATACGAATTCGCCTATTCGTTTTACCTTTCAGCGTAAAGTCTTTCCCTATGTAATGGCTACGATCGCAAGAGAATTATTTGGAAGAGATGAAATAAACTCCGGATTGTCAGTTATATAAACTGCTAATATAAATATAATACTGCTGATATAATTTCTGGTAACATTATGCTAATGTAAACGTAACATTGGGAGATAGATGGATCGCCTCTTCGCTCATTTATAGGATCGATAGTATTGCATCGTTTTCATTGCGATTACGTTGGTCTTAATTGTATTTAATGAAGATTGAAAGTGACTGTAGCAAATTGTATTTCTCACAGCACAGTTGCAATTGCAATACGTTGAAGGAAGAAATTATACTTTTCTCCTTTTTTTTTCAAACTTGAATCAATTTCATAAACTTTACTAAATTTCACTCGATAAATTCTAAGCAATAATGGTGGCAATCACGTGTACTAAGACACATTTGACGATAAAACGAAGGCATTGAGACAATTATCGAGACGAAGTAGAAGTAATATCGTCGTCAAAGAGAAAAAAAGAAAAAAAAAATATGACCCATCTATCTTCGAACGCATTACCTACAGATACATCTGACTATAAAGAGGATCTATCTCTACGGCGTACAAATAGTTAACGATCTTACGGTAGCACCGATCACGATGCAGAATATCAGATATATACGAGGAGAAGCGAAGGGTTGTAATTATACTTTTACGATGACTAGTTAATTGTTCATAGTTAGTCGCATAGTTAGGTAGAGATCCAATGTGATATATATATACATTCAAAAAAGGTAACTTTGTCTAAAAGTTTTACAATACACGTAGAAAGAAGATACGACATCCTATATATATATATATCGCAAGATTCGCCTAATAAACTTCTACGAACAAGGTTCGTTCAATTAGGTGTAAAACCAACCATAGAGAATCGAGCTGAGTTTCGAAAACTTACAATTAGACATCGTCGATGACGTTCGCTTCTCGCGAACGATACCAATTTAATTGTCACACACAGGATGATCAGTCCACTTTTCGTTGACGAGTTCGCGTAATCGTATCACCGTGACATGGCCTGTACACGACATTTACTTTCCACGATAGATAGTTCGAAATAGGAAACTGGATGATCTCTCGAGTGTTCGGCGACCACTGTGGAATAACGATGGCTTGTATTTTTCTTTTTTTTTTTTTCTTTAATTTAGCGCCGCTTTACGAAGGAATTGCGGACAATCTGCGCATTGTCTCGAATCATTTATCCCCCTGGATATTCAAACCTGAGATTGCATCAAAGAGAAAAACTGAAAAAGAATGTGAGAACAATAAGTGGGATCATCACGAGATCACGCGGGACCATCATGGCAGTTCGTTTTTCCGTTAATCTTTTTCGTAATGATCTCGTACGTCTTCCAATCATCCCACACACTCACACACATACACACATACACATACACACACACACATACCGTTGTGTCTGTCTTGTATCCGTGGGATCTCCTGTCTTCTTAAAAACAAAGGTTGTACGCTAAATAAAGGAAGATCTTACGATACGTCGATTTCATTTTCAATTTTCACTATCACTGCATTGTCCTTGACCGGTGACCGATTTTTCGACCAATTATGTTGAAAAACGAATTACAATCAGTTTTATTGTACGTGCTCATTTGCATTCATTTATTTGCATATTTGGTATTCCGTCTTCTAACTTTTTTTACGAATTCTATTAGCTTCTTTGTACTACGGTGAAAATCACATTTATGTAAATCTGTAATAGAGTTTGCCGGTCTCTGATCAAAATTATTACTGAAAACAGCCAGTTGTTGCAATGTTAATATATAATATATACATGTGGACTTAAATTCACGATGCAGATAAAGTTGGAAATATACCGTGACTCAAAATATTCGTTCTTGAAGTATAATTTTATTACTCCAATTTTCGTCATAAAGTTAATATATAATAAATATATTTTTTAGTTTTTCGATGTCGTTAAATTCTTAGAATTTTAATATTGTCTCTGAATTGAGAGATCATGCTAATACGCCAGAAAGAGGAAGGAGGAGAAATACAATTGAAGGACAAGGTAAGAAAGAGTCATAAATATCTCTGAAATTAATATAACAAATACAATAAAAATTTTGATATTTTTACAGAATTTTGATATTATCTCTAAATTGAGGATTATACAAGTACAATAAAAAGTGAAAGGAGGAAAAATAAAGTTGAAGGACAGAGTGAGAAAGAGTCATGGATATCTCTGGTGGCGCTGACGTATAGTGATCTGTCATTCTGAACGTTAAAGGTTAAGTGGCGAGCAATGAGTCAATTTAATGAAACATTCAATTAATATTATGTGTTGGAGCATTTATTCAATTGCACGTGCTTCAAATTGTTCGTGCCGACATAATTATTGTGAAATATGGAAGAAAATGTATTTTTGTAAGTATTTCCGTAAATGAGTGTGTTCGTTGTAAGGTTGAAGCAATCATATTATGTGCACAGTATAAATATTGATATACATACGCATAACGAATTCGTAATTTCATGTTATCTGTTTTTTTCCAGATAAAGAAACGAATCTATCGTCGCACATTGGCAGCTGGTAGATAACAACATTAAAAAGTAAGTCGCAAATTGATATGCTGGTTCCGTTTGTTGTGACCATTATCAACGCACCAAATGCTCCATATGGTTGCAATTCTTCCGGTGATGCGAAAGGAAGACCGTTGTTCCACATAAACTGCAGACTATTTCAAAGTAGTCTACGGCACGGTGCAAGTCAGAGAGATGGCCAGCGAAACCACAGAATCACAACCTTTCAAAAACTTGCAGGAATTGTATAGTAATGTGGGTAATTTAAAACCGTGGCCAGAAATTAAAGAGCTGAGAGATATGACAGACTACGTGTACAGTGGTTCTGAAGTAAGTACACAAAAAATGCAGTTGGAAAAACTGGACAGAGAACTACAACCTAGAACGTTACTTTGTCACGACATGAAAGGTGGTTACCTAGAAGACAGGTAATATATTTATTCTGCAGTCATTATATTTATTCTGTTGTAAATGCATACTACGCGTAACTTAATTCTTTCCAGATTTATAAATGGATCTAGGTCTTACAATTCTTATCTATTTTATCATTGGAGTGGTATTGATACATTCGTGTACTTTAGTCATTACTTCATAACTATACCACCCTATGGATGGATTAACGCAGCACATAATCATGGTGTTAAGGTTCTTGGTACTGTAATTACCGAAAGAGAAGGTATCTGGGATATCATACTTGAATCTCAGGAGGAAGTAAGAAGGTTTGCAGATGCACTAATACTTGTTGCGAAATTTTATAAGTTTGATGGCTGGTTATTAAATGTTGAAAACACGATTAAAAGCGAGCAAATTAATAATTTAATTTATTTCGTAAAATATCTGACAGAAAATATTCATGAAGCAATTAGAAATTCTGAAATTATATGGTATGACAGTGTAACCAATGAGGGGACATTAAAATGGCAAAATGAGCTTAATAGCAATAACATGTAAGATTATTATTGCACTTTTATACTTTTATTATTATTTCTGTTTCTATAGTACTTACTATTAGTATTATACATTCGATATTACAGAGATTTCTTTTTAAATTGTGATGGTATTTATTTGAACTACAACTGGACAAAATCAAAATTAGAGAACAGTTGTGAACTTGCAAAAAGTCACAACAGAGATATGCATGATATTTTTGTAGGACTGGACGTTTGGGGAAGAGGTTGTCCTGGTGGTGGTGGATTTAATTCGACATACGTAATTATAATGTTCATTTGTACCATGCACTTATTAATGTATCAACCAAATTATTGTGATTTACAGGCTTTGCAAAAGATACGAGACGAGGGACTTTCTGTTGCGATTTTTGGTCCAGGCTGGACTCATGAATTTTTCGAATCTAAAATATTCCAAGAATTGGAAGATTTATTTTGGGCACAATTATTTCCTTACTTATACATCCACGTACCTATTTACGAAGATGAAATATTCAAAACGTCATTTTGCCATGGAAGTGGTAGTTCATATTATCTCTGCGGCCAGGTACATTAAATATTTCACATTATTTTCAAATTAATTGAACATATTTAATAAATTGTATCACAATTGAAATGCAAATTTTTTACAGGCGCAATATACTATAAATACATTTGAAGCGAAATCATTTTACAATCTGTCCTTGCAAAAACCACAAATTTCAGTACCTATACCGCACTTGAAATTTACATATTTCCCTGAACCTCCTGAACCGATAAATGAAAACGATCGAAACGAGTGTGCAAAAAAACCGATACAATATGTTTATGAAACGAGGAAACATATTATTCGAATATCAGAAAATATTGCAAGCATTGAAGATAAAATTCCAATACTAGATGTAAATAGCTTCGAATTCTGTAACCAGTTTTCTTACGAAGGCGGTGGTTGTTTAAAATTAATTACAAAGGAACTCAATTCATACCACAGGTGAGAATTCTGCTTTACAGTTAAATTCATAATAATTCATACAGTCTTAATTTTTGTACTAATTCGTGTACTTTAAATTTATTTGTAGACTATTTCTCACTCACATTGAATTTCAACAAGACATCGTAGCAATTATTGTGTACAAACAATTAGAATCATTCGTACCAAACGGAAAACGTACTGAACCGATACTGGTTCTAGGTAATAATACCGGCTTAAGATCCATCATCCATTATGAATCAAGAAATCTAACTTCAAACTGGAAGAAATGGTAAGTCTACAAAGTGAAAATTTGAATATTTGAAACATGTAAAAAAAAAATAAAATAAAATATTTTTAAATTGACTAAGATACGAGTAATGAATTGCATGTTGAAAACAGACTAGTGATATTTAGCGATTTAGTTATTGCTATTTAATATGAATTAATATTACATAATTTACGGGAGTATATAACATTTTTAGAGCCGCTCTTCAAACTTGCACACTTTCGAAATGCGATGAAATAGGGCTCGAGCTTTACTAAAATAACAAAATAGAGTTTTCAACTATGATGTACAAAATAGAACTTCAACGATCAGCTAACAAGCAAAAATTTTCAAATAAAAGTGTAACGCAAATTCGCTAATTTTTGAAATGTAACTTAATTCCTACGTTTCACAAACTCTCTACTGCAATGTCGAAAATTCAAGTAAATTAAAGTGCAAAAGAATTGTTGTTAAGAGTAAGAATCTCTGAATAACAATAATTTAAATGTCATCGAACATTTTTAACTGTAGAAAAAAAAAAGATTTCGTACGTTGCTTACTGCGATCACGCGATTATAATTTTCTACTTTAGAAAAATACAAAAATACCAATGTAGTCTAGCGTGTGAACTTAAAATCCCCGAAACGGAAGAGAAGTCACGTTCGTATCAATACCATTTCCTTTTCTGTCTAACGCGAGATCTTTCCTTTTGTCGGTAGTGTTTACCTAACGAACATGAAGACCGTGAACGAAATTGGCGTGTCCTTCGTGAGAAGTAACGTTTGCTATCTGGGGCAGATCATTCTCGAACAAAAGCGACGACACCTGAACGGTAAGTCTGCTCCTCGTAGTTTACACTGTCGCTTACGTTTCACGTGCTCCCCCCCGAGACATGTACATAGCAGGTGGATTGCATCACGATAGAAGTGTATCGCCAGAGGTCTCGACCGTGTAAAAGAATCGTTCTCCGACGATCAGGCCAGTCTACGGGCACATTTTCATCTTTGAGAACCACTTTTTAGTGAAAGGAATACCGGCGTTCCACCGCAGAATATCTTATCGCTCTATATTTCACGGGTCGACTTGGCGATTATATGATATATTGTTGCATTGACATTATTAGTTTAATCGTGTATAGGCTCATGAAAGTATTCAAACACTTGCAAACATTTTCACAGATTCGTACATACGTAGAATATAGAGTTATTTTATTTGTTAGACATAATCCTCGCCTTAGGATGACCTCCGGCTTACAACTTTCTTTTTGCTATATACATCACACCAAGTTGTACTACTTACTAAATTGCATTGACTTATAAAGTATGTTATACTACTTTTCCATAAATCTATAAATCTAATTAATCAGTCCCTTTCTCTGTATATTTACACTGTATCACTGTCTCTTTGGTTTTTGTTCTGGTTTTGAACCTGCGAGTCTTATACTTCTTTGTCTCACGTAGCATATATATTCCAAATGCACGAAACATTTTAAAATTTCATTATCACGATTGTAGTGGTAAAATTTGATCTGTGATGTAGCATTACTTGTCACAAGATATTTGATGCAGATAAATGTTCTTCAGAGTTTGCAGAAACTCTTTTAAATAATCAATTATGTGTTAATGAATTTCAGCGTTTAGCGTGACTGCATTTATGTAGTTATTACATTTAAAATATACTTTTTTGCTTAATGCTCGAGATAAACATCTTACAGTTGCTACATGGATATTCAGATTGGTGATCATCCATCGCAATATTATTGAAATCTGTTATGACAGTTGTTTGAATACTTTCGCGAGTCGCTGCACCTTCTCCACATTTTTTTCGCGACTTAAATTTATGCTCGATTCTCGTTTACAATGCCAAGCTTGCTACTGGTTCGGTAAACTCGTTACTCTTTGGATGCAAGGGTACCTGCATTCCACAGCGGTAATTTGTTTGACGGAAGGACGAAAAATGCCAGCAAGTGTTCTCGTATGGAGAACGAACGGGGCCGCATAAACGAGGTCGCGACACCATAACTTCCATTGCTTTTTTTCCATTCATTAGTCGCATTTCATACGTTATACACGGAGTGCCTGTACTTTGCTCGTCGTTTTCCATTGATGACGTTTGCACAGAGGCATACTGATGGATGACAAACCGATGACTCGTAGAAGCATTTTTTTCTACGTATATGAAATATTTATCATGTTTCTGTTCTTCAATGATATTTTCTATAATTTATTGATTAATTTTATTGCTCCCTGTTTGCACAACGAGGACCATCAGTAACGTAAATAAAATATATCCGCAATTATTGAGAATGCTATGTGGTCTAATAACTCAACACCTTGCGATGATTGAACTTTGAAAGCGTTGAATTACTAGACATCGAAATTCCTTAATCGTCAGTTATTTGTATAATTTAATTATCTGTGATAATTAAATTGTTTATCGTCTCTGATCGAAATGTTCTCGAGAACATTTTTTTAAATGATAAAGGCAGAGAGTTGCCCAAATCGTTGTTGAGCAACGTTACAAAAATCGTGTCAGTATAACGATGTGTTACCGTGCTACGTGGCCGAATAGCCATCGAATAATCCCCGCAGTTGACAAGTCGCGCAGTTTTCGAATTCATGCCGCGTCGCATTGCGAATCCTGACAATGCGCAACACCCACTTCGAAACGAACGGTAAGTCGTAAGGAGGACAGTGCCGATTGGCATTATTCGTGAGTATTGGAGTCGATGACACGCGAAATATCCGCGATCGTGGGATGCAACCTGTGTGTCGCATTTCAATTTCAAATTTATCAGAAATTAACGCGTCTTCGTTGCTGTTACGAAATTTATATGCGTACGCCTCCCGTCGTTTGTCAAATTCCCTCGAGCTTCGCTTGTGATCGATTACGTCATTTAGGACAGGAAACGACACTGATAAAGTTACTCAGTTTCTCACGATAGATCAAAATTGGAGATCTAACGAAATGAAAGGAGAACGATTAAAATTGTTTTTAAAATTATATTAAAATATATTATATTAATATATATTAAGATTGATTTTTGTATCGAACAGTTCTTTTTACAATGTTTAGAATATGTTACTAGAGCAAGATATTGATTCAGATTTTCGTACGTCTTTACACTTTTTTCTCGCGCAGTCTGCTGGTCTCTATTTGAAACCAGTGTATGGAATTGACCAATAGTAACCTTCGGTATTAATATTGTAGTGTTAATTATAACAATCATTTTGTTTCTCAGTGTGCTGTGATGATATTCAGTATTCTTCTAATTATTTAGTTTTATCACATATCTAAAGACGGAAAATATCATTCATTCGTAATACCTATAGGATCTTCCCAGATCTGTGACACTTGTCCATAAGCAGATGTGCTATGATCGTAGAAGATTTGAAGATGATAAATCAATCACTCAAATAATGTTCTATACATCGCGTGATGCAAGAAACAATAAAACTGGAGAAACCGCGTGAAGTATATAACAATACCGAAAATACCAATATAATTGTTCAAATATAATTTACTTTTACAAATATTAATTATTCTTAGTATTATATATATAATTGTTCTTTTATATATTTTTTTATATAATTTTATTGTGTATATAATTGTTCTTGGTATTTATGTATATAGTATAATTATAGTATTTATATGTAATTGTTCTTAGTATTTATATCTATAGTATAATATATAATTATAGTATATAGTATTTATATTATATATATAATTGTTCTTAGTATTTATATATATAGTATAATATATAATGTATAATTATAGTATATAGTATTTATATATAATATTATATATATAATTGTTCTTAGTATCTATCGCGATGTTAGTATTTAATATAATTATATTAAATAGTATTTATATATAATTATATTATATGTATAATTATTATATATATAATTGTTCTTATATTTATATATTTAGTAGTATTTATATATAATTATATTATATATATAATTGTTCTTATATTTATATATTTAGTAGTATTTATATATATATAGTATAATTATAGTATATAGTGTTTATATATAATATTATATATATAATTGTTCTTAGTATCTATCGCGATGTTAGCATTTAATATAATCATATTAAACAGCATTTATATATAATTATATTATATATATAATTGTTGTTAGTATTTACACGCGATGTCAAGGACGAAATGAAGAGAAAAAAAAATTGGGCCTGTATTTCCCAATTTTACACCGTGGAAAGTTTAAATTGAACGCTGCCAGCGCGTGAAAAAAGAAAAAAGAAAAATGGGCAATCGCGCGAAACTCGGACTTTGGGCAATCGATGCGTGTTCCAATGATTTGTTGCAACACGGCCCAATAACGTTTAAACCGGCAATAATCAACAGTTTCACTGACCGCGGTGATAAAGTTAGCACCAGCAATTTTCGAGCGTGCACCGGACACTAATAGCCGCCATTCATTACCAGCCTCTGATGTTCTCCCCTGGCGAACAGCAGTCCGGTTGCTCGTTTGTTTTAACAGTCGCGTCGCGAACCAGCAAGCCCGAATTACGTTCACCCTGTTCACCATGTCGCAACAACGACTATTTGTAATCGGAGAATGCGACCGGCTCATTGATATTCCCGCGGTTATCGGGTCGAATTTTTTTCTGCCCGGCTCTACCTGCTGTTACACTTTGCATTACAAGGCTCCTTTTGCTTCGCGTTGTTTCACCTGTTAGTTAATTTCTCACCATTTGCGCTTAATTGTCTCCTGCAAGGGACTGCAATACTTAAATTCAGCTAAGGTAAAATTTTTTTCTATAATTTTTTTTTATAATTGCTAATAATTATAATGAACGTGGGTCGTATGAACGAGGAATAATAAAATTTTGAAAGAAAAAAAATTCTTGAGGACAAAGGCAGTTAACACTCATTGTCGTCGAATACATTCGTCGAATTATTATTGTGTCAGTATTATTATCGAAAGTTTATAAAATGGTGGAAGGAAATTTTTCAGAAGATTGAAATTATGTATCATTGACTTCTATGACTGTGCTACTATACTGTGCTACTATGTTTACACGAACTCACACTATCATCCAAGAATGCAACTTTGGTAACAATAAACCAGAAAATTGATTCGGGCGATAAGAATTACAAAAACTGGGCGTATATACACGCCAACAATGCAAATGGATTAATTAGTTTTCGATCAAGGGACGACCTAGTTAACCCCTTACGCTGGCAACTGGTTTCGCGGACCATAACGAGTGACCGAACCGTATACAATAATTCGTCGCTTTCTTTTTCTTTCGAACTCGTCGGTATGTCACTGGATAGAAATTATTGAGAAGTAATAAATTTATTATTTGTTTCGCCTGGGTTATACTTACAAATTTACCTAAAATTGAGAAAATGTTGCAATTTTGGGAGAAAAAATTCTCGACGTGCATGGCAAGAGGTTAACGCGCGAAATATGTTGTGCGAGGAAAAATGAATAGGTTAAAATACCGTAAATACTAATGTGCAAATAGTAAATACTAGCAATTACTAATGGGTAAATATTAAATAGTAAATAAATGTGTAAACACTAAATAATTATATCACGATTAACCCCTTGCGCTGGCAACTGGTTCGCGGACCGTAACGAGTGACCGAACCATATACAACAATTCGTCGCTTCCTCTTTCTTTTGAACTCGTCGGTGTGATATCACTGGATAGAAATTATTAAGAAGTAACAAACTTATCATTTATTTCGCCTGGGTTACATTTGAATGTACTTAAAACTGTGAAAATGTCGCAATTTTGGCAGAAAAAAATTCTCGACGTGCGTGGCAAGTGGTTAACCGTCTGAAAATTCACCGGGGAGGGGGGGGGGGGTGCCTTCGCGATTTATCGAAGATCACGCGCCGTGAAATAAAGTAAAATTCATTTCACAAGTGGGACGATAAACGGTACCAAAATCGTGTCTCGTGTCGCGCGATCGGATCTATTCTCGAAAATACCCGCGGAAACGACGCGCTGCAAGGAAAATAATGGTTCGTTATCTCGATGCTAGATGCTCGTTGGAGAGGAACTACAATGCTTTTAAGGACCTTGATACGCCGTTTTAAATTACGATGGTCAACGACGGTCAGCTCGAACGTATAATCATCGGACCAGCGTGGAGGAGGAGGAGGAGGAGGAGGAGGAGGATCGTCGCTGGTCGTGGTCGATAAAGCGAAAGAATGTCGCGTCGCACGGTCCTTGAGCTGTTGCATAAACGCTGATGGTGTTCTTTCGCAACCATTTCGCATCGGCTGTCTCGCAACGTTTCTTTCCTCGAGTCGAGCGATCGCGACCGTGTTTACGGACTTCTCTCTTCCGTCATCGGCATCCTCCGTGTCGGCGCATCCTCCAGCTTCCATTCGCGTGTAGGAAGCAAAACGAGGTGGGTGTCGAGCTCCGTTAGACGTGTTTCACTGGAATTGCCACCGGTGGCTGCCTCGAAGAATGCGCTTCCTTTCCTCTCGCGTCGCGTTCCTTCCATCGGTTTGCGATTTCTGCAACTGTTATTTGTTATTTAAATGTCACTGTCCGCGATGTTTGATGTCGAAAGTCTTTCCATCAGGTTTTGGCAGGCTTTCAGCGTTTCAGGCTTTTTTCAATTCAGCAAATGACTCGGAAAGCGAGAAGATCGAAGAGATATAAAGTTGAATCAGAAGTTGAAGAGAATTGGAGAGGAACTAGAAATTAAAGAATCTGAATATTGAGGACAAATCAGAGGACTTTGAATGCAAAATCGATAAAATCTGAAATCTGTAAATTATCAGATTAACGAGATCCTTCTGCTGGATTCTGACTTATGATTTATTGTTGTAAATATTAAATTATTAGAGAAAACTAAAAATTAAAGAATCTAAATATTGAGGACAAATCAGAGGACTTTGAATGCAAAATCGATAAAATCTGAAATCTGTAAATTATCAGATTAACGAGATCCTTCTGCTGGATTCTGACTTATGATTTATTGTTGTAAATATTAAATTATTAGAGAAAACTAAAAATTAAAGAATCTAAATATTGAGGACAAATCAGAGGACTTTGAATGCAAAATCGATAAAATCCGAAATTTGTAAATTATCAGATTAACGAGATCCTTCTGCTGGATTCTGACTTATGATTTATTGTTGTAAATATTAAATTATTAGAGAAAACTAAAAATTAAAGAATCTAAATATTGAGGACAAATCAGAGGACTTTGAATGCAAAATCGATAAAATCTGAAATTTGTAAATTATCAGATTAACGAGATCCTTCTGCTGGATTCTGACTTATGATTTATTTGTCACTAAAATGTTATTTGCTGTAATAGTAAATGTGTTTCATTCGTTGTGAATCTTTCTCAGCTTGCGAGGCTGACATCTTCAAATTTAACAAAAATGCAAAAAAAAAACTTCTTCGTGCTTCTTTCGACGTGATACAATACATATCGTGAAAATTAATGCAGGAATTTAAATCTGCGAGAATTCAAAATGACTGATGTCTTGCAAAACTTCGGGGACAGGATAAAAACTAAATTAAAGATGCTGAGCAGCAAAGAATAAATTACGTCAGTTGGTTTACCATCTGGAAGGATCGCGCAGTGATTTCATGGGAACATTAATTTCTTTTTTTTTTTTTTCTTTTCGTTCCACGTTGTATCGACGTCAGAATAATTTTTGGCATTTACATATGTTCAATCGAGAGTCTTGTTTCTGCAAGGTGATGTGATGATAATTTTATAAAATTTATAAAAATTTTCTATTCGTCAATGACCAACGAAAATTTCAGTGGTAGAAACGTGAATAATTTCTGAAGACACCATGAATAAGAGGAATTTGAATAATATGATAATTCGACTCTTTCAGAGAAGAAGCTTTCAGTTTTATTGTTAATTTATTCGCGTGATTAATTTGCTTGACGGGGGATGTGATTAAAGAAATGTCTCTCGCGTAAAGTTTGACCAATTTTCGTTGTAAATCTTTCGAGGAAGACGAGAAATTATCGATATTCGTAAGACTATCTGGATATTGGGTTTATCTCCGACAGAGAAACACACGACAGAATTCTTTCGCGGAGGGTTCAACGACACACGCTTATTTCTATTTCATTTCTATTGGGTCAACGACCAAATAATTTCCCGGTGAAATCTCGGAAACATCTCTCCACAGCGTTTCAATTACCATTACGTGCTGTTTTACACAGTTGTACACCTGGCTCGTTTTCCAGCTGCGAGCTTGTTTTACATTGTTACGTAATATCAAGCAACAAACAAGTGTACAGATTATATAAAATATATAATTCTATAAAATATACAATTATAGAATATATGAAATACACAAAACTGATAAAATAACTGAAAGTATTAGTATAAATTAATATCAAATCTTCTTTACAAGCATTTGACAATTCTTACGTTTAAGAATGTTTGAGAATGTTTGATATCTTTGAGGCAGGAAGTTTACCCCAGACTCTTACCACTTGGAATAAATAAATTATTTAAACAAGTAAATTGCAGACTTAGATTGCTTCTAATTATTAACTTAAAATAGAATTTATTATGTCTCATTTTTTGGTGCATTAAAACTGCTTATTTTTTGGTATATGAGAACTAAATTCTGGGACAATTTATATGTACGATTTTAGATAAATTCTGTTCTACTCTTGGGTATTTAAATGTTAAAACTTGTCGAGTGTAGAGGATTGATAAGATAAAAAGAAAAAAAGAAGTCGTGTAGAGATTTGCATTTTGGAGAAAATCGCGAGAAAAGAAACAAAAAGATTTTCGTTTTTTCCACTTATTTATTCACACTTATGTGTGACGTTATTCATCAGGTATTTTGTTATTCATATCATATATTATCATCTTTATCATCTATTTAATGAAAAGGTTATTACATCGAACATTGTAACTAGACATTGTTCTGATGATGTTTGATGCACTACAGTCACAGTTTGGTCTCTCGAGTTGATTAGCGAATCGAACAAACTTATTAAATATGTAAGAAAATTGAAAACTTTTTGTTTCTGTTTTTTCGTGATTTTTTCTAAAAGTGAAAAATAAAAACGAGCGAATCTCCAAAAAACTTTCCTTAGTTTATATATAACATAGGACACCCTATATATATATATATATATATATATATATATATATATACACACAATATCACGTGATTAAAATTTTTATTCAAACCTCGACCCTCTCCAGGTTTCAACATTGATCTCCAACAGTCTAAAAGTTATCAGCGACTAAAAACATTTGTCAACTCATTCGTCACACGTCTTCAATCTCGTAGTCTCGCGAAGTATCATACAACAGTTCCATCTGACTCCACGCGTTGCAACCCTAACCTCTGTTAACTCTCAGCAACAGAGCAGCAATCTTGCTTCTTGTTTCAAATTAAATCGGGTGACCAGATTTCGGTCGTTTTGCTTCAGCCACGAGATCGTTTACTTTTGCTGCGTACGCTCGCAGGAAACGTACAGTTTGTATGAGTTTGAGAGCACGACACACGAGAACGAGAAGAGTGGTTGGCCCTCTCCGTCTCTCCCTTCCCCTCCTCTGTTGAAAATGTTTCCGCGGTCGAGGCGCACGAGGCCGAGTCTCGACCTCACCTCGCTTCTTCCAGCCTCGTCCACGCTAAAAACGACTAGATCGCCTTGGCCGAGCAGGAAAACAGCCTGATCTCATCTTGTAAATATGAGCGTCGTTGCCTCTCGAGCATCGAACGCCGGCGACTTTATGGAAATGGCGCGTGATTGTTGTTGGTGAAACTGAGGGCGGGAGGCAAAGCACCGTAGGTTTCCATTAAGATGGAACTTCCTCTAAGCGTCGGACGCACGCGTCTCTCGACGCACATTGACAAACACGTATGTACACGCGTGCATGTTGCGTCGAACATCTTTCGATCGATCATTGTCTCTCTGTGGGTGATTTTTCAAACGTTGAACTCGCAGTATGATCTTCATTCTTTCGTTTGAGAGTATACAGGGTGAATAAAAAGAAGTGTTCATAGGTTCTAGGATAGATAATATGGTAATAATATAATATAATAATTCTTTTATTATTATATTATAATATAATAATTATTTAAGAATATTATAGTATTATATTATTATTATAATACTATAGTACAATATAGTATATTATAGTAATATTGTATTATAATAATACTGTAATATAACATAGTGTATTATAGTAATGTTGTATTATAATAATACTGTAATATAACCTAGTATATTATAGTAATGTTGTATTATAATAATACTGTAATATAACCTAGTATATTATAGTAATATTGTATTATAATAATACTGTAATATAACCTAGTATATTATAGTAATATTGTATTATAATAATACTGCAATATAACGTAGTATATTATAGTAATATTGTAGTATAATAGTACTGTAACATAACATAGTATATTATAGTAATATTGTATTATAATAATATTGTAATATAACATAGTATATTATAGTATATTGTATTATAATGATACTATAATATAACATAGTATATTATAGTAATATTGTATTATAATAATACTGTAATATAACGTAGTGTATTATAGTAATATTATATTATAATAATACTGTAATATAACACAGTATATTATAGTAATATTGTATTATAATAATACTGTAATATAACGTAGTATATTATAGTAATATTATATCATAATAATACTGTAATATAACATAGTATATTATAGTAATATTGTACTATAATAATACTGTAATATAACACAGTATATTATAGATTTCTCATATCATAATAATACTATACAATATAATAGTACTATATTACTATAATAATTATTTAATAATATTATAGTATTATATTATTATAATAATACTATAATATAATATAGTATTATTATTATATTATTATAATAACTATTTAAGAGCAATGAAATCTTTCAGATATGAAATGTCGTTGTAACATTTATATTGAATACATAGAAAACTAGAATCAGCGATTTTAATCAGATTTTCGCACACAAAGGATTTCCATGATTTTTTTTTTTTTTTTTTTTGGATACGTCCAAGTTCTTGTATTTAATCGAAAACTTTTTAGAGGTAGTATTATGGATAGCCAGAGGTAGTATTATGTTAATTACATTGCCTAACGTCTAACGTTTCATTAAAAAATCTTCGACAGATTTAATGTACACTGCGAAGGAAATCTCACAGAGATTCTCGATTAACCGTGACTTTCTACCGAACGTAATTAGCGCATTCCATTGCCCGATGAATTGCAACGGCGGACGTGATTCGCGTTCGCGAAAATATCTCCGGACTGAGGTTTTCGCAACGTGGGTCGCTTCCGCGATTGCCATTAACCAAACAAATTAATTTTGCGATCGCGCGGCTGACCGTAAAGCAAATCCAATAGGTGAAACCTATCGCATAACGCGTTAATTAGAACCGATCGTGTCTGAAATCTTCAAACGAATGAAAGTGACTCTCCTGCGCGTGAAAACGAACCTTACGAAATCCTCTGTCTCTTTATATCTTCTCTTCCCTTTCTTTAAATTTTATTTACATCAACGGAGTTTTAATCGAGCTTTTATTAGTGAAACTTGTATGGTAAACTTTCTTCGAAATTTGAAAATTTAGAGAGAGAGAGAGAGAGAGAGAAAGAGAGACAGACTTTCCGAATATTTTTCTTCCTACGAGCCGAGAATTTAGTATAGAGACGTGCATTCGGTTCGTTACATCATGTGCACGCTTTTTCCTTGCCGTTGCTTATGACTGCTGTTGCAACGCGTTTGAGGTACCTTTGTGCAATCTATTGACAAAGTGCATCGTGCTATTATGTTCCATGATGAAACGATGATAAAAACTGTTTTTACCGCGTCGCGTTGTTTATTATACTTAATCTGTTTCCAATGTTCTTCGCAGAGACGCGACAGTAAAATAAATTTATTACAAAAGTAAGGATACTTTATTGATATGAGGATAAATATGCGAATGGAAATATTAAAGTAATTGGCACTGTATAAATCTCTGAGGTAAAAATGTGAATATATTCTAATTAAAGTGAAGTAGCATTAAAATATACTCGGTGAGCGTGAATAGAATTTTTGTAAGAATACTTTATTAATATGAGGATAAATACATAAATAAAAATGTAAGAATATAAATCTCTGATATAACGTCGAATAAAAATGCAAATATATTCTAACTAAAATGATGTAGAAGTAAAATATTTTTGTGACAGATGGCAATTGATATAATTATTTAGACGTTTATTGATAATGGAGCACGATAATAACTGAAGCACTGAGAACAGATTCTGTCACGTTATATTAATTATATCAATTATTCAATTAAATTCTCATCTTTTTAAACAGTAGCACAAGTTCACGAATTCTTGGAATTTTTCTCATTTTTTATTTCGCAGAATTGCTTTCAGACTGTATCGAAACAATGACATAATTAATTGCTTAATAGAAATGGAATCGGTAAATGTAAGAGATATTTGAACGTTATATTGTTGCACGTACGATCTTTAATATCTAATTATTTTCTATATTCAATATAAATGTATAATTCAACATGAATTCGATTTTAATAATATTAAATATATTCAACAATGCTTGGAAAAGGACTTGGCTTACAAAATTCTCTTCGGTATATAAAATTCGTTCAGTATGAATTTTGCTTCAAAATTATCGTAGAAAATTGTACTTTTTTTCTCTTCGTTCAAAATTATAAATGTCTTTTCATATAATTATACATTTTTCTTACCTCTTTTTTTCCTACGTTTCTCTACATAATCCCATCTAATTTAAATTAATCATTGTCAAACTTCATACAAAGATAGTATTAGTATTTATCTATAAGAAGCAGAAGAAAGTGTCGTCACACTTACTGTTTTCTTGAAATATTTTTATGAATATAAACGATTTCCATAAATGGTTCACCACGTACAAAAGTAACGTGCAGCAATTTTTCGAACAACAAGTTACACAATAACAGTACAAGTTGTACAGAAATTCGATAGTCAAAAAGATACTGACGTACGAGAGTTTTTTCCTCTTTTTATATTTGTAAAAATGTGAAATATTTTTCATGGCTCGTTTAAGACGAGCATCTGCAAAAGGATATTTTAGGTAATTCCTTTAACAACATTTCGCCATCAAATGTAGACTAACTGCTGGAATTACAAGTGTACGTAACCATAGCGATTCCGAAATGATTGTAACTTCGTAATGAAAATATTATCTTGCGAAATGCGCTTGTAAATGTACGCACACTTTCGCGCGGTAATTCAACATTACCGACTGCGCGACTCGAAGCGGGAACTTTCCCTTTTTCAAAGCGTAACCTTGCGTTAAACTCGTTGGAAAACGTTGGCGGATATCTCGCATACCTCTCGTTCTGTATGCCGCGCGGATAATTTCGAAACTTAGATCCGTTCAAGCGTTCGTTTCTTTTTTTTTTTTTTTTTCGTTTAAATGTCCACTTCCCGAAGAACGTTACCGGTAATGAAGAAATCTGCACGTACTTGCGCGTAAATACACAGAAATTAAAATTAATCAGAAATAAAAAGAAATCAAATGCTCCTTGCAACGTCCAATGCAAATATCCCCTAATTTTAATTTGTGAGCAGTATAGTTTCGTAGCGTCTGTCACGTTATCACAAATTATTAATTCTCCTCCGCGTTTATTTGTTGCTCTCAAACATATATTTGGCGTGTTGTTACACGTTTGTATGTGTATGTACCAATTGCATTTCAAATTTGAGCTAGAACGTTCGTGCATTCCACTTGTTAAATAGGTGATCGGTGGGAAACGTGTGGCATACCTTGGTAGACAATGGTTCGTAACTTCGTCTAATTGCAACATCGGATTCTCAAACAATTAGCAAGACGGTGGTTGGTCGAAATGAAGGAAGAAAGCACGGACGAGAAATTGTCTACTTTCTATTATAGAAAATATTTTATGATGCAGAGGACCTCGTTACCTGGGATGCGTCGCAACTAACATTTTCTGACTGAAATTCGATTACGTCAATTTTTCAGTGATTTAATTTCCATTCTCGAGATGTTAACAACATTTAAACCGATTAAATTGTGAATCATTCTCGCCAATGAACTTTTTTAAATAAAATCCCACGTTCTCGTTTTATTAATGCAACAGTGTAATTACAGCAGTATCAATCAATACGACCGTGATCACGTTGAAATGAAACTTTCGTTAAAAGAAATTTCGAAACTTTTCAACGCGCATAATTTGTACGTAAATGTTCCCTGTGATAAGCGTTCGAATGCCGTGAGTCACTGCACCACGGACTTTCACCTGACTGCTCGTTAAATAAATGGATTGTTAAGAAGAAACGAAGGTATCGTGATGTGCCTATCGATTATCCTCGATCGATCTATTCCTCGGCGAAGAATTCGCCAAATTGCCTCGAGTCTTTTTAATCTCTTCATTTCTTTTCTTTCTTTTTTTTTTTCTTTTCTTTCCGTCAAGTAGTAGTGAAATTTTCAATTTAATTGGTTAATTAAATCGAATGTATTTAAATGGATCTTTAAAGTTGATAGCATTTCTCGATGAAGATTTTTTTGAACGAAGAACTCGTCGGATTGTCCTCACTTTCTTCCATTTTTTTTTTCATTCCGTCAAATCATAATGGAATTTTTCTATTTAATTACTTTAATTGGACGAAGTCGAGCATCTCCCGATAGAATTTCTGTTCTACTCTGTCATTCGATTCTTCGTTGAAAAATCCGTCGAATTGTCCGCGCCTATTTCGAATCTTTCCAATTTCCCTCTGTCTTTTTCGTTCCGTCAGATCGTCGTGAAATTTTCCATTTAATTTAATTAAATAAATTAAAATCAAATAATTTTTAAATTTTAATTATTTTAATGTAATTGAAAATTTAAAAATATTTTAATCTTCTAAAACTTTTAATTATTAGATAATTCAATAAATTAAATAATTTTTAATCTTTTAAAAATTTCAATTATTAGGTGGTTTAATCAATTAAATAACTTTAATTCAAAATCGAAAATTAATTTGATTGATCTCAATCTTTGAAATTTCTCGATCGATCAGTTATTAGTCGAATTATCCTCGCTCTTTTTTTTTCTAATTCTAATGGAACTTTCCATTTAATCACTTAATTAGACCAAATGTGAATGGGCGTTTGAAGTCGAGCATTCCTCGATCGAGAGGTTTGATGGCTAAACTATAACCGTGAAGTAATTGCTGGGGTAGGTGATGCATGAACTTTGCAGAATGCAGGAACCATTAACACGTACACGCGATGCGTTTACTGACTTTTATCATCGATTTACCGTGTGTTAATGTGAAATTGAACAGAAATTTAAAGAATCAGAAATATCCTGCTTAGAGCCACCTAACGGGCTTCTCGAACGATGAAATGAAACGAAACACTCGGAATCGATCAAAAATGAAATTGCACTTGGATATTGTTGGATTATCGAACGCACGAAGTCATAATTTTCGTGTCACGAGTTTGGATCAATCATTCGGATGGTTTTACAAATATTGTTGCCTTTCTCTAACTTATTTTTGTTACGAATAACAAAAATTGCGTTTATGAAGAATTTAAAGATTGCATATATACAGTAGTATGTAAAATATTGAAATATCTTGTAGTGGAAACAAATTTCCGCTTCAGCTTCATTTCTTTAATTATCAAGAAATTGTCGACATCTTATGCATAAAAATCACGTAGAAATGCATAATAGAGTATGCATAAGAAACACGTATGTTTATTGCAAAAAAAAACCTTTGCTCGATTTTCGATATATTTTAATTTATAACTCAGAAAAGATAAATGATAGATTTATTATTTCTGAGTAATTTCTACGTGCATTTTAAAATGGAAAGCGACAAATCACAGTTTACAAGATAGTGAAGAAAGTGACGGCGGATGTAGTAATATTCTGTCATATCACAAAGAAAAAGTTCGCTACTACTATCTAACGAGAAGGAAGAGAATTATATGAAAATGAAAATTGTGGAAATATGATTTGGTCACGTAATAATTGTTGAGGTCAAATATAAGGTAATATTAATGATAGTAATAAATACAAATTAATAACCAATTATAGTTATAATAGCCAATAACTAATAATATACAAATTATACTCGGTCACCACTCAGGTAAACTCTTTTTTACGACTCGTAATTAATTCCTTTTCACAGCTCAATCGACTCTCAATCAGTCAACTCTGTTTTTTTCTTTTTTTTTTTTTTTTTTTTTTCCAGAAAGAGAAACACCTCGCATGAACGTTGCACTTGTGCCACCACATTCATACCTTTTTCCTCTTTCACGCGTTCCTTCACTCAGCAAACGCTACATCTGGTATAATTAACCCTTTGCACTCGATTTATTTTCAATGTTGTTGGATGTAAACTTGTATTTATTTCCAGAGAAATGAATCAAAATCTTCGTTTACAGCGGTAGAAGTCAACGTTTTATATCTATTTTATTTATTATTATTATAATAAGATTTAACTTTTGAAGTGTGGTACTTTTTAAAACAATTTCCAACGTGCAGGAAAGTATGTCTTTCGCATGTTTCGCAAAAATAAACTGTTGTCCTCTTTTCGCCCTGTTGTCAGCTCTAGCATGACACACGAGCATGATAGCGTGACATTTTATAACAAATTTCTGTTGTCATCTCCAGCATGGCATAGGAGTGCAAAGGGTTGAACGAACTATAGCTAAAACAATGACTTAAACCTAGAACGCGAGCGCAATTGGCAGCGCAAGGGATTCAGTATGAAATTTTCGTTCCTCTCTCGCGACGAGATATAGTAAACTCATCTTCCTCTGCAACGATTGCGTCACGTTCATTTCAAAACACGCGCGACGCGACGTGACTCGAGCATGATGAGAGACGAGCACGTCCTAAATTGAAACGAACAGCGAGAGGTGGATAACGATAACGATAAATGATGCCGGAATGAAATTTATCATTTCAGAGTGATGATCTCCTTTCTGGCGCCAAAAGAAGGAGAATCGAACTGAGCTCGATTCGTGACGATATGTCCCCCCTACTGTTCGCGTAGAATCAGTATAATTTCGTCAATATTTAGTTTTACAGCTACTTTCAAACGCTCAATTTTCATTCTACCAACGAAATGTTCAACCATTTTAATAACGTCGCACGGCAACTTGACTCGAGGAGAATTTAATGCTTATGTGATTGAAAGTATTATTTAGCAAAAAAAGAACGAATCCTACCGAACCTTGCGTTCATCTAACAGTTCTTCCAGTTACAAGTTATTATAAATGGCAAAAAGTACAATTACGACAGTTGTATAAATAGTGAAAAAAATAAATAAATAAAATAGGTAAGTAAATGAATAAAATTGCCACCGAACCGATGTACAGAGAAAATGAAACAAATTCCGGAGAAGCTATTAACCACTCGCGTTGCCAACTGATTGCGGACCATAACGAGTGACCAAACCGTATACAACAATTCGTCGCTTTCTTTTTGAACTCGCCGGTACGATATCACTGGAGATGGAAATGATTGAGAAGTAGCAAATTCATTATTCGTTTTGCCTATTTTGTTTCAGTTAAATATACTTGAAACTAAGAAAATATTACAATTTCGGAACGAAAAGAGGTTAAGTATCTTTTCGATGTGAAAAATATTTCTTGCCTCGTATGAATGGCTAGTAACTGATAAGAATATTTTTTTTTTAAACTTTCTGAGGTCATATATATGTATATATTTTTATATATATTATATATATTGTCTATATATTATATTTATATATATATATTTTTTTTTATTGTATTGTGTAGTTGGTTGGAAAAAATAGGCTTGAAAGTAATAAATTTATTATTTGTTTTGTCTGGATTATACTTAAAACTGAGAAAATGTTTTGGAAGAAAAAATTCTCGACGCGCGTCATTCCAGCGCATGAGGCAAACAACTGAGAATACAAAATGTTTTCTGCTTTCTTATTCTCTTCATTTCTCATTTCAGTCATCAGCGTCGCCGCCATTAAACTCGTTCTTTTTTTTTTTAATATTCGCCTGTAATATAAATAAATATATCAAGAGATTTGACAATAACTGTTTATTTCAATTAATGTTTAACAAGATTTTTATGACGACCGATTACTAACCACTTTGCGCTTGGCAACTGATTGCGGACCATAACGAGTGACCGAGCCGTATATACGATAATTCGTCGCTTTCTTTTCGAACTCGTCACGCTACGAAATTATCGAGAAGTAGTAAATTTATTATTTGTTTCGTCTATTTTGTTTTACTTGAGTATATTTAAAACGGAGGAAATATTGCAATTTCGAAAGAATTTCATTTCAGCGCAAGAGGTTAACGGGTCGATCCGTCGCGAGGACCGACATTTTGATTCATCGCGCGGAATCGCGAACGTCAGACAAGACCTACCCTGGTTTCCTCTTTCCGCTCCACTGGACCTTGCGTTTTATCACGCGTTATCGCGATTCGCGAACAGAAGGAGGAGGAGAGAAGGAAACACCGTAGAAACTGGATTTTCCGGTCGACGGTGTTCCTTTTCTTTCGGTGCTCGCGCGTTTCAGCCGCGAATGAGATAATTCAACGAAGTAATTCAGCGACGAACGTACGCATGTGCAAGCATGTAACACTTCCCTCATCACTTTTTTTCACCCTAAGAGGCACGCAATTTAAAAAAAAAAAGGAACTCTATCTGCATGAGATTTTTTTTAATATGAAAAAAGGGAGGGAACGTTTATTTCGACTATTGGATATAAAATATTTCTAGAAATGGGAAGAAAGTAATATTTGTAGTATTTAAATAAATAAATTTAAGTATTAATAAATATATTGATAAAATAATATTAATTAATTATAAATATACAATATTAATTGATAATATATGAATATATTATTTATATTGTTAATTAATATTTAAATATTATTTGATAATTAAAAAACTCTAAGAAATTTGTCTAGAATTTGAATCATAAACAGATCATGTAAATATCATACTGTAACGTCATTAATTGTTACAGTGTTGATCTGTGTAAGTTCTATTAGAAACAGTTTGCAGTAAGCTTTAAAAATAATTTCGAAGAAGAAACACTGAAAATCAGAGACTAGAAATTGGAGACTCTAACAAAATTTTCAATAATTAGAAACTTTGAGAAGCAGTTTGAAGTAAATTGGGAAGTTCCGTCCAAAATCTGTAAACAGGAATTATAAATGTACAAACGTCTGTCAATCCAGGAATTCAATTCGAAACAATTTGAAATAAAAATCACGCGGGAAACTCTAAGACACACGAGTTACAAATCGAAGCTTCATTTAATCGCGTAAATAAATTTTGCCACTCGTATTCAGAACGAACGTCTCGGCTTCTTCCGTGTTGTTCGAGCGGAGAGATTGTTTTTCCATTTCGTTCGTTTGATAAATTCGTGTCGTGCCGATAGAAGACAGGGGAACGAGATCTCCATAATACACAGCTGCAGGAAGATATCGAACGTGTAGGCCGGATTCTTTTGGATTTCAATGCTCGCGTATAGCCGTTAACTTGTTTTTTCGCGTACGCTACTAAAAGGGATCGCGCAAGATCCTGCACGTTTCCTGCACGATGACTTCATGTAACATGGATCACATTCTTTGCCTTTTCTTGCGACCAGTTCACCATCGCGCTGCTCCCCTGTACGTTTCATTCGGCGGGGGGAGGGGGGAGGAGAAAAAATGCCAGCTACGCCAAGTTCCAGGCAATTACGGGATTACGGAATAGCAAATCAGACGTCAACGTTGGTTAGGTGTAATTATTTGTCGAGTAGAGGTAGCAAATACTATAAATTGCGTTGTTCTGCGCGAAATTCGCGACGTTGAGGAAAGTTGATGTTCAAAAAAAAAAATAAATGTTTATAATTTTATAATATATTAGGGTTTGTTTAGATTTTACGACAAGTGTCAGTATTAGAGTCAAAAACTGAGAGACGATAGTTCTTTTTCGTTACATTATCATTTGTATGTGATAATATATTACCATGTTAATTTACATGTAGCGTGTTGGAATTTATTTATGGTAATATATTTATCGTGTTATATTTAAGATTTGTATGACATGTACTTGATATCGTACATAGCGATACATAATTTTTATACGGTTTTGCCATGTTTATTTAACAGTAACAAATAGGGTTACTAATAATACTAGTATTCATCGTAAATATTATTATCGTTCATTGTTTTATATTTTGTAAATTATTCCCATCAAAAGAACAGCGATTATCCTCATAATGGTACCTCGCTGATGATATTTATACAATTATATAATTCTTCTAATAGCATCGTCATAATGATTGTGTACAACCATTTATTAGCAATAAATTCGACGTTAAATCATGAAAATTTCTCAATATCGAAGAACGTTGCAAACTAAACTCCAAAACAACCACCTAAATCGTTGAAACCTCAGAGCCCCACTCTTCACAAAGGAAAGAAGCGAACAACTTGACAAATCGAAACATTGTTTCACGACAAAGTCGTCGAAATCCTACTTTCGTAGAGAGAAGCAAAAATCTAAGATAAAACATGAAACCATTCTAAACATTCAACATATTTTTACGTATCTCACCAACAATAACAAAGACATAATCATCGCCTGGGTTCCATCTCACCAGGGACTCAAAAGTAACAAGGAAGCTGACATAGCAGCCAAAGAAGCAACGTCGCCGGATGTCATCCGAAGACGAATTCCTTATCAAGACCTTGTTGTAACATTGCACCATGCCGAAAAACAATCATGGAACAAAATATGGAACACCTCCAAAAAAAAACAAAAGCTCATAATATAACCCAAGATTTCTATCAAACAATGCCTACCCACAGCATGAAAAGAAAAGACAGAGTAGTCATGACAAGGCTTGGAACAGGACACTGCAAACTCACACACGAGTATCTATTTAAAAAAAACAGAACCTCCTATGTGTATCCAATGCAACCGAATTTTATCAACCCATCATCTTCTATTTGAATGCAGCAAGTACCACGCTCGAAGGCAAAAATACAAAATAACTTCACCGGCATATGTGTACGACCTGACTTGGCAAAAACACATAGGAAATGTACTGAAACTGTTCTAAAGGAAACTAACATCTACCATAAGATATGATCGTCTTGAAAAGAAGGAAACAGTACCCAGCCGTGGTTAATGACCAGAAGGTGGATGCGACGTTAATCATAAATTAAAAAAGAAAAAAGAAAATCTAAGATCGTTTAAGATCTGAAGGTTGTTTCACAACGCAGAATTACAGTGTCGATTCACTGCCGGGAAGCCGAAGTGAGAAAGAGGAAGTAGGCAATTTCGATTCTAAGAAAGTCGAAATGCTCGGCGCCGATCGAACGAAAGTAAGAGCGAGCCGAGGCCAATTTACTTTTAACGCGTACCACCGTCGGATCATTGCACTTGCCGACGGATAATATCTGCCTATAATCTGTGGATCGATTTCATTCCATTCGATCGGCTCCGATATCCCACGATTTCCCTTCCATTTGCCAAACGCGCGAATCGAGAATGCTCGTTCGCTCGTTCGCGCCGACAGCGGTATCCACGTGTTGCCATTGCAATTTCGTTGTTGCAATATTGTATGAGATACTGTACACTGTACAGTATCTCATACAATATTGCAACAACGAAATTGTAAAATCGTGTGAATCGAATACGTATTGAATAATTTGTAAACGTATCTGGAAAGTTAGGAGAGATCTCTTGTAAACGTGAACTTGAGAAACGAGTGGTATAGTGTATGAACAGTGATCTTGAACGTATTGAAAGTATATAATATGCAATATGTCTGTTAAAAGATTAGTTTCAAATTTTTGAAGATGTGAACGTCTTTGAGGATTTGGAACTAATTTTTTGATGTATATGTTGCATATGCACTATGTTCTATATGCTACATACTATATACTATACTATACTATACATTACAAGACTATATATACACTATACTATACTATACATACATTATACATACATTATACTACATTACACTATATTATACTATACATACATTATACTACACTACACTGTACTATGCTATACTATACATACATTATACCACACTGTACTATACTATACTATACACACATTATACTACACTGCACTATAGTATATTATACATACATTATACTACACTGCACTATATTATACATACATTATACTACACTGCACTATATTATACTATACATACATTATACTACTCTACACTATACTATACTACAGTATACTATACTATATATAATTATATACATTATATACTATGTATTTTGCAAATACATACATACATATATATATATATATAAGTGTTATAATATTTATTGTGAATTTATTTACATTAGTAAAAAATCAATATTATGAAGTGATACTCAACTTATAATTAGTGATAAAAATAATCTTACTGAATATTTCGATTTAGTTCTACATATTTAATAATCTGTTTAAATACGAAATGATTATGAACGACAGAAATTGAAATAGTATTGTGGTATTCAATAATAAGAGATAAATTAATCATTCATTAAACGATTACAAATTACAAATTAATGGTTGAAGCACATCAAATATAAACGTGAATAATGTCAGAAATAATTAATTACGATTACAATGATTAGTTTCAGTGATTCTGATTATTATTGTACCTGAACAAATGAAATCAAAACACAATCCTGATCGAGGATTAGAATCAGCAATTGTGATAATATTATAACGTTAATATTTCATACGTATGACATATTCTCTCATTTAACCATTTTGTATTCTCAGTTGTTAACCTCTTGCGCTTGAATGACGTGCCACGCACGTTGAGAATTTTTTGTTCCAAAATCGTAATATTTCCCCGGTTTTAAGTATAATTTAAGTAAAACAGAATAGGTAAAACAAATAATAAATTTATTACTTCTCGATAATTTCTATCCAGTGACATCGTACCGACGAGTTCGAAAAGAAAGCGACGAATTATCGTATACAGTCACTCATTATGGTCCGCAATCAGTTGCCAAGCACGAATTGTTAACAATCAATCGAAGTGAAAATCGGTCGTCATAAAAATCTTGTTATGCATTAATTAAAATAAATAGTTATTGTCAGATCTTGTAATATATTTATTTATATTGCACGCGAATATTTAAAGAAACGAGTTTAATGGCGGTGACGCTGATTTAAAATGAAGAATAAACAGAATAAAAAAGCAGAAAACATTTTGTATTCTCAGTTGTTAATAATCAATCGAAGCAAAAATCGATCGTCATAAAAATCTTGTTATGCGTTAATTAAAATAAATAGTTATTGTCAAATCTCGCAGTATATTTATTTAAAGGAGTATACCTCCGTAGAAGTCGTTCAAAGTCGATCCAATTGGCGAACGAAGGGTGATGAAACGTCACGGAGATCATCTTTTGTCTCGAGCAACATAATTACCTCACCGCCTCCCGCGTTGCAAATGAAAATTTTGCAAGTGTACGCAAGTGTTACAGATTTCGCGGATTGCTCGGCTTTTCACTCGACAGTGAAAGACAGAAGAAATGAGAAATTCACGCCGATCTGTTTTATTACTTCCGCGTCGAATCGAATTAAGCCGCGCTTCTTCTTGCATCTGCGCCGGTAACACCGGATGTGCCCGCTTGCATCCATTTTGCATAGACGCTTTTTCCAGCGATAATCGTTGCCTCACAGCCTGGCTCCGGATCGACTAAACTAATTGTAAGTGAAACTCGGAATTCACACGGAGTTCACCGGCTGTTTCTCGACGAGATGTACAAATCTCTCGCGATTTGTCAGAACGAAATTTCATATTTCATAGTCTCAGGATGACTTGAAACAGAAACTTGCTTCATCTTGCATACATTTTTTTTTTCTTTCTTTCTTTTGCTGCTCTGTAGATTTCTTGGAGATTTTAAATTTTAAGTTTAGAACTTCCGTAGATTTCGTAGAATTTTAAATTTTAATTTTAGAATTTTAGTAGATTTCTTAGAATGTAAAATTTTTAATTGGGAATTTTTGTAGATTTCTTAGAATTTAAAATTTTAAATTTAGAATTTTTGTAGATTTCTTAGAATCTTAAATTTTCAGTTTGGAATTTTGGTAGATTTCTCAGAATTTAAAATTTAGAATTTCATTAGATTTCTTAGAATTTAAAATTTGAAATTTAGAATTTCAGTAGATTTCTTAGAATTTTAAATTTAAAATTTAGAATTTCAGTAGATTTCCTAGAATTTAATTTTTAATTTCTTGGAATTCAGATTGTTTGACACCAAAATAGTCAAAATGAGATCAATTCATAATGTTTGTATCAAAATTTTATAAATGTGAAACAGTGTATTTTTAGAGACCTGAGTGATTTTTCATAAAATAAATAAAAACTTCTGTACTCTATTTTATTATCGAGTTTTTCTACTGGTTTTTCTTTTTCTTTTTTTTTCTTTATTTCGATATCTCTGATGAAAATTTTATGTCGGTAGTTCTAACGTTAAATGCCTGAAGTATTGATTTCTAAAATTTAACGATAATTCTAATAATATAAGGATAAACTCGACCCGGTTTAAAATTGTCATTTTACAACTTGAATCAATTGAAGTTAAAGTTAAATTAAAAATACTGATTGTTTGATAATTATCTCCTAGTTTAAATTTCACTTCAAAGCTTTAGCTGATTAATCCCATATAACGTAATAGGACTTTGTAGTAATTGTGCATGAGCCATAAAGGATACATTGCAGGAAGTTTCAAATTCATAATGCTAAGCAATTAATTTTTAAAGTGGGGAATAATCAAGTTAATGTGCCCTATAATTTATTCGGTTAACTGTCCGTAAAAACTCGGCCAATAATTATTTATTTGTTTGATATTACAATAAGCATTATAAATATATCATTAAATATTAATATACCATTTTAGTATCTTTGACTATCTTTTCTAATCCATCTTCAAATTCCATATCTCGTTTTGTTTTAAGATGAACGTGGCAATTTTTATTTTGAAACTCTTTGTTCAATAATTTTCCAGAAATTTACCGCTCTCATCAACTTTTGTTATTATTCATTTGAATTAATTTTATTTGCTCTCGATCCTTTGTTAGCGTTCCACATTCAACGAAGGAACAAAGATTTTTAAACTGGCGAAACGCAGTGATCCTAAAAAACCTAGTTGGCTCTCGAATATGAAATAAGAGAATAAATCCAATTAACTTACATTTTTACTCGCGCAAGCACGAGTCATCTACACACCGTTTTGTAATTTAACTCCCTTAAGCGTTTATACTCGTCGTGTAGAAAAAGAATTCGCTTTTGCTATTTATTGTTAAGTTTAGGGAAAGAAAATTATATGTATATTTTTTTTATAATGATTTAATTTCAATTTTTATTTATATAATATAAATAATATATAATTAATGTGTATGTAATATATATAAAATCGAATTAAATGTTTTTGTCAAACTTCGAAAGCCTGAAAAAGTATAAAAAATAAAATTTTTTGGTTGATTCTGGTAGGGGCTATAGTCACACATGTGCCAAATGCGCACTTGAAATTTTGAGCCAATTGGTCGAGTAGATTTTCAGATATCACGGACACCGTTCTGAGAAACATAGTTTCCGGAAGAAATGCCTCTAAAGTTTAGTACTGCTGGTCGTCGCGTCCTTCGAACAACCATAACTTTGTTAATTTTGGGAGTTCACGTGTAAGGTTGCAGAGATTTATTTTTGAAACTATGTCCTTTAAGAGTATTCCAAAGAGAAAAAAGAAAAAAACCGATTTTTTTCAATAGTTCTAGAATACCCCCATAAGGGGTTAAACAGAACGTGCGGAGGCAGATGGTTCAAAGTTGTGTGCCACATAAGTACTCTAAAAAGGAACGCGAGGCAACGCCGATGGAAAAGGTCAGGTTATTGCATCCGGGCGGATTGTTTCTCTTCAGGCACTGTACGCGATTTCTATACGTTCTTGAACGTTCCTCGTTCGTTCACGATTTCCCACGAGCGGCGTTTTCTAACTTTCCTCTGGTATTCAGCGAGCAAGATGAATTTGCAAGAAGTGGACAGAGCACAAAGCTTAACGCGGAACTTTCGCCACTCCGTGCATAAATCAACCTTTAACGAATCGTTCATGGGCGCGAACAGAATTCAGAGCAATTTCCTTCTCGATCGATTTTTCTCGGTACGTGTGTTAGGAAAATTCAAAGAGAAATATTAAGATTGATATCTGCGTGTTAAACAGATAAATCTCTGTTTAGGAATTACAGTGCAAATTGAAATTAGAGTATGTCGATGATTTTTTGAATTACCTTTTGAAATTGTTTAGAATTATTTTTAGAATTATAATAATTTTATAATTCTATTGTAATTTAATTTCGTAATTCTGCAATAATTCAGCAATTTTATAATATATTAAATAGTTTCACAATTAAATTTACAATCGAAAATTATGATTCTGTCAGAATCTAAGTTTTAGAATTTAAACTACGTTGGATAATCAATTTTGTAATTTTATAAAATTTTATAGAATTTTGTAATTCGATTATAATTTAATTGTATAATTCTGCAATAATTCAGCAATTTTATAATATATTAAATAGTTTCGTAATTAAATTTACAATCGAAAATTATGATTCTGTCAGAATCTAAGTTTTAGAATTTAAACTACGTTGGATAATCAATTTTGTAATTTTATAAAATTTTATAGAATTTTGTAATTCGATTATAATTTAATTGTATAATTCTGCAATAATTCAGCAATTTTATAATATATTAAATAGTTTCGTAATTAAATTTACAATCGAAAATTATGATTCTGTCAGAATCTAAGTTTTAGAATTTAAACTACGTTGAATAATCAAGCAGATTGTTTTACAATGTTCGATATGTTATAGAAAACAGTATATTTTGAATATTTTACTGAAAAACTCAATATATTTTTATCTATATTTATCATATTTAATCTTATTAATGATTTTAATTGTAGTTTATAAGAGGACGTTAAATTGCAAATTTTAAAAAATTAAATACTAATGTTATTAAAAATTTTAAGTTAAACGAAACTATTGATCTTCAAAATTAAAAAAATATTACATACATCTAAATTTTAATTTATAATAATATTAAAAGAATTAAAATCTTTATAAATAAATGCATAAAAATCCACAGTCTAATGATGTTGAAAAATGATGCTAAAAAAAGATATTTTCAATGCGATACAAATTTCTACTCCGGTCCCATTTCTTCGGTTTTATAATGTTCACAGTCTACTTGCAAAACTTTCACGAAACGTAATTTTCCGGCACGGAGACTGAAAACCTCGCGTGAAAAGTGAATCTTCGAGGACGCATCTGGCATGCGGACAGCGAGATTGTTTGACGAATAATTTGAATAGTCGCAACTTTCTTCGACCTCTGAAATAAAAATTCAGAAGTAGAGACACGACTGTGAAACTTTCGCCGGTGCAGCATCTTCCTCGACGATCAGGATGTTTGAGTTTCAGCGGTGAATAGGATGGTAATACAAATACTTGAACAAATGTTATTCTTCTTTGCTAGAAAACAAATTTTATCAATATGAAATTTGAATATCTCAACTATATTATCATGCATGAATTTGTTGAAATGATTTCCCTTATTATTAACAAAAATTTATCGTGTGTCTTCGTCTGTCTGTTCGTATACACTATTACAAGTTTAATATAATAATAAAGATTTACACGAACGCTTACGATGCATTCGATAAGGAGAATGACAGTCTAAAAAGTATCAAGTAACGTAAAGGAATGTTTCTTTTTTATCAAATAAAATTTACCATATCTTCTTTTATCGATATGAACTTCCACTGTCTTGTCATAAGTGAAAGAATAATTTCTCGTAAAGAGGGGCAAAATGCAACGTGCTTTCTTTATTAAATAAAATTCGTCGTATCTACTTTTCTCAACATAGTATCCAACTCGATATTAAAACATTTGCATAAACGCGACATGCGTTCGATAGATCAATAAAAGAAGAAACGACAGTCTAATAAAATCATCAAATAACGAGGAATAAGAAACAAGAAATGTTTCATTTCTTATTAAATAAAATTTGACAAACAATCTTCGTCTGTCAATGTGATCTTTGAATATCGATATTAAAACAGAGATTAATATGATATTAAGGATTTGTATAAACGCGGCGTGCGTTCGATAGATCAATAAAAAGAGAAACGATCGTCTGAAATCGCCTGATTGACGAGGAACAGGGAACTACGACAAATGTTTCTTTTTTTTGTTAAACAAAATTTGGCAAGTAGTCTTCGTCTGTCGATGTGGTCTTTGAGCATCGCTACTGAAACGAAGTTTAATATAATATTAAGTATTGTAAAATTGTAAAATTAATAAAGTTTGATATAATATTAAATATTGGATAATGTTAAATTAATAAAGTTTAATATAATATTAAATATTGAATAATGTTAAATTAATAAAGTTCGATATAATATTAAATATTGAATAATGTTAAATTAATAAAGTTCGATATAATATTAAATATTAAATAATATTAAATTAATAAAGTTTGATATAATATTAAATATTGAATAATGTTAAATTAATAAGGTTGGATATAATATTAAATATTAAATAATGTTAAATTAATAAAGTTTAATATAATATTAAATATTAAATAATGTTAAATTAATAAAGTTCGATATAATATTAAATATTAAATAATATTAAATTAATAAAGTTTGATATAATATTAAATATTGAATAATGTTAAATTAATAAGGTTGGATATAATATTAAATATTAAATAATATTAAATTAATAAAGTTTGATATAATATTAAATTAATAAAGTTTAATATAATATTAAATATTGAATAATATTAAATTAATAAAGTTTAATATAATATTAGATATTGAATAATATTAAATTAATAAAGTTTAATATAATATTAAATATTAAATAATGTTAAATTAATAAAGTTCGATATAATATTAAATATCGAATAATGTTAAATTAATAAAGTTCGATATAATATTAAATATCGAATAATGTTAAATTAATAAAGTTCGATATAATATTAAATATCGAATAATGTTAAATTAATAAAGCTCGATATAATATTAAATATTGAATAATGTTAAATTAATAAAGTTTGATATAATATTAAATTAATGAAGTTTAATGTAATATTAAACGTAAACGTGACGTGTATCCTATAAGTTTAAAAAAAAAGAAATGGTAGCTCAAAGGAGCAAAATGGCATGTACGTGACAGGCGTGTCAGAGTATTAAAAGATCCGAGTTGGTCGGATCGAAAGGAGGATTCCGGCTTCTCTTCTCGGTGGCGCATTTCTCTCGAGGTCGCTTTAGAAAGGCCGGAGAAACGTCTGGAAGGCCGTGTACGAGCACTTGGTCTCGCATCGCGATCGCTGACATACCGTTCGTCGACGATTTTCCACAGCTACCGGTGCTCATCGTTCTTTTCCAAGACATTCATGAAAAATTTCAGTGGAGACGTATACATCACCATTCTGAAATAATTTCAAAACGAAAGTGTACGTTGCAAACAAAATGCTAAACAATGCATCTTGTTGTTCTAGAAATTGCCAAAAGGCGCTAGACGTAGATGCATTAAAAAAAAAGCAAATTCGGATATTTTCATTTCAAATAGAGGAACGAAGCACGTTAGGTAGCTTTAAGACAATACACTGTTTCAGAAATTTCTAGAATTACGAAAAATGTCTGAAGAGATATTTAAATATTTCAATCTCAAGTAAAGTGACACGAAATACGTCGAGTGGCTTTAAGATAATAATAATACACCATTTTAAAATTTTCTCAAAGCCCTTCGAATATTTATTATCGAAAGATATTCTAATATTTTAATTTCAAATAGAGAAGTCTCGAAAATATTGGAATTTAAAATATTTTAATTTGAAATATTAAAGATTTTAAATATTTTAATATTGAAATATTGAAATATTGAAAATTTTAAATATTGTAATTTGAAATATTAAAAATTAAAATATTGTAATTGGAAATATTAAAGTTTAAATTATTTTAATTTCAAATATTGAAAATTTGAAATATTTTAATTGGAATGAAGAAGAAATTACAAGATACTTTGATTTGAAAATTTGGACCAAAGGAATGAAGTATGTTAAGACGTCAGTTGTCTTTAAAAAAAAAATTATTTAAAAAACGCTCTAAACACGAGGAAAGATGTTAATATATTTCGCTTTAAATAAAAACATTACACCAAACAATTAATAAACTCTGCGCTCTGTTATTATCTATGCTGTGTTGTTTCAAAAATTCCTCAAGAGAGAAAGAAATATCAGGGTATATTACTTCACAAAGTAACGAAACCAAAGAAAGAAAAATTTTTTTCAAATTAAAAAAAGAAAAAAAAACGCAGTACTGAATAATTAACTCTGCAACGCGGTTTAGGTCTGTTATTAGCTGGTTGGCTACGAAGGGATATAAAGACGCTGGGTTGTAAAGACGGCAGCCAGACTTTCGAAGGCTCGTTGGCAAAAAGCGATAAAACACGAGGCATATAGGAGGTCGTTTGTCGGCTTTTCGCTTTTGCTCGATGTCGAACGAGAGGATTCCTGGGAAATTGCCCCTGTCTAACGAGAGGCATCGCGTACGTTTAGGATGTGGCAGGATGTGAGAATCACGATGGCGGTGGTTGGATAGACGATCGTTAAAGAGATCTGACCGATCGATTTTGTTATCGGCACTGTCGACCCGCCTGGTGTTTTTTTTTTGAAATTGTTCGCGAACGATATTCAGACCAGAGACGATTCTTAATGATTCGGGAAAGCGATGTTTGAGAGATGATTAATTAACCGAGATTGTTCGATATTCATTGCACGGAGATTGCTTTCGGTTAATGTGCATGCTCGTTTCGTTTCACGCTCGTTACTTTAGTTGTTATTCAATCGTGGAAGATTTACGAAAAAACTCAAAGATTTCAGTGGTATTGGAGATTTATTTCTTACTGTACAACTTTCTGAAATATTTTTGAAACTTTTAGTCGATATTCTAGATAATTTTGATAAATATCGTAAATAGCGTTGTTTTTTTTATATTGTTACACGTGGAGATTTACGATCATATTTAATGAGAGAATTTGAAACTTTTTGGTCCACTAGTTTCAGCAGAATTCTATTACCATTTATTAGTATATTTGGAAAAGTGTTGTAAAAGAGGTATTACGAATTAAATAAAATTCTCTTTTATTTTGCCCGATTCTCACATCAATAACTCTGTAAATAAATACCTAGAAACCACGTGTTATGAAATATTTCGTCCAAATAATAATTCCAAAATGAAAACAAATTTCTAAAACTGTACAGGTCGAAAGTATACTGAGACAAGCTGCTCTACGTTTAATTTATTCACGTGTCTTCAACAACATTACGAAATTAACACAGTGCAGTTTGACATTCGTATTTCTTACTCGTTCAGTGCTCGCTAATTTGTTAAAAAATAAATTGAAAATCGGGCAGCGAAAAGAAGTGAGGTGTTTAACGAACGTTTCGCTTGAATTCCATTCGCCTTGCAGCCGGAAGTTGGAATTTCTTAATTACGAGTGATACGCGCTTGTGATTTTTTTTCTTTCTTTCTTTTTTTTCAGACCGCGGAAACATAGTTGCTACTTCGATATACGATTTCATTGGAGATGATTTATCGTCTAATTAGATCATTTCTGTAAGAGCGATCACCGGTTACCATTCTCCATCAACAACAGTCACTACTGTTATTTCAATTGATGATTAATCGCGCGGAATGTATTATTGACAATCTAATCTCCTTGAACTTTGAGCGTGAAAGAAAAGAAAACGATCTCTCCATATCGTACGAACGTGTGATGTAATTAAAGTTCAATGGACTTTGCATATTGTTTTTCTTTTTTTCTTTTTCTTTTTTTTTTTTTTTAACGATACTTTCACCATTTTTCTAACTGCGTAATTACGCTTCATTGCATTTTATTTGTCACCAATAAACAGAGTGAATTCCTTATTCTCACGATAATAATAACTACGATTGTTAAAGTGATTTTTAACTTCAGCGTTTTATTTATTACCAATAATATTACGACGCAGATAAATTCCTCCAAGTTGTACGTATACATTAATTTAATAATAAAATCACGATAAAAACGTGCCATACATTTCCAGTCCATACATTCACGTTTCATCGCATTTTGCTTGTTACGAATAACGTTGGAATGAAATTCTTTCGAGTTACTTTATTTATTATTGCAACGATTAAACAAATTGATATCCAGGTATTAATGGCTGTACAGAGTGAACTATAATTTCGTAGAATTGGATTTTGGTTGTTAAAGTTTATCAGTAGATTTGGACGTTGTTTTTCAAAGGTAAAGTTTCACTTTACTTTCATTCTATCACGACTCACGAGGAACTTTCTTAAGACTCGTATATTCGTAACGATCATTGTATCAAGGCAATGGCAGCGTATTATAACAAATTGCGCACTTTCATTTTTTTTTTTTTCCTAAAGACTTAAATCCAAGTATGCAAGACGCATAACTTGTGGTAATGGCGTTCATTAAAATATTTATGGTAAAGTATCTATTATAGTAAATACTCTATATACGTACGAAACATTTGCATGTATCACTTTTTGATTACTGGCACCGATACACCACTTGTACAACTATCTGATTATCCTGTTGAACATTAGTTGAGCTAGATCGATTATTAATCAAATCAAATGATTGAATTTTTACAAAATATCGAGAGGCTGTATCTTTGAATCTATAAGATCATTCTGTCCATCGTAATTTTATATTTTTACGAAAATAATTACTGAAACGGTATTAAATAAAAAAGGTGGAATCTAAATAAAAAAACTTTTTATCACAGCAAGCATTCTATATCTATATTTATATATTGTCTATATTTTATACAATATGTTATATACTATACTAGTTATATATTGTCTATATTTTATATACTTTCGCACATTGCATTAATATCGATATCGTATACACGTTGATGTGAATATAAATGAAATTTCGAATTCTCCAAAAATATATTTAAAAAAAAACAGAAACGCAAAGAGACGAATTTTTAAAAAGAAACAACACCTGCAAAATATTGTCCTCTTAATATAACTTAAATTACGTTGTAAAATATATATATATATATATATATATACATGTATAAATATAAAATTTTATACGTACGAGATATTTTATACCGCGTGTAAAATACTTTTACATTTATGTGACGTGCTCCCAATTAACCTCTTGCGCTGGAATCACATGCCATGCACGTCGCGAATTCTTTGTCTTTCCAAAATTGCAGTGTTTTCTCAGTTTTCGTAAGTAAAACGAAATAGGCGAGAACACGAGCAATAAATTTGTTACTTCCCGATAATTTCTACCGGCGAGCTGAAAAGGAAAGCGAGGGAATTACTGCGCACGAATTCGGCCACTCGTTATGGTCCGCAATCAGCTGCCAAGCGCAGCGTGGTTAAGGAAAATACTTTGGAGGCATACCCCCCCGTGTATAACTCGATCATGTGTAACGTCAGCCACTTCGACATCGCGTGAAACGCGAAAAGTCAGCGAAGAGGATAACCTTGTTGCAAATCGTTCCACCACGTTGCCCGAGGGGAAATTGTTTTTTGATTGGCCCATCGCGTTCGCCAAGCGATCCTGGCGAACGTTCGCGCCCTCGGGTTCGCCTCGTACGAGGGTTGTCGAACGTCGAGAGTACAGCGAACTCCGGCTGTAATATCTGTACGTACCTGTGCGTGTGCATAAACGGACGCATAAGCGAGCCATACGAGAGGATACCTCAAGACGTAGAACTACCTGACGGCCAAAGTACAACGTTTGTCTCGCAAAGAAAGTTGATAATACAATAATGAACGCACGACGAGTGAATGATACAACAAAGAGCACAAGCATTTATTAATACATTTTATTGAAAATCACTCGAGTATCTAAAAATATATACCGTTGTAAATGTATAAAATTTCCATGGCGGAAAATTTCTAGTGTTGAGATGAGCGTGCAACGCAACAACGAGAAGAAAGGCCTTTATCGCGAACGAACGATCTGATTCCGAGTCGTGTTCCGTGCAAATTATGTTCAAATGAAATAATTCTCTCGGTTTTGCGTGTCGTTGGTGAAAATCGCGAGGTATTTAGATGACCTGAGATCGAGAGGCTGAGAATAACGATCAGACTGATTGCGAGCGAGGTTTTTCGTGTGTTTGTGGGGGGGGAAGTTTGAACATGTAGAAATATGTAGTTGTGTCAGAATAGTAATAGTATCCTATTGCTCGACACTAATAATTATTATCAGAGAGACTACATAGAGCTAATAGTATCCTGAAACTCGACACTAATAATTAAATTTATAATTAAACGGATTAGAATTAAACGGATTGTTGTTGCATTAGATGATAATTAAATTAAACAGATTTAGATGGGAATTAAATTAAATAGAACACATTGTACTTCCATTTTCGTCTAAATAGAAATCAACATTAATAAAAGTACACGTATCTCATAAACAATCGAGAAGAAAGAAAATATGAAATTTGTTTTATATCGATGGATTTCGTTCGAAAAAAAAAAAAAAAAAAAATAGAATACGTACGACGCTCAGAAAATTCCAAAATAAATACTGGTTATAGTATTTACTAAGCGAAACAAATTTCTATTTACGTTCCATTACTATCATTGCACTCGCGAAAATTCGCGCAAATATCGACAATCTGTCAACAACAAATTGAGATTAATTTATCATCCAGCAACATTTATTTTAACTTTTTATTCGACGAACATCGAACAAAAGATAGAACATTGAAATTTGTGGAATTTTATTTTATTTGCTGTAGTTCTAGCGCCATTTTAGAAATTTTAATGAAATCTCGCAGATGTCAGCAAACATGTTGCTTCTTTATTCAATCCCACCAAGATGATAAAATGATCTTAACGTGAATGCAAATGCAGGCAACAATGGCAGAACGAATATATAAAACAATGCGCACAGTGATATTTCAGAGCATGAAACATTTGAATGTAATCCAAACTTTAATCTGCGAGTTGCAGGCCGCAGGTGATATCTGTTATCAGCCTCTAATGCAAATTTCCTTGCTGAAAGAAAGGTGGAGACAAACGTAGACTTTTTTTAACAGAATCGAAATGCCGCCTGGCGAGTAGTAAATATTTCCTCTTGAGGGATGCGCGCCGACTTGGCGAGGATTGAAATGCCGCGTCGTATAATAAATGAAAAAGTGTGAACGCCAATGTGTAAAAGAAAATCAACATCTACGCTTTATGGTTCCCCCGTAATGAAATATGATTTCCTGGAACGGTAAAGTGTAATTCGACTTGCGATACACATTTTTTCAGTTGGAAACGTTTTCGAATGGTAATCGAAACTGTTCGACGCTTATTCGCAGCATTTGGAAATTAACAATTTCGAATGTGAAATTTTTAAGTTATAACCAAGTTATAAATTTCATATGTAATAATATGAAATGTATACATGTTATAACATATATATATATATATGAATGAAATATAATAATAATATATTTATAATAATGTTATATATATTATATTAATATTATTATAATAACAATTTTATATTATATTATATAAAAATATAAAAATATATAAATAATTATAAATATAATATATTTATAATTAATTATAATAATTATATAAAAATATAATATATAACATAAAATTTTATATTACAATATAATATAAAATTAATATATTAATATATTATGTAACATACGACGGGCAAAAGCGACAGCAAACATATCAGTTCAAATAATTCGCATTGCTGCCAATTCAGCAACAGGAAGTTTAGCTGTTATGTTACACGAGAGTAGAGGTGTGTTGCGACATTTTTAATAAATGTCAATTACGCTGGATAAGGATCGCCAAGGAATGAAAAGCGGCGGTGCAAGGCGGTGCATTGTCCTGATCGAGTCATCGATCATTGTACCGGTTGAAAACCAATTCGCCGTGACGTTTCACTTCGCACCTGCCTGCGATAGAAAGTATTAGAAATTGTTTACGACCTTTTGCCACCGTCGTAAAAATGACAATTAATTCGCTCGGCAATATCGCAACCGAGTAGAAAAATTCGCTGTTGATAATGAGATAGTGGCGCAACGCGGAAATAGGAATAATTTTCACACGGTGACAAATAATCATCGAAACGTGGAAACATAGGAGAATTGATTTGTTCTGAATAAACAATTATTCATTGGTTCTTTTCTTTCGTGTTTTCCTTATTGTACCGAGTGTGAGAAAGTAGATAATTACCTACTGTATTTTATTTTACTATATTTACTACATTTATTATTTTACTATATTTTTTATACTGTTATTATTATATTATATTTTTTATATTGTTATTATTTTATTTTACTAAACACATATTATATTTTTTATTTTATTTTATTAAACGTATATTATATTTATTATTTTATATTATTATTTTATCTTACTAAACACATATTATATTTATTATTTTATTTTACTAAACGTATAATTTATATGTTGTTGCAATGTACATAGTTACCGATTAATTGTCCGTTACGAAGAGGTATATCTCTTGTTTAGAACTATAATCATACTTGTAACTCACGTGTGAGAGTCTACTTCTTTCTTCTAAGGTTTCTCTGAATGGCAATTAGCAGAGCAATTAAAGCGGTGTAAATTAACGTAACTGTACGGAATCCCTTAAAGTATAATAACTGTATCCGAAACAAACAAGCTACAACGCTACACCAATTGCAATTGTGATTTGTTCATGTGTGTGTGTATATATACACACACACAGTAAGATTAAATGAAAGAAACTCATGTAAATTTTCGGGATAGTAAACGGAACCTAAATAAATACTTTTAATTCACTTTAATTCCTTCAAATGTTCTATTGATTATCGAAATCTCAGAGTCAGAAATTTACCAAGAAGAGCAGCTGCCAATATTAATTAAACAAACTTCTTCAGACCTCGGATTTAGAATTCTCGTGCAATTCGACCTCGACCAAAGAAATAAAAGACTCATCCTTTACTTTACTCATCATATGTTACACTATGTGATATAAAAAAAATATGACATGAATATAATAAAAAGAAACATAAAAAAATTACAAAAATAATATGACATGATAAAATATGAATGTAAAAATAATGCGATATAAATGAAATATGAATATAAAAATAATATGATATAATGAATATGAATATAAAAGTACTATAATATAATAAAATATAAATATAAAAGTAATATAATATAATAAAATATAAATATAAAAATAATAACACAATATTACAAAATATGATATAATTTATCATACAACTATTATGTAACAAATATTATGCAACAAAAATATTACAATGAAAAATATTTTTTCAACGTGACGGACGAACTTCTAGTTTGCCTTCGAAATTACACAAGAATATTCGGAATTTCCTAAATTTCAAAATATGACATACACGCGTGTATGTCACACCCGTCCTCTCTTTGCAATCCCCGCGCGCAATTCGAACTCGTCCCGATTGCAAGCCCGATAGCTTCGCAGCCATCCGGAAACCATCGATTCCCACGGGTTATTCTCGGCTCGCGCGCGTTAGGTCGCGATTTACCTAGCGCCCGATCGCTCGTTGAGCAATTTTCGGGGTGTTTCACGGCTAGGAAAGGAACACACGGCGGCTATTTCGCGGGGAGAAGGTGGAAGGAGTTCCTCCATCGTTCGACGCGAAGAAAGAAAGAGAAAGAGAGAAAGAGAGAGAGAAAGGCGCGAGGAGAGTAGTGTAGCCGCGAGCTGTGCCGCGCGAGCCAACACCACACCAGCTCCAGTCACCGATCGGATGTACGAGCAGTCGGTTCGTTCGTTCACATTTTCAAAGAAAATCGGGCAACTCGCCTTTCGCCGCCAGTTGTGTCCTTTGCTTTCCCGCCCGTCTCGTGTCTCGCCGCGATATATGTATGTCTGGACCAGTTGTACAGAGACGTAACGTATGCAAGTGCGTGACGTTCGATCAGTGAAGTGTGTCGCCGATATCCCTTGTGGCGGATCATGTGATGACAGGGAAGCAATCCGTGACGGGACACAACGACGTCGATCTCTGGTACGTTCGTTCGCGATCCTTCTGCGGCCTCCGTTCGCGGACTGGTGAAAGCCCCCAGTCTGCCCTGGGACAGAGAAACACAGCTCGCCAAAATCCAGTTTTATCAATTTTTTAAACACCTCTTGCGCTGGAACGCCACGTTAGCTGCAATATTTCGCACGGTTTCGCGAATAATAAATTCACTGCTTCTCAATCGTTTCTGTCCGGTGATATCGTTATTGACGGGTTCGAAAAGAACGACGAGGTTCGGTCACTCGTTACGGTCCGCAATTAGCTGCCAAGCGCAAATTGGTTGATGATCAATCGGTCGTCACAGGAATCTTGTTATGCATTAAAATAAATAGTTATTGTTAAATATATATTGTAATATATTTGTTCGTATATTACGCGCGAATATTTAAAAAAGAAAAAACCGAGTTTCTTTTGCGGCGACGCTGATTTAAAACGAGAAATGAAGCAGAATAACATTTTTTACTCTCGGTTTGTTCAACCACTTGTTTCTTTTAGCCCAAAATTGCAATATTTTCTCTGTTTTTAAGTACATTTAAGTATAACCCAGGCAACAACAAATAATAAATTTATCACTTATTAGTCATTTCTATCCAGCGGTGTGCCGATGAATTCAAAAAAGAAGACGAATTATTGTTTGGTCGCTCGTTATGGTCCGCGAACCAGTTACTAGCGCAAGAGGTTAAGAGGATTTCGAGAGGATCGTGTTCTTTTTTTTTTTTTTTTCTTTTTTTCTGTTCGTCTCTCGAAGTTTTTAAACTTTGCACCATGGAATGCACGGCGCTTCGTCGCCAAAATCCAATTTCTATCATTTTAAACTTTGAGAGGATCGTGTTTTTTCTGTTTATCCTTCGAGGGTTTTAAACTCGTGCATGTAGTGTATCATGAAATATGCTCAAACTCCAATTTTTATAATTTTGAGCTTCAAGAGGATTGTATTTCTTTTTTTTTTTTTATCACATTCAGAAATTTTGGAATTTTGCGTAGTGTAACATGGAACATCGTCGAAATGCAATTTTTGTAATTTTAAGCTTTAAAATTATGTTTTTCTGTTCATCCTCCGAGGTTTTTAAACGTTGCACCATGGAATGCACGGCGCTTCGTCGCCAAAATCCAATTTCTATCGTTTTAAACTTTGAGAGGACCGTGTTTTTTCTGTTTGTCTTACGAGGTTTTTAAACTCCGCGCGCAATATGCTGTAGAATAGGACGTTTCATCGTTGAAGTCCAATTTTCATAATTTTAAGCTTCGAGAGGATCGTATCGTTTCTGTTCGTCTTCAAAGATTTTAGAATTTTGCGTAGTATAGTATGGAATACGGCACTTCGTATTCGGCCAAAATCCAATTTTTATCATTTTAAGCTTTGAGAGAATCGTGTTTTTTCTGTTTAAACTCGTGCATGTGGTGTATCATGAAATATGCTCAAACTCCAATTTTTATAATTTTAAGCTTCAAGAGGATTATGTTTTTTCTTTTTGTTCATCTTCAAAAATTTTGAAATTTTGCGTAGTGTAATATGGAACATCGTCGAAATGCAATTTTTGTAATTTCAAGCTTTAAAATTATATTTTGAAGTTAATTTAATTATGTTCTAAAGTAAGTAAGTTAACAGTAAGTGGGTGAAGCACAGAGTATATAGTGAAAGTTCGTTATAAATTTTTATGAAAATAATGTGCCTGCAAACCCTCGAGAGAAAAAGTAGAACAATCGTGGTTAATTGATAAATTTTCGAGCTATGTAACAAGATCGCGTGAGATATTCGAAATCGCAGTGGATTCGCGAGAGATCAAAGTGAGTTTCTCGTTTCGAAGAAAGATCCTTATCCATTGGAAAAGAGAAGATTTATTAAGATGAGTAATAGGTTTGGTCTTGAAACAATTTTTTTCTCGTAATTTGATGAAAGTTCCCTTGCAAAGTTCTACTAGGAAAGATTTACTTACTGTGAATAATAATTTGTTGTAGTTCGAAGTGACTCGAAAACGTAATTGTCAATTTCCTTTACGATGATTTGGTGAAAATTTCATGGAAATTATTCGCAAGAAAATTCGCAAATATATTCGAAATAAATTGTTTATATAAATTAATAAATTGAAATATATAAATTATTTTCTTTAAATTAACATTGAACGTAAATCATTTGCTTTAAATTAATATTGAAGATTATAATAATTGGAAATCTAATTTGAACGATTTTTCCTCTAATTGGACGAAACGTGTGCAAATCATTTCAGAACGCTTCTATTCGCACTTGTATGTAAATCATTTTCTAAGATAAATAGCCCTAATAAATTGTTGAACCCAGTTTCTTTCGGGCAAGTTGAAAGAGCTACATGAATATGTAGAAGATGATTATGATGGAAATTATATTCAGTGGGAATTTCCATGCAACTTTTTCTTCAATTTCATATTTCACGTTATTACCGAGTTGTTAACTTTTGCAAAATTATTTCGACATGTCTCTGTGAATATATCGTACGCTTTTAAAATTTTATTAGCAAAGATATGAAGAAATTGAAAAATATATCAATAAATTCAGAAACATAGAATGCGCACAATATACGAAAATATATAAAATGGAATATCTGTTGGAATATTTAACTAATTAATATTTAAATAATTAAATCTGTGTCTAATTTATTTTTACAATGTACTAATCGTGCCTCATTACGCACAGTTTCTAATAAATTTTTATAATAAATTGTTGTTAAATTTCTACAATGAATTTTTAAATACTTTTGTGAATGACTGTATATTATTACTACATATCAATCAAAGTATTATACTTAGAAATACGCAAGACTGAGAGGATGTCAAAATAGACAAATACAGAGAATGCACAGCGTGAGTATTTATAACAATACCTAGTAGCGGAAAGAAATTACCTTGCGTTCCTTCGGTCGTTTTCAAAATTAAAAAAATATGAAATATGAAAATATTCTCGTTAGTACGCATGAAATTTCGTGTTAAACACCTTTTTAAAATATCGCAAACCTTTCTCGTTTGCTGAACTGAGCGTCAAAACTGAAACATCAAAGTCCAAGGATCGCAGCGGAATTAAACTCCGTTTTTTTCAATTATACTTTCGCTAAAATATAAATTTTGTACATGATGTAATATACGTTTGCTAAAATGAATATATAAACCTATTGTATATGTTATAAAATATATAACGTACACTGTATAAATAATTACTATTGTATAAATTATAAAATATAAAATATAAAATAATTTTACTAAAATTTTTATATTTATAAAGCATATTTTATCCAGTATTTAAACATAAATTTTCGTTCGTAGTATTTGCAAAATATTATGTTTAAAATATAAACCTATTGTATATATTATAAAATATATAATGTACACTGTATAAATAATTATTATTGTATAAATTATAAAATATAAAATAATTTTACCAAAATTTTTATATTTATAAAGCATATTTTATCCAGTATTTAAACATAAATTTTCGTTCGTAGTATTTGCAAAATATTGTGTTTAAAAATGTAAAAATACTTTTATTCATATTTTTAAATATTTTTATTTACATATATTTATTTTTATTAATATATTATTTATATAAATACTTAATTAAAAATATTTATACAAATAATAAAATATTATTTAAATATTATATAAATATTTTTATCTATATATATATATATATATATATTACATTTACAAAAATATAACATCAAGAACATCGTTTAAGTTACTTCGCTTCGTCCCAAATTTCTCAGAGCTTCAGTCTCAGCAATCGTCGTCAACCGTTCCATCCGTATTTCGCGCGGACAATTACCAGTTGCCATTATTTCGCGTTCAAATCAACGACAGAGGAGAACAAACACACGCTTGAACAAACAACCTGTGTACGTACATACTGAACGCAACGTAACTGTAAAGCAACGCGTTTTACGTGTGAAAGTTCTTCTTCTTGCCAGCGTCGTCCCGGTGGTATTGCGAGGAACAGCTGAAATACCACTGTCTATTCTGTTGACCGATTCATATTCCTCTAGCTCGTAACAATTGTACCATTTAGCGGAGCTAGGTCTGTGATCGCGTGCTCGCTGGCAATTCTATCCGCCAGGCGAGATCCTTCAGCTCGTGATGCTCGCGCGCCGAGGAATTCTTTTCCGGTCAGAAATTTACCGTACTCGGTTTCGTCTACCGTGAACTATCCATCATCGTGGAACAAACGTCGTCGTTCAACGATACGACTTCGCCGAGAGAATTTTACACGAACGCGTAAATAATCAGAGATTCACGCGTGGATTATGTTGAGAGCGTTGAATAAATTGGTTAATTAGTAGTACAGAGTAGTGCAGAGTTTTACCATCGTGGTCGATGATAAAATCATCAAGGGGAAAGTTATCTGATGGATCTTTCATTTTATTGTCAAACGAGTTCAAACGTCGGTGTTTTGTCAGAACTTTACATTGGCTAAAATTTTGTGTTTGACAGATCGTTTAAACTGTTGCTCTTTTTTTTCTTCACTCTATGTTAGTATAGTAAATATTCTTTACTCTATTTTATTATAGTAAATTTCAAGTTGTGTTTTATCATTGAATACAGAGGAGATTAAATATTCAGTAATTATATTTTAGTAATTTTAATATTTTAAATTTGTATTTATTATTTTGCATTTTAATATTTAAAATTTGTACTTATTATTCTGCATTTTAATATTTTAAATTTGTATTTATTATTTTGTATTTTAATGAGATTAAATATTCAGTAATTATATTTTAGTAATTTTAATATTTTAAATTTGTATTTATTATTTTGCATTTTAATATTTAAAATTTGTACTTATTATTTTGCATTTTAATATTTTAAATTTGTATTTATTATTTTGTATTTTAATGAGATTAAATATTCAGTAATTATATTTTAGTAATTTTAATATTTTAAATTTGTATTTATTATTTTGCATTTTAATATTTAAAATTTGTACTTATTATTTTGCATTTTAATATTTTAAATTTGTATTTATTATTTTGTATTTTAATGAGATTAAATATTCAGTAACTATATTTTAGTAATTTTAATATTTTAAATTTGCATTTATTATTTTGCATTTTAATATTTTAAATTTATACTTATTATTTTGCATTTTAATATTTTAAATTTGTATTTATTATTTTGTATTTTAATATCTTAAATTTATATTTATTATACTTTAAACCTATAAATATTGACCGATGAGCTTTACTAGACTGCGTTTAGACATTAATAAACAGTAACATTTCAAATCAACGTTCAGTCTATTTTGTTGTGAAATATAATTATGTTATGAAGATATAATTTAACTTGAAATTTCAATTTTACACGTCAATTATTAAATTCTTTAAAAAAAAAAATTCTTCCCAACAAAAATTACGAACCACTAGAATATTAATTAAATGTCGCGTGTCACTTTTTAATTGGCAATTCCTAAATCGCAAGACTATGGAATTCTTATTATAAACCATAGAACTGCAGTGCCTTTCTGATCGTCTTAACTGTACTTGATTTACAGACATTCTGCGTCGTATTTTTCTTGGCCAACAAACGTAACAGGGACGATTTACGATGCGTTTCAAGTAACAACGATGCCGAGTTTATTGTCCTATCACGCATGCGAACGATATTGAAAAAGGAAAGCACACGTCCCGTTTTATTAAGTAATCACGGGCGATCTTGAATTGATTCGCTTGAACTCTAAAAGATTCGTAAATTTAATTGATGAATTTGACTTTTAATTCCATTAACAATCGGCACAATTCAAAAACCGATCAGTCTAAATCACTTCCTATCAAAGTGGCTAATTACTACATCTCTACTTACATACATGAATTCCATTTATTTGATGCAAATTTTAGTCAATAACTGATAGCTTCTACAAAGACATTTTGTTCTATAAAACCTTTTATAAAGACAAAATTGAAAGATGAGTTCCAGTATAATATTTCTTCAAAAATTTTGTCACATTTTCTGATTATGTGTTTGTTAAAGTATCGTATATTTGTCAGAAATTGTTTGCTGAATGTCTAGAATCTCTAGTCTTTGGCAATAATACATATTACATAATGATCACGTTGGAACAACTAAATTTTGCTTGTCGACTGAAGATCTCGTCCATAAAAGAACATTTGCATAGCACAAGCCAACGTTAAAACTATCAAACTGCCAACAAAAATTTCATGAATTTACAATCATGTATTTCCACAGATTTAAATGACTTTTTTGTAAAATACATAAATACAAGCTCTTTATTGTTGTTTATATCTTATTTCGTTGCACTCCAATTTCTCCGATATAAGTTGTATACTTTAGTCTAAAAGTAGTAATCAGTATTTAGTATTTCGTACTTAAGTGTTATACTTTGGTATTTCAGTGACAGTTTCAGTTTTCTAATAAAAGGTAACTTACATCGATCAGTTTCTAAAAAATTCGATTAATGCGACCGAAAGAAAATTTCTAGATTGTTTCTCTTTGTCTTCTCATCGATAAACACAAGTCGATTATAACTTAACAACATTATAGAATATTATAGAAGTTATAGAATATTAATATATTATAGAAATATATAAATAATATAAATATATATTATATTTATATAATATTTATACATTAATATTAATAATATAATACATTATATTATTTATATACATTATAGAAATAATATATATATAAAAATATATTTATATATATAAATATTACAGAAGTTATAGAATATTAATATAAATTTAGAATATAAGAATATTAATATCGTAATCATTGAATTTTCATATCGTTATCACATTATACTCTCATTTTGACGAACTGGAGGATCTCTAATATCGTGAAAAGGGAAAAAAAAGTGATTCGCTGGAAATTTTGTTTCTTTCTTTCACAAAAAGACTCTTTTCCCTCTCGCCGACGGAGGAGACCTCAACTCAACCTCACTCCATCTCACTTTCTACTCGAAGTTTCAATAAAATATTACGCCACGATATTATATATATATATATGTAACCAGCTCTCGATAGAAATCGAACGGTTTACCTGTTACCGCAACTTCGGACACTGTCGAACGGTTATCAATCGCAGTTGTTGCTTGCTTAATTTACAGATCGTTGGGATTCAACAGAGTGTGTCAACCGGCTCGGCAGCCACAGCGTCTATTGACCTTTGCTCGATCACGCAGTACCAGTAGCCGCTTCCGACCGAAATCCATCGAGAAAAACGACGAGCCCTCTTTGGGAAGCTATTTTAACCCTGACCCTTGCACATTTTATCCGAAATATCCATGTATATAACGCTAATGAGCAAAGCACCGTGATTGTTCCCGGATTGTTTTAAACAGAAATACAACAGATACAAGAGAGAAAAGATACGAATATTTTATCCAAGATACCAGAGAAAAATAAAAGAAAATAGGGGTTGAACAGAGTGAAACAGAGTAAATGACCGAACCACGCTCGTGGTTTGCTGTAGAAACGGAGAGGGAACGGGCGTGTATTACGTTAGTGATGTGTTAGAACGTAACTGTGGAAAGGAGAAGAAAGAGGAAGAATCATGGAGAACGCGGTGATTGCGCTGGACTCGACGGTGAGGAGTCAGGATTCGAGCAATTCGAAGGACTCGAAGGGATCGAAAGACTCGAGCGCGTCCGACTCGAAGCCGGAGAGCTGCCTGGAATCGAAACACTCGAAGGAGATCCTTATCTCGGAGAAGCAGCAACGACAGCAGCAGCCGCGAACGCAGCAACATCCGAATGATCGACAGAAGCTGAAGAGCACCGAGTCGAAGGACGAGTCGAACATTCTGATGTTCACTTCCTGCGGGCAACTGCTCCTTGGTAAGTTTGTTTCTCACATTTCTAGTGGGTCAGTTCTGTTTCTCGAGAGACTCTCTTTGGGAATTGTTATTCGATGGAATTACAAGTGAAAGTCAATTTGCACGCTTGAAAGTTAACTTCAGTTTAGGAAATTAGCTTTGAAGAGATTGAAGACTACAGAATAAGCTTTGGACTTGGTATTTCTGTGGACAAGATTTATAGTAAATTTTATTTTTATTACCTTGAAGTTAGAAATTTTATTTTTATTTTACATTTCTAGCTAAGTCACTTCTGTTTCTCAAGAACCACACTCTCTTTGTGAATTGTTAGTCGATGGAATTACAAGTGAAAGTCAATTTGCACGCTTGAAAATTAACTTTAGTTTAGGAAATTAGCTTTGAAGAGATTGAAGACTGGAGAATGAGCTTTGGAATTATCTTGGACATGGTATTTCTGTGGACAAGATTTATAGTTGTGGATTTTATTTTTATTACCTTGAAGTTAGAAATTTTATTTTTATTTTACATTTCTAATGAGTCTGTTCTGTTTCTCGAGATCCACACTCTCTTTGTAAATTGTTATTCGATGGAATTACAAGTGAAAGTCAATTTGCACGCTTGAAAGTTAACTTCAGTTTAGGAAATTAGCTTTGAAGAGATTGAAGACTGCAGAATAAGCTTTGGACTTGGTAGTTCTGTGGACAAGATTTATAGTTGTAAATTTTATTTTTATTACCTTGAAGTTAGAAATTTTATTTTTATTTTACATTTCTAGTAAGTCACTTCTGTTTCTCAAGAACCACACTCTCTTTGTGAATTGTTAGTCGATGGAATTACAAATGAAAGTCAATTTGCACATTTGAAAGTTAACTTTAGTTTAGGAAATTAACTTTGAAGAGATTGAAGATTGGGGAATGAGCTTTGGAATTATCTTGGACTTGGTATTTTTGTGGACAAGATTTATAGTTGTAGATTTTATTTTTATTTACTTGAGGAATTGGAAACGTCCCTGTGGTAGAATTTAAAAATATTGGGCCTAGAAAGTAGAGCTGTTTGATTTCTAATAATTCTTTTAATCTCAGAATTTAGAATTTTGTATGTTGTACAATACATAGGGAAAATTCTTTGCATCAAGTTTCATCTTGATTTGGCTTATAATTATTACTGAAAATGCTCTCATAATATAATTAATGCATAATACAGTAAAATTGAATTTAGAAATAAAAATTTCTACGTTTGTATTCCCTGTATGGTATATGTATTATATTTATTAATAATAATATACAATATATAATTGTAAATACATATATATAAAAATTAGAATATTCATTTCATTGAAAGTGGTGTGAGTCCACTTTCTTTTATTATGATATTTTAATTGATCAAAACAAAACGAGTGCTCTAAGATTTAAATTACAAATTGTTCGTAAATGAAAAAATTCACGTCAAGGTTTAAATGTTTCGTTTTCTCAATTTCCTCGAAAAATTCTGAGAATTTACGTCGTTTTCGAAATGGTACATCCGGTAGGGATCATATTTATCAGAGATTGGCACGAGTACAATATAAAAGAAAAACAAGTGGCGTACGAACAACAAGGGGAAGTAGACCGTGCACTATCAGACACATTTGATATCCACTACAATACGATTCGTACAATTCGTTTGATTGCAATTTCTCATGCACACGTGTTATTATTTTGATTAATTGTTTTAACAGCATCATAACAATGTTTACATAATTTCTTTTGATCTGGTGAACTTAATCGTTCACGATGGCAAATTATAAACATTTGATTCACTGCAAGAACCTGTTTCGTCTTACGACATTAGCAGCAGAACACGTTTGATGGCAAACTAGAGATTAATTAATAATTATTCAGACTGATGTGTGTAAATATACAAGTTTCCTCCGAAAGAAGGAAGAAGAAAATGTTTTCTCCAGTTACGTCAAACGATATTGATTATTACAGAAAAGAAATAATATCCAGATTCTTTGACAATTAAAATGCAAATATAAGCAAAAATAGTAGAAGAAATACAGTTATGAAATTAGTTTAACGCGTACTCCAGTTAAATTTCAGTTTAACGATACATATTTATATCGTTCAGAAGAAACTAATTTTCAAAATCGTTCATGCCGTGAAGATTAGATTGAAAATACACCCGTAATACATTATTATCTTTATTGGACGAAACGTTTCAAAATTTCTGAATCAGATTAATTATTTTTGAAGCTTCAAATGTTGTGATTGGCCTGTGTGGAAAATGAGAAAACTATTTGACGAAAGGCAATTTTTGCATTAATTTGAACTCGTATGCAGTATTTATAGTAATTAATTGTTGGAACAGGCACGATACAAATGTGACAAAAATTATGCAGCTTATGTTACAATATTTATTTCCTTTTTTCAGAAAATTTGAAAAATTGTAATTCTTTAAATAACTTGACAACGGCGTATTTCGGAGATATTCATTTATGTTATTTATTTCATCTGTTTCGTTAAATAATTTATTTTTGCGCGAGGAAAGGTCATTTGTTTTCAACTATCTTACAAATATTAATGTTAATAAACTTCCTAATAATGTGCAATAATTTCATTCACTTCCTACTTTCTTGTTTGCTCAATTTCTCTTACAAAGACACATGAATTATCGATTAATTAACGTTCGTAATTACGTTTGAAAAATAACCAATTGCTCGCGATTGTGTACGGTGCGTAAACAAGCATTGAAACTGAGCAATTGGTTTCTACTTTCGCATAGAATCTCGATTGTTTCGAAATTCCGTGTGCATGAAAAGCACACCGAGCCGAACGCACATTTCACCAAACTGCATAGAAATCGTAAAAGTGAAAACATTTCACTTAGAAAGCCACACTTGTGTAACTGTTTCCACGGGTTTGCAAACCGTGGAGAATTGCCGCGCTGTAGTTCATTGTTATATTCGATGCTCTCTGGTGACACTCTGGCGAATACAGTTATTCCAATGTTCTGTAATTCGTATGAAAGACGAAAGTAAATTTTACTGTAGCTTTACTCAAGATTGCGATTGGAATATTTTTTATTTTTAATATTAATATTTTTAATATTACTTTTATTTTTGATATCTTTAATATTATTTTTATTTTTAATATTTTTAATATCATTTTTAACATTCGTTGTAGATAATATTAATTGTATCATATAATGAAATTGTATTTTATATGATAATACAGCTCTTTATATATGACCACTATATATAAAATAGCTACTATTTAATTTTTCTAGAATAAACAGATATGGCGTTTATCCTAAGAACATATTGCATTGCACATATACACATTGATATACTTAGTAAAAATATATACAACATATAATAAACATAAAACAGATATGTAATATATATTGATACATATAGTAAAAATGTAGGAATATTAATATATTAACATGAATGTATAAATATATAAATACGAGCTAAATACATAAATAAATTAACACATATTGTAACCATGTCTTTAATAATAATCTTTCTATGATTCCACGCATACGAATCATATTTCTTTATGTATGACTTATATAGCTCTTTATATATGAACACTGTATATAAAATAGCTATTATTTAATTTTGCTAGACAAATATAGTGTCTATCCTAAGAACATATTATATTATACATATACACATTGATACACATAGTAAAAATATGTATAACATATAATAAACATAAAATATATAATATATATTGATACATGTAGTAAATGTATAAATGTAGGAATATTAATATATTAATATACATGAATGTATAAATATATAAATACGAGCTAAATACATAAGTAAATTAACACATATTGTGACCACGTATACATTTCTTTATATATGACTTATATAACTTATATAGCTCTTTATATATGAACATTATATATAAAATAGCTACTATTTAATTTTTCTAGACAAATATTGTGTTTATCCTGAGAACATATTATATTATACATATACACGTTGATACACATAGTAAAAATATATATAACATATAATAAACATAAAATATATAATATATATTGATACATGTAGTAAATGTAGAAATGTAGAAATATTAATATATTAATATACATGAATGTATAAATATATAAATACGAGCTAAATACACAAGTAAATCAACACATGTTTCTTTACACATGACTTATATAACTCTTCACATATGGACACTATATACAAAATAGCTACTACTTACTGTCCCAAGAACATATTATATTATACATATGTACACATATTGATACACATAGTAAAAATACGTATAACATATAATAAAGATAAAATATATATGTAATATATATTGACACACATAGTAAAAATGTAGGAATATTAATATATCAATATACATGAGTGCATGAATATATGAATACAAGCTAAATAAGTAAATTAACACACATTGCAACCATGTCTTTAATAATAATCATTCTACGATTCCACGTGTACGTTTCTTCTAATTGTTAACTGTTAACTGTCTTGTTTCAGGTGTGGTTCTGGTAGTGTTCGGTATCCTAGTGCTGGTCCACGGAGCGGCTTTAGGCGGTTCCGGTGCAGGATTGTGGGCAGGTGTGGGTGCCCTTGCGGCAGGAGCGTTGGGCGTAGTGGCGACGCTCGCAACATCGTCGAGCAAGACGAATTCCAGCTTTTCCACGGCTCACCTTGCTGCCAGCCTCGTTGCCCTTGCCCTTTCGAACATGGCCGCGATCACGGCCTTGACTGCTATCGTCAGGGACTCACAGAGGACACCGGAAATGACCTTGCTCACTGTTCCGGTACGTATTGTGTCTACTTTCACCGGTGCCTTCTATTTCTTTCCCTCTTCCCTCCCATTGTAACGCCACGCTGGAATTGTTACCTACTGTTTTTCCAACTGATCTCCCCTGATCTTTCGTGCCCTCGTGGAAACTGGAAAGTGCAGAGGCACACAATGTGTGCAAAAATGTACAAAATTACAATTTTCTCGGTTAAACGAAGTGTTTATGGAAATATAAAAATCTGTAGTCTGGTAGTAAACAGCATGTATAAAAGTAGTATGTAAAAGTAGATGAATCATTCAGTAGTCATACTAACCAATTATTACAATATTTCTCTTGTCTATTTACTGTTGTTCATTATTGTTCGTATCTTTATCCTAACTAAGTTTATGGAGATTCATTTTGATTGTTTAGAATCGTGCATTAATCACTTTGGCTATTAAGAGTGTTGGCTCGCTCAGAATATTCTATAAAGATTCTAATTATATATATTCTAAAAGAATTTCAATGATTGCAATATTTAAAGAATCATCGTAGAGAAATTTTATCCGGATATTACTATATATTACTATATATTATAGGATATTTTACAGCACATGTAGAATATTTTGAAGTTTTCCCAGCAAGCGCAACTATGATCATTGTATCGATGTATGAAGTGACATAAAAATATAGAAGTATGAATTATATAAAAATCTAAAGTGAATCTACACAAGACTAGACTAACAAAATAAGAAGGCTAGGACACATCATATTTCATGTGACACGTACAATTTACAAAAATATAGAAAAATAAAGAAGAAATTGTGCGATTGGTGCGACAGTATAAGTCACTAATTTCCACGTTGCTGCGCCAATTTTTTCAATTTGCCAATAAGTAAACAGGGACGAGCAATTACACTGCCAGTTTTCACGCTTATCGCTCATGTAACGTATCGCGTCTACGGTGATAACAGAAATTTCCACTCTTCGAGTTGCATTAGCGATCACCGCGAAGGTATCAATTACGATCAATCATTAGCGAAGAGATAAGTATAATTCAATGCCGTAGGGGGAGATTCTGTTGGCACGTGCCTATTCCGTGAAGCTACTAAGAAGTTAACGGTGACTTCATCGGGAAATTATTACCGCGGTGTCGTTGCATACTTGCCTGTATGAACGAAAACCGGGATCCGCATCGAGGATTGATAAAAATTTCTCACGTCGATAGAGAAATTTCATTAACCTCCGTAAAGGTTAATACGGATCATCTTGCTCCGCAACTTTTTCCTTTTTTTTTTTTTTTTTTTTTTCTTCTATTGATGAACTTTTGATGACCGATTACGACGACTTGTATTTAAACGATTTTAACATTTGATGGGCGATTTTAATACTTTCTTGGATAATATACTGTTCGACACGAACAAATTTTTTGTTGTGTAGAAAAAGGAAAAAAGAAAAAAAGCGAAATCCCAACTTTCAAAGTAGAGACCTTCATGCTTTAAAGTGAGACCGATTTCTCATCCTCACATGACCTGTTTTTAAATTTAAATTATCGACAGTCCCTCCCTGTAGTTATTCCTTTAATACAGTTATACTCTTCATTGTAATCCTGTGTATACAGATAGGAAAAATTCTTTCTTGTAACACAAATTTGTGTGATTTTCATGTTTATAATATAATATAATATGATATTTAATATTTAATATAATACAACATTATATAATATTTAATATAATATAATATTATGTTATTTAATATTTAAATATTTAATGTAATATAATATTTAATAATAATTTAGTATTTAATATAATACAATATTTAATATATAATACAGTATAATATAATATAATATTTAATATATTTAATGTATTATTTAACATTATTATTGAAATTATCATTTAATACGTTTGATATATTTAATTTTCATGCTTGTATATATTATTATTATATAATAGTGTGTAGCCCAATTAGTAGTAACCGGCGTCGGTGCCCCAAAATTCGTTTACCCAATGGTCTTCTCGTTCATCGATCGCATCAACGCGAGTTTCGGCGTGACCAACCGGAACAGGGCCGTTGGAACCGTTTGACCGCCAGAGAAAGTTGCCAATGCCAAGGCTAAAACGCGGTCAGAGCACAGAGCGTGATCGTAAAAATTTCACAAATTGCTTCGCCTTTGGACCCCCTCTGAGTGGAGGACGACCTCTGCGCCTCGCTTCCGATCGATGGTCCGTCGCGAAACGTTTCCGGACCTGCAGTTACCACCTGACTCGAAAATGTTTTCGCGAAGCGATCGATCGCGGAAGTGTTCTTCGAAAAGCTCTCGTGGCGCAACAAGAATCCGAACGAGTCTCGCGAAAGAAACTGGATCGCTGAACGAATGATGGATCAGCGACATGACTCTCGAAGAGTCATAAATTCTTGTAACGTGACCTGCAATTTAAAAAAAAGAAAGGATTTCCGCGGAGGAGTGGTAACAATCAAAAAACAGTCGAGAGGAATTTTTGAACCTTCGAACGTGAACTTGAATTTAACCAACGATGGATTAGAGATACCGTTTCAAGGTCTTGATAAGTCTTTGCAGAAATTAGAATCATGAAACGTTTTTTTTTTTTTTTTTTTTCTTTTTGATATTCTGCGAGCAGGTGGATTCTAGAATTAATGATGGATCGAAAGTATATGTTTTAAGAATGTTTCCAAGATTCGAGAAAGTTACAAACAAAGTCGTCAGTTTTTTCGTAAAGTCTTTTGGAATTAAATTATTTAATTTTAATTACTTCTAATTGCTTGTTACTAATTTCGATTTACGAAGCACGCAAGATATAAAGTAAAATTGAACATTACAAAATTTCTGTAGTATGATATAAATTACTTTATAAATTAATTATTTTATAAAATATCTATTATTAATACATAAAATATTTATAATTATTATTTTTGAAATATTCTTTTATTATTATTTATGTGAGTAAATTGATTATTTCTCCTTAAGTTGATCGTACATTCTGATAATGTGAAGTTAAACGAATCTCAAGTGTAACATTATCGAACAACGTGAAATTCATTCTCAACAAGAATTGAAGTAAATAGAACAAGTTAAAGTAACTAGACTTTGACGAATATGGATTGCTGAACCTTCGTTCCACCGTTTGACAGGAGAAAGTCCCCTGAAGTAGAGATGTACCCAGTCTATATTTTTGTCTTTACTTCTCAATCGAAAGAATATGCCAATTTGTCTTTCGTTCACATCACAATACAACCAATATATATATATCCAAGTTAATGGACTAATTTACCACTCCATTTCTCTGTTACATTCATGAAACTGTACTTGATGCGTACGATGTACCTACTTGGTGCAATACATTAACAAGATTGTAAGAACAATAGGAGAAGAAAATGAGAGCACAGTTGGATATCGAGTGTCAGAAGCTTCAACACAGATATTTCCATGCGTATTACGTGATTAACACAATATATGAAACGTTATAGCTATAAAATCCCTTCCTTAAAAATCGTGAATGGCGCAAAGGTCGTAAAGTCCTAAAGATGATTAACAATCTGGATACAATAGGCTATACAGTTTCATAAATGTAATTTCATACGTTTGTACATCTTATGTCAGTGCTTGTCGATATGACGATCTCGCAGTTGAAATAGCATTGACCATTAATTGGCAAAAAGTACTTACCATGTACCAACTGTCAGGCTATCATTTATAATATACTCCAAGCATGTTACCACATCTTCTCTCCTTCAGTTTTTACAACTGAAACAAAAAAAAAAGTCAATAAAACAATAAAAGTTTAAGACAGTGATGATAAATGTAAATAATTATACTATTATATTATACTATTAGTATAGTGTATTATATTATATTAGTATAACATAATATAGTATTAAATATTATAGTAGTATATTATATTATATACTATATAAATATTATACTATTAGTATGAGTAGTATATATTATATATTATACAAATAATGTAAAAAATTTGTACATTATATGCTATCATTTATAATATACTCCAAGCATGTTACCACATCTTCCCCCCTTCAGTTTCTGCAATTGAAACAAAAAAAGGCAATAAAACAACAAAAGTTTAAAACAATGATGATAAATGTAAATAATTATTTAAAGTATATTTATTATATTATACTATTAGTGTAATATAGTATTAAATATTATACTATTAGTATTAGTAGTATATGTTATATATTATATAAATAATATAAAAAACTTGTACATTATATGCTACCATTTATAACATACTCCAAGCATGTTACCACATCTTCTCCCTGTTCTATCCTCCTGTACTCTTGAAAAACAAAAAAAAAGAGTAAGACAATAAAAGTTTAAAACAATGATAATAAATACAAACAGTTATATAAGACATAATTATATTTGTTACAATTCATACAATTATATTACTTAAATACTATACTATTTGTATTATATATTATACATTGTACAAATAATGTAAAAAACTTGTATATTATGTAAACGTATAAAAGTAGAAATATAAGACACTAAAAAGACCTATGTATACTAACCGTCGTCTTGTTCTTCACAGGGCGAAGACAACGAAGTAACCGAGATGGAGGGTAGCTGGGCGAGCCTGTTGGCAAGCGTCGGTCTTCTAGTGACCAGCGTCGCCGAGCTGTTGGTCTCTGGCTACAGCTGCCTGACCTTGACCCCGAAGCTCTGCGGATGCCTCCGAGCGAGCAACGTCGACAACGTAACGAACGACGGCCGATTGAAGACCCGCAACATGGTCCATCAGTGGGTGACCGCGCAGAATCACGTGCCGCCGAAAAGTCAGCCGATCTACGTGGTGCAGCCGATGCTGCCGATGCATCCGATGATCCAGGTGAGGTCCGGGACCCTCTCTCCCACGACCCCTCGTAGCTTCGTTGGCTGCTCCGACCTCAGGGGCGAACTGGATGGTAGGGGGATAGGTCAGTGACACGAAGAGGCGAGCTAGAAAGTTCAGACACCAGAGATCGGCCATGATCGCGCCAGAGAGAAACTCGCCAAGCTCCGGGCGATCTCCGTGCCTACATTTCGGGAGATGCACGAGCTCTCGGCGTAGCCGAGCCAGCAGCGCAGGTGTTTTCTGTGTCAGCAGGATGAAACGAGCGGAGCTTCTCTCTCTCTCTCTCTCTTTCTCCTTTCGTCGTGACTCGCTTTTCGGATTCCCCTTTCAAGTACTCGAGGGTAGAGATGGGATCGAGTTTCGATCGTTGAAAGTATATATCTATCAGCGGTGTTTTCAAATTTGGGTTCAATTACATTCAAATTATTACTTATTGTAGCAATTATCATTGCATGCAATTTACAAACAATTGTCAATTATTGAGATCTTTTTTTTTTTTTGTTTTTCTAGAACAAACTTGAACGATCAGGTGTCAGATTGCACAATAAATTTGCAGTTTAAATTAGTTACATTTTGAGATATATGTCCATCTATGAAGAAGATGTAATTACTTTCTGGCCAAATCAATATATAGTTTTCAAATTTAAGCAAGATTGTTTTAAACGTTTCATAAGTACTACATAAATAGAATACTAAAGTATCTCAGCAGTAGGTTCACTTAGCTAATTATAACTAATTATAGTTATATAAATTATACAGTTACATTCAATTTTAACTTGTACAGTTATATAGTTATATTCAGATTTAAACTGGATTGTTTCATAAATACTACATGAATAGAATACTGATAGATAAAGTATCTCAGAAGTAGGTTCAAACTTAGCTAATTATAGCTAATTACGATTATGTAAGTTACATTCAACTATAACTTGTGCAATTATATAGTTATATTCAGATTTCAGTGGGATGTTTCATGAATACTACATGAATAGAATACTGATAGATAAAGTATCTCAGAAGTAGGTTCAGACTTAGCTAATTATAGCTGATTATGATTATGTAAGTTACATTCCACTATAACTTGTGCAATTATATAGTTATATTCAGATTTCAGTGGGATGTTTCATGAATACTACATGAATAGAATACTGATAGATAAAGTATCTCAGAAGTAGGTTCAGACTTAGCTAATTATAGCTAATTATGGTTATGTAAGTTACATTCCACTATAACTTGTACAATTATATAATTATATTCAGATTTCAGTGGGATGTTTCATGAATACTACATGAATAGAATACTGATAGATAAAGTATCTCAGAAGTAGGTTCAGACTTAGCTAATTATAGCTAATTACAATTATGTAAGTTACATTCCACTATAACTTGTGCAATTATATAGTTATATTCGGATTTAAGTGGGATGTTTCATGAGTACTGCATGAACAGACTCGAATACTGATACATAAAGTAAGATTCAAATCTAGCTAATTATAACTAATTATACTTATACAAATTATGTAGTTACATTCAACTATAACTTGCATAATTATATACATAGTTATATTCAAATTTATTATGGGATATTTCATGAATACTCATGAATAGAATACTGATAAAGTTCTTCAGATAACATCTCCTACAAATATCAACAAAGATTTTTCACTGGACAAAGCATGTCCCTATTCTTCTACGTGATTTTCAAACGTTGCGTTCTCATTATAATAGCCAGTATAAATATGTCTACGTGCATATGCGTCTGCAATGAAAGTGATATTACTTTACTGTTTCACGTTTTCGCTCCTTTAAACAAGAAGACAAGAAATCCTACAAACATCAAACTACTTACCTCGATAGTATTCAAAATCTATAAATAGCTATTTCAGTGCCCAAATTCAAAATCAGTTTGTATCAAATTGATACATACATTGCAAATGTGCTTATGGAAATTTGTTGAATGTACTTAATGAATATATACCTTCATTGTATATATTATACCATATATATTGTATATATTATACCGTATATATTGTATACCATAATGAAGTATTGAAAATCCAGGAAATGGAACTTGGCTCGGATTTGTGACGAGTATTGGACTCGATCCCATTCCTACTCGAGGATGCTCCAGGCGTAATACGCGTTTGCGGTCTGCGGATGCCTCGCGAGATTCTTGCGGTGGATAGCCGGTGATTGGTTTCGGCCAAGGAATGCGCGCTGTGTTTGTTCTCGTTGTTGGTGAATTTTCCTTTTGTTCCTCTCGAGGTGTAAGATCGATTCGTTGGGGAGTATCTTAGTTGGAAGTTTACGAGGCGCACGATACGATCAGCCACAGGTGACTTGGAATGGATACGATGGAATCTATTTTATGGATTGGTTTGCTTTGGGAAATTTTATGCGTGAATATTATGGAACCTGTTGCATTTGATTTCAGCGAAATCAAGAGTTTAATTAAAAGAATTATAGATGGATATTAGTCGTCAGAGTGGTTTAAAGATTATAAATAGATTTGTAGAAGATATTTAGAAATTTTATGTTATCACTGTCCCATCATGATTAGATAAAGATATTTGTTTATACTTCAGAAGCCACAAAAATATTTAGCTAGCCAATTACAAAATTTACTAAAAGGTGATCTTCCAATTCTATTCATGTTAAATGCATGTTTGCAACTTGTAATACACTTTCAAATTTCACAGTTTATGAATTTATAAATTTCACGTTACTACTGAAATTTCAAAATGTTTCCTTATAATATACACCCTGTGATATATTCATAAATATTGTCATATTATAAATATTGTCAAATTGTTGTAATATTAATATTACATTATAAATATTGTCAAATTGTTGTAATATTAATATTACATTATAAATATTGTCAAATTGTTGTAATATTAATATTACATTATAAATATTGTCAAATTGTTGTAATATTAATATTACATTATAAATATTGTCAAATTGTTGTAATATTAATATTACATTATAAATATTGTCAAATTGTATATTATAATATTGTCATATTATTGTAATGTTAATATTATATTATAAATATTGTCAAATTATTGTAATATTAATATTATATTATAATGTCATATTATTATAACATTAATATTACATTATAAAGATTGTCAAATTATTATAATATTAATATTATAATATTGCTAAATTATAATATTAATATTATATTATAATATTATCAAATTATAATATTAATATTTTATTATAATGTTGTCATATTATAAATATTGTTAAATATTGTAATATTTTTCACGGTAAATTTAACAAATTTTGTCACAGTCGCCTTACGCAATGGCTGGCGCTTCTGCGAAATTTCCTGGAGGATTCGTGCCTGCTGGACCTCTGCCAATAGCCCCAGCTTATGGTGCTGTTCCTATGCTGTCGCACATACCGTACGCGGCTCGTCCCCCATCGCAAATCGTAAGTATCCTCCGCCGTGATACACCCTTCGTATTCCAGTCGCGATCTCTCCTGCCGAAAATTATTGCCGTGTCAAAATAGCCATCGGTTCGACATCGACCAGTCGGAATGTCCGTTTCCCTTTACAATATAATTATACGGCCACGAAGAAAATTCCTGAAACGGTCGATACCGTTCGAGCGTGGCGTTGTCTGTATAATTCCTCTTTCGAAATCTTTCTTACACGATTCCCGGTATTCGTGAGAGCGAGGCAAAATGATATCTATCTTCTCCTAAAAGGTTCTTTTTCGAGAAGATGTTCGACTCGAATCTACGCTAATTAGAATATGTGTTCTTTTTGAAGACTGTTGACGTTTCATGGGAGGAAGTTACCATGTCGTAGATTCGTTTGGTATATGTAAAATTGTCGTTTAGCGAAAGAACAGGGAATGGCAATGTTCAATTTCAGATTCGGCCGAAACATAAGCGTCACATGACCGTGGACCATGAAGACACCATGGAGAGGAAGAAACAAACAGAAAGGAAAACAGAGTCCCCAAAAAGGATGTCCTCTATAGGAGAGGATCAGGTAGATCTAGCTCAAACGTACACAGGATTGGACAAGAAGATTTCAGAGGAGTTCATCTCGATCGCCATGGATCCGGAAAGGAAATCGAAAGCCTCCAGCAGTCATGGTAGTGAAATCGGTACTGCGAAAACCTCTTGAAAGCATGGTATCTACATTGTCAAGCATTTGTATCGTATATACGAAATATTCTCTTACATCTTTACGCGCGTAATTAGTGCTAAAAAAGAAAACGAAGGAAAAGAAAGTTGCCTGATCATCGACGCTTTGAAGATCATTGTATTATTACAATTGTATGCAAGTCGTTTCAAGGACTCTCCTCCGAGGCTTTAGAATTTTATTGCGAGAGTTTACTTCGTTATGATAGTACCCTGAAATTTTAATTAATTGTTGTTGTAGATATGAAGTTTGATCTATTTTTTGAACCGTTTTAATGAAATCTGTTTTGAACAGGGAACATAGGTACACGTTGCTGTGCTTTTAATTGTATAAACATGATTAATAGGTAAGATTTAAAATATTGGTAGATTTATTTATTTTTTACATACATTTTATTACAGCTGTTGTTTATTGTATGTATATTATTCGTTGTATGTAGCAATACTGTACTTGAAGAAGAAACTCAGGCTTTTAAAAAGCGTAACAACGTATAGCTTTGTATGTTTGTTATACAATATAATTCCAAAGGTAAACTGTAATTACATTTCAGTTTTATATGATATAAGATAAAGATATAAAATTCTTTTTACACAGGACGCGTTGAAAAGTAACATTGGAAAATGAATAAGTAAAGTTTTATACTGCCAAAGTTGTTTAATTTTTTAATATATATATATATTTATATATTAAAATATAATATATAATTATAAATATACGTATATGATACTTCTAATAAACTTTTAAGAATATTCTTACAATTTTTATACTTTTCGAGAGTTGTAACATATCCTAAAAAAAAGGGACAATTGTAACAGTCAGAATTAACTTAAGAAAAGTATAAAATTGAAATAAACTGTACAGATATTGTATTCAACTTCTAAAACATATTTAGTTTAAAATAACGACCAACATAAAATATCTGAAGTCAGTAGAATTACAAAAAGTTGAAGTACATTGAAATGTTTAATATAATCTTTGGAATATGCAATTATAGAATAAACTAGACTTCTAAAATACCTAATGTTATAAAGTAGGTATTTAAAATATACATACGCTATTAATTACACATGTATAAGTAATGTAACAGATTTAACGCTATTCGAGTCGTTTATAATTACTGCTTCCTTTTTTTTAATAATTTAGCCCGTAAAATGACACGCGTGATGCCGATTTAACATCGTCATTTTATTGTACAGTTGTAACATTGCTGCCTGAAAATTTATTTTCGACGCAAACTCCATTGTGTATATATGATATGTAACATGTACTGTTATAAATAAATAAATTTTAAAAATAAGCGTTAATTATTATTAATAAATAAAAGACAAAAAATACAACACACTCCTCTTTAAATACTGAATATTTTATTAATGGATTATAAATACCTTATATGTATTATTTACATGTTCAATTCACTATAAACTATTTAAAATTACACGTAATCACATATGGCATATATTGCGCGTCATGTAACTAGCATATACATGCGTACGTTGTATACGAAATATAAAAATATCTTACATTCTTTTAATAGGAATACATTTTGCTCACTATTATTACTATTATTCATTGTTATCGCTATTATTTCTATAACAAAATATATAAAAGTACATGTGTAAAATCATCACAATCATTGGAATATATTTAATTCATGAATATATCAACACCATGATGAACGATACGTTATTGTGGCTAATATATAACATAAACATTTAATGTAACAAGTTCTTTAAACTCACAATTGAGCGAATAAAATTAGATTATCATCACTCTTCATTTTATTTTTTTCTTTTTTTTATGTCTAAAATACAGAGAATTTTTCAAAAATAATTTTCATTTTATATTAAACATGTAAAAAAGGACGATAGATTATGATTTGTACATCCAGTTGTCTTCAATGAGCATAAAATATAGATTAACAGATATTATTATTATTATTATTACTGTTGTTGATATCTAAAAAGTTACAAAAAAAATTTTAACTTCAAACTTTAAGCTTTTTAGAATATATGTAAATGTGAAAATTTTTATAAAAATGTTACAGTGTATACAATTTTAAGTACTCTAATTCAACACTGTCTCCAGGAGGACTACTTATCATATATTTTGAGTAAACGAAAATATAATATATAAAATACTTTCTACATTCACTGCATGTAAGTTTTTGTGTTTCTTAATGTACAACATAAGACGTAGTACATGGGTATTTTATCACAAAAAAAGACAAACTCATATTAAATGTAATACTGAAATAATATGAAAGAAGCTGTAGTGCGGTATATTTTAAAAACAATCGTTCCATGAAATCGACGGTTACATATACGACTTTTCACTGGCTATTAATTCAGAATTTACGTTTGAGAACAAAAATAATGAACATTGCAAGATAGTGAGTACTTTTTTTCTCTTTAGTTGAAATTATAAATCTGATACTAAATGGATTATACTATTGCTTTTTGCACCAAAATGAAGAAATGTAAATATGTTCCTACATATAACTGACTAATATGTACAACTATTATGATACACTTTGTACACTTTTCACGTATGAAACTACGCACTTATTAATCAAAATTGAAGATTATAATACCTAATAAATAATAATAATACAAATTTGCACATAATATATCGCTAATAAAGTAATCCGTTCAATAAAATTCTTCGTATTTATCAATTGAATTAATTAGTAGTCTTATACAACCCAAACTTTGTCTAAATAAAAGATTTTCACACAACATTACAATAATTAGAAGCATATATCTAAGTCCTTAACTAACCAATTTATTAATGATAAGTCACATGTTACGTGACAAAATAGTTTTATGGAAGACGCTGTTGGATAAACATAGAACTAAATTATTAAAATTCACAGAAATTTGATAAACAGAATATACAAGGTACTTGTTCAATGCACTCTTACAATCTTCAATTTTGATGCACACAAAAAAAGATATTAATCGGTCATTCTCTAGAGTGCACTATAGACTTTTATCAAACCTACACTGAATTTGGAACAATATTGCCTTACGCGAGTTTCAATAACAAAACAATTAAACTAATTTCAACTAGCATTTGAAATATCTATATCAATTGTTTCTTCCTTGAGCAAAGCTCGTTTGTCTTCTTTACTAGTAGCTTGTCGTTTACCACCGACTTTTCGTTTACCTCTGTTAAGTACACCATTTTCTTCATCCATCATACGTAAAATTTGCGTTTGATCAGAACTTTCTATCGGTGCTATCGAAATATCACGGACTGCACGGAATTTACCACAATTGTTCAAATGCTCGTTTTCTAATCGGAAGAAATTCCAAACGAATCGCCTTAAAATAAACACGTTATTAAATAACAATAAATTACTAATTTTAACGCTTACTGTGTTACAAATAAATAGTGAAATAACTAAAGGAAATACCTGAAAACTTCAAGAGGTGCTACTATGGACGTCATTAAATCACTGGAAACGTATTCGCATTCGACAAGAACGAAACTCGCAATCCACGCAAATCTCAGAATAAAATCCTCGATTATAGCGAAATAATAGAATCCCTGTAAGAAATAATAAACGCAATAAATCTCCACGTGAAAAAGGAAGATTTTCAAAAGACATATTCTCATCTACGCACAGCTGCTGAGTATACTACTTCTTCGCGTAAAAATTTATTTTCACCGGCATTGCTATCCAGAAGGCCCCAATCCATTTTTAAATCCCAAGTTACCGAATAAATAGAATTAACAATACAGCTAATAATCCAAAGCCACAACCATGGATTGTCCCAACGGGTTGGATAATCCGCTGAAATTAACATCTTTTTATCTCTTCAGTTAAAAGTGACATTAGTAAAAAGATTTGTCTGTAACTTACCGGCACGATAGGCACACATCGTATTAGATATAACAACGAGGAATGTAGTTGAATATTTTCCGGCATTAGCCAAGTGTGGAAATGCTTCTTTAGAATCTCGATATCGTCGTATACATTGTGCAAAACGGAACCATGCAGGCAAACAGTTAACAATAGGTCTAACAATTAAGGATCCGGACATACATTGCGTGCTGTCTCCTGCTTCTAACCAATTTCCATTGGTAATGTAAAAACACGTTAAAAAATGGAAGTCTAACAGTGCTGTGGCCATACTGTTCAATTGATCTGCTAGCCAGAAATCAGCAAAATTCACATACGCAAATGGTGATATTAAAACTCTTCCCTAAAAACAAGATTAAAGCAGAATTTTATTTTTTATCAACTGATGTGACTTTCGTGATGCGTGTTACGTTAGTGTTACCTACAATGATCTTTAATAGCCAAAACCGTGCTTCGTGTCGAAACATTTTTAATGGATTTAAAAGAAATGCTAGCATAATGCAGACTAGAACTAATGGATTCACATATGGAGGAATGCTTAAGCTAGCACTGTACAAAAAGCTTAATAAACTAAGAGTCCATATAACTCCAAGAACAGCCGCCAGTTCCATAAGATGTTGTTCAGATAAATGATTTCGCGGGTCCAATTCAAATATCAATACGTGATTCACACCGGACGATCGCCATCCGTAAACATTCACGCCAATGAGAAATAAAAATTGAATAATAAGCAGAGGTCCGCGATATAATCTAAATGCAATCTTTAAGTTTTCACCGCCATCGTGAAATATTGCTAGAAAAAAATTTAAAGAATTCAGTATACAATGAGAATTTTATTTACCCTGTTTATTTATAATTTTGATTATTACCTGAAAGTACTACTGCCACAAATAGAACAATGAAACTACCCGAGAATAATCCAACTTTGAAAGTAGTCCATGGACTCTGATGCTCTCCTAAAGGTGGTACACGCAAACGTTTCATAGCACGTTGTCGGTCTCCACCTTCTAGATCGTTTGTTACGGTAGTTTCTGTATCTTGAATGACTTTGTCTATATCTTTTGACGTATAGAAGTGTGCAGTTTCTACACATTCCATCCTCCATTTTGATCCACTGTCTACAGACAATAACTGAAAATAAAAATATAGATATTACATTATGTACATATACGACACAAGCTGCTATGATGTATGAGGTGTGCTGAGTTTTTACTTGTGTTTAATAGGATAGGGGGACTTTAAAATAAGTATTAGTTCGTTCCTTATTTTTTCATTATTGTTTAAATGAACCTGTAAACCTAGAGAAATACAGAAAAATTAAGCATGGATCAATGCAACAGTAGCAAACAGAATTTCTCATTCTATGTACCTTGTCGTGTTTCTTAAGAATCTTTCGAAAACCAGTGTAATTGAGATTCTGATAGTTCTGAAGAAGTATAAGAGACAGATAAAATTCCGAAAATGCAAGTTTCAATTCTCTCAGCTTCCTTGTTGGTAAATGAGGTTTAACATTCACTTTTCCCTTATTTTTTCCTCCACCTTGTTGTAATTCTAGTGCTGTTTTCAATTCACTTTGGAGAGCTGCATATTTTCGTGTGGCTTCTGCTAACTTCTCTGTACAAAAGATAAATTATTACACAAATGTTAAATAATATGTGTTTCATTGTCAACAGATATACATAGTCCAACAGAGTTTTCTTACCAGAATAGAAAGTATTAATTTTCTTTAATTCACGATCACAGAATGTAAAAAATACTTCATCAAAAGAAGCAAAATGTCTGGATATCACTTCTGGCTCAACACTTTCAGCTGATGGTGCTTCTTCTACAGCAGTATAAAGCATCGCCTTCATTTCCTATCAACCCAAAGATGTTGGTTTAATTAGTACTTTAATAATGATCTTTTATTATACATCTCCAATATTATATAATATCATACATATTTTAATTTTCAACATTACTTTACTTTACCTCATAGCTAATGTATTGTTTACGCCACTCAGGTGTAATATGGGCAGATAAATGTTCTGCAAATTTCATTTTGCTTCACTTTATGTAACAACCTGCAATAAACAAATTCATTAAAATTATTGTTTTCAAAGTAACAAAGAAAATAAGACATAGAGATAAAGTACAGATAAAAGTACAAAGTATGAAAAAAGTTCCATGTATTATGATTGACTGAATCTTTTTCTTTATTTCTGTATAAATCTTCAAGAACAACATTCACAATGTTTCAATTAACTATCAAATTGTATAAATAGTATACACCAAAAGATAACAAAATAATAAAGTAAGCAAAAATGAATTGTTATCGTATTGTAAAGTAAACACAATATTAAAATGAACAAGTGAATCAATTGTTTCGTTTCATGCTCATCTTTAAGGTATTATAACCACGAAAGAGGTTACATGTAATACATACAATGCACACAAAACCTTTGTCGGTGGCGCTAGGTCAATATTTTCTCAATTGGTTTACTCCATGATAAGTCACTGTTGCTTGCAAACGAATGTCTTTATCCTTACTATTTATAAATATTACAAATTATCAAATTTTATATGAAACATAGCACCAATTTTCCTCCTATTCAAACAATAGTTATTAGACGGTGCAATAGTTTATTTATCATTTAATCACGCTTTTCACATCATCGGATTGTTAGCAGCGAAGACAATTTTTCGATTAAATTTCTGATTCGTACATATATTGCACAAAAATCTATTCAAATGCAATATATATTGATGTTAATCACATTACATAGGTGTGATTTATAATGTTCAGCATTATACATTTTTTCAATTCAACTCCTTTATTTTGGAACGTACGTTTATTTTTGTAAATTTCAGTTTATTTATTTAGTAAATTTCAATTTTAAGCCTTATTATTACTCGTCATATTTCTTATGTTATGAATAACATTTTATTTATATATACATATATATATATATATATATGTATATTTATATATGTACATATGTTAACATAAATATATTGTTTTATTTTGTTTCTTTTGCGAGGATGAATTGTCTGTACAAAAAGAAATACATATACATATGTATTATTTCTACACATGTGTTATTTCTATACAGAGTCGTTTTACAGGTGGCGCTAGAAAAACATGTTTTTTTTCTACTGTATTTGCTACAGCTTATAAACTAATAAGTCACAATATATAGTGCCTTGGTGTCTTGTAGAGCAACAAAATTACTTATCACATTAAATTCATAAGTTGTAGTATTTTTTTTAAATTGCATACATTAAGTTAAACTTCATAGATATTGGAAAAGAATTCTAAAAGATTTGACAGAAGATTAGTGAACTTATCATTAGACTTAATTTGTATTTATCAGTATTATAAAATTTGTAAGTCTGTTTCTATATCTTTGCACATATGTTTTGCGCAAGAATGATGTTAGCATACACATTATAAGAAATAACTTTTAGAATGTCATTTTTTTGCAAATAATAAATCTGTCACTTTCATTTTTTTAGGATGTATGATATTCTATAATTGCAATTCTACAAACATAATATGAACTGGTTATTACTATCATTGTTCTTCATCAGTCTCATAAATAATAGTATATCATGGAAGACTTTTATGAGAGGTAGAAGTAAATATGGTAATCTAGGTGTTCCAACTTTATCTAAAGATCAAGAACTTCCAAGCGACCAATGGTTTACACAGTTTTTAGATCACTTTAATCCAACTGATGCACGTGTTTGGCAACAGGTAATGTAAGAATGTGTTGAATATTTCTTAATTAAATGAACTAACATTCAATTGATTCAAATTATTTTTTCAGAGATATTTTGTAAATGGAGAATACTACAAGAAAGGCGGGCCAGTATTCTTGATGATAAGTGGTGAAGCTGCAGCAGGTTCTAAATGGATGAAAGAAGGTCAATGGATTGAGTATGCTAAGCAATTTGGAGCATTATGCTTTCAGGTGGAACATCGCTTTTATGGGCAAAGTCATCCTACTTCGTATGTAACAATGCTTGTCAAATATACAATTGACACATTTTACAAATTATGACATAATGTTTCTGTTATCTGTAGGGATCTCAGTGTGAAGAATTTAATGTATCTTTCATCACAACAAGCACTTGCAGATTTGGCTTACTTCATACAACTTATGAATAGTAATTACAAGCTACCAAAGGATACCAAATGGATTGCATTTGGAGGATCATACGCTGGATCATTAGCTGCATGGTTGCGTTCTAAATATCCACATTTAGTACATGGGGCTGTTTCTGCAAGTGGTCCTTTATTAGCAGAAATTGATTTTCAGGGCAAGTATATATAAAAAGATGCTTAATTTAGCACTATTGTTTTATATTAATAATTATACCTTATAGAATATTATGTTGTCGTTGAGAATGCTCTCAAAGAATATTCTGAGGAATGTGTGAATACAATAATAAAGGCAAACCAACAATTTCATATAATGTTACGTCATCCTATTGGTCAACAAGGAATAGTTAAAAAATTTGCGTAAGTAAAAATTTAATTGTTTCTTCATTAGTATAAATATATTATTATCGAAAAATTATTTTTACTTATAGTTTATGTGATCCCATTGATCCTGGGCACACTAAACGTAATGATATCTCGAATTTGTACGAAACAATAGCAAGCATCTTCGCCGGTATTGTACAATATAACAAAGACAATCGTAATAATTCCGCAATGGCTAATCTCACTATCGAAAGCGCCTGTAACATTTTAACAAATGAAACATTAGGTATAGCTGTCGATAGACTTGCAGTCTTAAGCACCAAAATATTGAATGCATCAGGAGAAAAGTGTTTAGATTATACGTATAGCAAAATGATTCGTAAACTTCGAAACGTAACGTGGGCTAGCGAAGAAGCAGAAGGAGGTAACGTATTTCTCTACCTATATGATTGCTGTTTTATTCCTTATTTCTCGTATTTCAATACATATTTTTTGTAGGACGTCAATGGACGTACCAAACGTGTACAGAATTTGGATTCTTCCAAACTTCAACAGCACGCCCTAATTTATTTAGTGAAACTTTCCCAGCAGATTTCTTTGTGCAACAATGTGTTGATATATTTGGTCCAAGGTTCGTTTAAAATTATGATAAGTACGTTTTTCAATTGCGAGAAATACATTGTCATTAGCTATAAATTAATATTTCCGTGTTCTAACAGATACAATATTCATTTGTTGAATTCGGCAATCAATAGAACAAATATTTTATATGGAGGATTAGATTTGAAAGTTACAAATGTAGTCTTTGTACATGGATCAACTGATCCTTGGCATGTTTTGGGAATTACAAAGTCACCAAATCGGCAAATGCCTGCTATTTATATTAATGGTGTGTACAAATGGATTAAAATTTTTCATGTTTCATTTGAGTTAAAAATTAATTTAATATTATGATCCATAGGTACTGCTCACTGTGCTAACATGTATCCTCCCTCCAAAAATGATCCACCTGAATTGAAAGCTGCCAGAGTAGCGATCGAACATTTAATATATCAATGGTTACACAGTTAATTATGATATCCTTAACGCTTTATGTGAAACATCCGACTGCTTAATGATAAGTAGATTTTTATTTCTTTTATAAAACAACGATGCATTACAAGAATTAAATTTATTTCAGTAAATTTTTGAACAATTTATATTTTCATTTATGAATTTCTGTGGAACATTATTATTATACTACGTAAATATTTTTAATTTACATTTATATTCAAATAAAATTCGTGCATTATTAATAAAATAAAACTAATTACGTACGTAGACTTACTAAAAATATACGAGTGTTTGTCATTCTGTGTTTATATTAAACCACAAGAATATATAGATACAATTAAACAAATTTGCCCGTAATGGCACTATTACAATTTCCTGTGGAGATATCAAATAAATACATGTACATACAAACTTACTGTGAATATCTTACGTCAGTCAACGAATAAATACATATCATTTATTGATCATGTATGTTTTATTCTCGACGAGCATGAGAAGAAATGTTCAACTGATTAAAATAATACTAGACATAAATGATTCATTAAGATGTCGTAAAATCTATAAAAACAGATCCAACATGAGTTTTAACACGCGTAAATTGTCTTAGAATGAGCACCATGACTAAATGAATTTTGATTCTGAAATGGATAACGTCGGCCTTTCCTTAACAATACCATCTTCGAATATCGCTCCGCTGTGTTCGATCCCCTTAAGGCGAGGCCAAAGTGCCCATAACAGATACTGATCTTATCGAGATGTTATCGATTTTCCATAAAATATACCATATTACCGCAATCAAATATTCTTATAATAATTTATATAAAATGAAAATTATTGGAATTCGTTTGATCAGTGATTATACAATATATATTACTCTCTCATTTTTTTGGCATATCCTTCGATCAACTTGTGATCCTCCACATTCACAACTCCCATCTCTGGCTTACGCTACTGCAGTATACGGTATTTACATTAACAGTAACAGTAATAATCGTAAATAATTTATTGTATAACAGAACAATAAATGCAGGATGAATTAGTTCTTTTTATCTATCGTTCACGTTTCAAGATTCTCCTACGCAACGCTTGAATCGTTCACCACGTTCTTTTGAATTCCCATTGTAAATGGGTTTACAGATTATTTTATAAATGGCAGAACGGAATGAATAATGATTTTATATTTAAAAAAAAAAAAAGAATGAAACGTAAGATGATGAAATATTTATTTTCGAAAGGGAATGATTTTAAATGTGTTATCAAGTGTTTGAAAAAATATGCGTGCATCCATTCTATCCATCTCAAAAATATTTTCAGATAGACAGGCTTTTGTATAGAAAGAGAAAATTTTCATCTTACTATTTTCTTAAAATACATAAAATCATCATTCCCCATGATGTCGCCATTCATTAAGCACGCACAGAGCGTGAAAAAGAAAACAGCTTGCTCGTGATCCAATCGCGACTCGTTACAGTTATCGATTCACCGAAAACCTGAAGAAACAAGGTATCCTAGGTAATAGATCCGGTGTTCAGTATCTGTGATGAGACTGGGACTGCCTCCACTCGGGCGTAGAGTTACCGTGGTGATGATGATGATGATGGTGATGGCGTTTCTTGTCGGAAATGCTGGCGTGCTTGTTAGACGGATACGTGGCTACGTCGCTCACAACTAGTTCCGAGCCATCTCTCTCGGTGTTGTTGCCACGGTAATTTTCTCGGTATCCTGGTTCATCCAGGGTCTCCTTGCGACGAAGAGGCGGATGATTGGTCTTATGGCCGGTCGTCTCATGCAGATTTTCCCAAGCTTGACGGTAGTATCGATTCAGGCCTCCACGACTTTCGGAGGAACTACTTCCAAAGCTGGCCACGGTATTGCAATCGGGGGATGCACGGTGCCGATAGTGCTTGCTGCTTCTACCGCGATTTCTGCGTGAATACGTCAACAGATATTTATTGTCAAAAGTGAAAGAGATTCCACAGCACGGAACAGAAATAAGAAAATTACGTTGGAGGATTTATTTCAAGAAAAGAAATATATTTCAGTGATTCATGATTTTCTTTTTTTTTTTTTTTAAAGATGTATTAAGCGAGGTGTATATGTGATTCGTGTGCATCGTCGATTTGGCTTTTAGATATTTAAATTATTTCTTACAAGACATTTTTATTCTAATATTTCTGGCTTCTGTTTCACTATTGTTGTTTAGAAATCGAAGCCAAATCGATTGTTCAATTTCGTTTTACGTACATACGTGTGTTTAGCGAAGTGTAATCAAAGCAATGTTTAGTGAAGTAATTAGCAGCACCGTCACCAGCTTGAAGATAAAAAGAGCAGGAAATTAAAACTATTCAAACGTCTAATTTCGCGCTCGATCGTAATTCTAGATCAACCGAGGTCATCCGATTAACAGAAATAGAACAACAGAACGATCTTTTCACAACGAAGGTATTAAAATACTTGTGAGTGATCGAGCGATATACACTTCAAACAAATTTTTTCGAAAAATCTGCGAAAGTCTCATCTCTAATTCAAGCTGCGAATCAAATCGCTTCCTCCACCAACAGAGGGTGGTGTTGAATCCTACTCCAAACGACGTTCTAGGAGAACAATGCACGCAGACGAAGTGTTACAGGGACCTCGGGGGAAGAAGAAGGTGCATAAACGCTGCGTCGACGTGTGTGCGTCGGGGAAGTAGAGAAGAAGCTTTCAAAAAAAAAAAAAAAAAAAACAGCTCTGTGGCGAGCTGTGGTGAACGAGCTATCGCTATACATGGGTGCTCATTATAAACGTTGCTCGTTTACCTTGACTAGTAATCACTCGCGAGGGTGGCGCATGGCGGTTGTAGTGGTACGTGGTGATGGTTGATGTAGAAGTGGGCGGTGGTTGCGTGGAGGGTGAGGGCGATAATGGTGGACTATATATATATATATATATATATATATATATAGAGAGAGAGAGAGAGAGAGAGAAATATGTATGCATATACATATACAGGAAATAATTGTCTTATAGGGAAGGATTGGAGAAATATCCAGCGCGATGGGCCGCCGAGAGACCGAAGGAGTAAGGATAATCGGTGCCGCGGCGAGCCGTCAAATCGCGGCGCCCCAGGTGCTGGTCGGGGAAGGGCAGCGCCAGCAGCGTATACCAACGCGAGGGCATCCCGGTATCACCCCTTCCAAGGCCACCACTACCGCCACCCCTCAACGCACCAACCCCACCAAGCCCCCTGCGGCGCCTTCCTCTGACGCTGCCACTGCCGCTAGCCACCGCAACGCAAACGGGCTCAGTGTTAATCGTTATTGTTTCTTGATCGTTACCTAGTTTCCTCTGATCAATCTTTTTTCTTTTCCTTTTTCTTTCTTTCTTTTTTTTTCTTTTTTTTTTTTTGATCGTTTTCCTTTTCTTTCAGGTGTAATAACTGGTTGGAATTTTCATGAGTAAATCGAAGATCTTAAACGCAGTTGTAAAGAAAATTCGAAGGCGTCGAAATGGAAAGATAAATATCTATTGGATTAATTGTGAAAATGTGAATGAATGCGTAAAAATCTGTAATCTACCACTGACATGATCAAACTACTGCTACCTGTAATCTACTAGTAACAGAATATTCAAACAATATTTGTTCTGTGATCAAACAAAATATTCAAAGAATCGAGATGAAATTAGTTTCTTTCTTCGACTGTATGGTACACGTTTTAAAGTATTCTTCTGTTAGATATGTATCCTCAAAATGTGTTCACTGATTGTTAGAGAGAGCCACTGCGAAAATAAGATAATCCAATGTTTCAAGCATAATAGGAATTCTACGATATTTCTTTTATTAATCAAAACTTGCTGTAAATCGTCGTAAACTTTCAAATTTCATCTAAAATAATTTACAATGTATTTCAAATATGAATGGAAATCTCTTGGAAGATACTCTTGGTCGAGTAATTTTGCATTTCTTCACTTGAAATAGGGAAAGGTTTCACAGCATGCTGCACCAAAACTACATTCATAACGTTACCAATAGACAATATTTTGAAAAAAAAAAAAAGAAGATACAATCAAAATCAAGAGGGCTTGGAGGTTTATCTTTACACGTTTTGAATTACAATGAATTACAAATTACAAATATTTCGGAAAAGGGGTGAATGAAACGCGCGATTAGATAAGAAGAGATTAGACAAGAAGACAGACGAAAGAATAAAGAAAGTTCAAACAAATGTAGAGTAAGCGATACAGTATACACACGTAGGGTCAAAGAGCCAATGTATTGTATGTATATAGAAGCTATAGATATGCATAGTCTGCCCAAGAAATAATGCCTGTTGAAAATATCGAAGGCAATACGATCTTTAAATTGCAGACAGTAAGAGCACGAGATGATTGTGTGAACGTAACATGACGAAAATCTAAAAGTCAAAATGGGAATAATGTAACATGCATCTATATATATATATATATATATATATATATATATATATATATATATATATATATGTTCGAATATTTATGGTAATTGATAGTCAATGGTAATGACGAGAAAATCGGTCTTTTAAAAAGACAGGTTACATCGAGCCGTTAGAGAGGATTGGTAAGAAATTTCTGTTTCAAAATTCATGAAAACTTTCTCTGATTTTTTCAAGTTTTATCTTTTGAAATTTTTGCATTAAATATATATTGCATTAAAATTATATTTTTATTAAAATTTTGCATTAAAATTATATTTTATTTTTAGAAAGTTCCATCGAAGTTAAAAATTTCAAACTTTCGTCCTTCAATTTTTCGAGAGAGATATCTCTTTCTTTCTAACATTCGAAAGTTTTCAAACAGAAAATTTGCTCGCGTTTAAGCTTACTTTCAATTGTCACAATCTTCAAACTGCCACAATCAGCAACAAATGAAAAAGCAAAAAAAAAAAAAAAAACGGCTAAGAAACAAAAACAAATGATACTCTCGTATTGCGACGAAAACAGGCGCTACCTTCGGCAGGCCAACCAAATCACAGAAATCGAATAGAACCGATACGAACGTGCGACTCGAAAGTGCCATTGTTCAACTCGCGGCTGGCGGTAATTTATTTGTAATGATTTGCTTTTACCTGCGTATGAGTATTACAACGGTGGTGATTACAGCGGCAAGGAATACGAAACCGCCGAAGACACCCAAGGCAATCACCGCGCCTAGATTTAATTTCGCTTGATGAGCGTTACTCGACGACTGGTCTGCGTTGTCCACCCTGTACGGCCCAGATGGTTCAGGGACGCCGGTTCCAATGCCAACCTGTGCATTGTCCACTCCACTGCCGGAGATCTCGTTGTCCTGAGGATGATCGTTGCTATCGTCGTTCAAGGGCGGCGGCGAAGGCGGCGGAGGCCTCTGAAGGCCGATGTTCGGTTTCCTCGCGATGGTTTCTTGAACCGTCGCCGGTAATTCGGCGGTGCTGGACACTCTTCGCGGTGGCACAGCGGTTGTCGTGGTTGTGGTCGTTGAAATCGTTGTGGTTCGGACTCGGGGTGGTAAGAATGTGTGTCGGGTCCTGCTGGTCGTTGATCGCACCGTTGATCGGGGAGGTGCGGTCACTGTGGTACGCGGCTCTTCTGTGATATAATGTAAAGATATTTTAAGTGTTCGAATATTCATTGTTTGCGTTCTCGAATATAATAATAACAATATAATTTAAGTAATAATATAATATAATATAATATATATTATTATAATAAGTGTTATAAGTGTTATAATATAATATAATATAAGTGTTGTCGAATATTAATTGTCTGTGAAATTACGTACAATGTTCTGACACATTATCACTCTAAATATAGTCAGAAACGTTTATTTCAAAGTTTGCATTTTTATTAAAATCGTTTATTAATAATCGGCTGAGATTATTAATTTTGTCGAATTTCTGCAAATATATAAGAGTGAGTGAATTTAAATCGTAAATGTGAAATATAGATTACACATACCTGTACAGGTAGGTGCGACATGATCGTACAATCCAGTAGGCAAACACAGTATTTGTCGGAACCCGGAGAGCCTGTAACCTTTCTCGCAAGTATAGGTAACGATACTACCTACAAGAAGGCTTCGACTGAAGTTCGTCTTCAATGGTACTGTCTCCGTTTCGTCGATCTCGTCGATTTGAATGTAACTGTGTGGAACAGGTGTTGGAGGATCACAGAGAATCGGCTCGCAACGTGGTGGCGGTCCGTTCCAGCGCTCGTCGATGTCGCACGTCAATCTTGCACGACCTGTCGACCGAAATGAATTATTCCTCGAAACAAATTATTATAGTCAATTGCAATTTATCAAGTGAACCATGCATCTGTATAATGTTGAACCAAAGAAATGAAAGAGCCATGCTCTGTAGCAGCACTTACGTATCTTCAGTCACCTACTTCAACCATCCATTACCAACCTCTAAAAATTCAGATCAATTTCAAGCGATTCTAACAATCAGCTGCGAAATCAGAAAGAGGGTCAAGAAACGGCCAGAAAAACCATGCAACATCATCGCTATGTTTATCAGCGACATGCTCTTGCCAATTTCCTTCGAAACGGCGAAGCGTTTCAACAGAACGTGCATCTAGACGTATTACTCGCAAACGATAGCCATTTATCAAAGAGCGGGGAAATAATGGCTAGCGCCACGATAAATTCTTACCAGTCATCTCGTATCCCTCGTCGCACGAATAAAGCACCTGACTGAGATAGGTAACGGTATTGTTGATAAGTGTGTAGCCTCCGTGTTTTATGTTTGCTGGATAACCGCACTCGATGCCTGAAACGTGCAGGGGGATTGTTGAATTTAACATCGGCGATGGACACGATCGTATATGGTTCACCGAACGCTTCTAATCTCATCGGCCTCTTACTTTTGCACACCGGTGGAAACTCGTTGTAGAAGCCAGTGTCGAGGCAGGTACGAGTCGACGGTCCTATAAGAAGGCTGCCAGCGTTACAAGTATATTCCACCGTTGCCCCGACTTCGTACGCGCTCCCGGAATTTCGATCTGTTGTCGTGGTCACTGTCATCGTGGAGTTCGGGGGTTGCTCCGGTCGACCGCACGCTCGTGGCTCTGAAAGCACGCGAAAATCCGTCACTTTCTTCTCACTTGAGAAAAAAAAAAAAGTAAGTCCAACGACAAGGTCGACAGATTTTGGTGTATGAATTGCATGAAACTTGGAATGATTCATATTCATTCGCCACTGTTTACTGTGCTAATTAAGCAAACAAGATGGATCAGTATGTTAGATCACGTAAAATTGATTTTCAAAAATATATATGAACAGTATATTTCATTATATGGTATATGGCATATTTAATTATATGGTATTTAACAGTATATTTATATATGAATAGTATATTTAATTTAATTGGATTTTAAAAATATATATGGACAGTATATTTAATTATATGGTATTTAACAGTATGCGAATATATATTATATATGTGAGTATATTTATATATGGTATGGTATGAGTATATCTAATTATATGGTATATAACAGTATATTTATATATAGTATGGTATATTTAATTGTATAGTATTTGACAGTATATTTATGAGTATGAGTATATTTATATATGAACAGTATATTTAATTATATGGTATTTAACAGTACATATATATATATATATATATATATGTGAGTATATTTATATATGATATGGTATGAGTATATTTAATTATATGATACATAACAGTATATTTATGTATAGCATGGTATATTTAATTATATGGTATTTAACAGTGTATTTAATTTAGTTGAATTTTAAAAATATATGTGAACAGTATATTTAAAAATATACATGAACAGTATTTACCATTTGTCATGAAGATGATATATATCATCAGTGTATCGATAATTCGATAGTAATGGGAGAATAGTCGGTACTCACGGTGTTGACAGATGAAATTCAACCGAGCTGTGCAAGGTGTATCGGACCAAAGCCATCCTCTACTACCATCGTATCGGGCACAGTCTTCCTCGGTGCCTTGAGGCAGACTCCAGAAAGAAACGGAGACCTCCTCGCCGCTACCTGTCCACCTCCACACCGTGCGATCCTTTTGATCTCTCACTGCGCCCATCCAGTATTGACTCGAGGTGTCACTCCTTTTTAAAACGAAAAAAAAAAAAAAAGAAATTCAATTAAACGTAGGCAAAAAGACATGAAACACAGAGGTGAATAATTTATGAGAATTCAGTACCTGTGTCTCCTCCACAATTCCCACGAAATAAACCCTTGCAACGCTGGATTGCTTTCGTCCACCAAGGTACCACCTCGCGCACGACAGAAGGCCAACGCCTCTCTGAATATCAGCGGCTGCCGATTATAGAATATGTAACATTTCCCATTGTAGGTCGCTGTCGAGCCTGGTGGCTGATCTCTAAACTGCGGACACCTCTCGATGGGAAGGGCCTGTTGACAAAAGAATCAATCACGGTACTTTTAACCCCTTGCGCTGACGAACTGATTCGCGGACCATAACGAGCGACCGAACCAGTATACAATAATTCGTCGCTTTCTTTTCCTTTCGAGCTCGTCGGTACGACATCACCGGATAGAAATTACTGAGATGTAATAAACTTGTCATTTGCTTTGCCTGGGTTACACTTAAGTATACTTAAAACTGAGGAAACATTGCAATTTTGGGACAAGGGGAAAAGAAACAAAAGAATACAAAAAAGATCCGAAGAAACCAGGAGGAATCCGTAATTTAAATAAAACTGTTCGTCGAACTCGTTCTTGAGATTTTTCACAATAACATTTCAGTTTCATAGAATAGGAGATGGTACCTGATCGGTGTACACGAAAGCCTCGCATAACGAGAGTTGTACTGGAATTGGTGCCGGCGTGTTTGCTTCCAAGTGTACGGAAACGAAGGCTCCAGGCATAGGCGGATTGCAGGGTAAGAAAAGAGGTTGCCCTTCTTCGAGGGGGCCGGTGAAACGATTGCAAATTGGATTCGTTCCCAGGTCCGGCCGATTGTTTCCGACACGAACAACGATCGTTCCGGGCATACCATCGCCTGCAATCAGAGAACGTATGAAGAATTTAGGCTCGGTTACCTCGCGAGTGACACGAAGTTCAGAATCGGACATTGCCTTCGGCCGGACAATTTGAAGCTGAATGCAACAGCAACGCCGTATTATTTGCTTATAATAATAACAATTTCGATTGGCCTTCGATACTTGACTCAACACACGGAAGAACGAGTTTTATCAGTTTACCTCGGCAATCAATTTAATTTTCATCGGTTCAAGTCTCTGATCGAACAAAGAATCGGATTCTACGTAACACGAAAATTAAATAATAGTATGAAATTTGTAAACTCGACCAGAACGAATAAAACTTGCATCATCTGAGAGTACAACGATATTAAGATAATAGAATGTATTATTTTACATATATTTCAGAGACAATCGCGCGTAGAATGAAGTTCGAATCGATCGCTCGGGCTTTCACTGGCGGCTCGAATTCCTATCCTGTCTCGGCAAATTGCGAACGTATGCGTTTGAACGGATAAAATCATCTGAAATAATCCGGTGCCCGGCAGGGACTACATCTTCCGACCTGGAAAGCATTTCAGGTGTGACCAGATGGACGAGTCGTTGCCGAGTACGTAGCCAGCAAACTCCAATTACATGCTTTCCACGTTTCGTCCCTTGTAATCGTCTTCGAAACAGCGACAATTTCTTGTTTGCATAAAAAGAAAAAGAAAAAAATAGGTATCCAGCTGGAGAAACTTCTCGAGTCATCCGGCCACGATATTAGAAAACCGCGTTTCTAATGATTCAGCGACAGTTGCGGCAGCTTTTAATGTTGCTCAACATTTATATATTTATTTATTTGATTATATATATTAATATTATAAATATGTATAATTTTCGATTATGTTATATAATATCACATATAATAATATTTAATTTTTATTCATTATTATATATTATATATATATTATATGTATCATTATATCATACTAGAATATTGTATAATTACTATAAAATGTACAATATATAACTATCATATTGTATTACAAATTAAATATTTATTTGATTCAATAATTTGCGTTGAATTTGAATATAAGCGAAAACATGAAGTATAGAAAAATGAGAAAAATTTTATTCTAAGATTTTTAAACATTTTTTCTACTTTCATTTTTTGAAAAGTTTCAAGCAAAGGCAGAAAACTGAAAATATGATTTAGAAAGTAATTAAGAATGAAACATGTAATATTATTAAAAAAAGAGAAACAAAATAAATAGATTCCATAGTTAGGGAACTATTGCAGCATGCAGGTTTCGTAAGTGAATTGATAGTTGTGTATGGAAACCATTAAATTGCACACGACTCTGAATCTAGTTAAGAAAATTCAAAGAAGAAAGTAAAATGATAATTGAGTTTAAACATATAACTAAAAGATTAAATCTTATCGGTAAATATTACTCAATACTTCCTTGTTTCTTTGGGAAAGCGAGTTTCTCGTAACACAGAAAGAAGTTTAAGTTTAATCGAAATAAAAATCTAATCTGAGTCGAAAAATACTAATATAGTCCAAATTTTTCTATACTTCTCCCGTGTGTAACGTGTAAGAGTGTACAAATCAAACAGTATTATTAAACGACTATCAATTAAAAAAATATAATCCTTCTTTGTCATAATGAAGAAAAACACTGCGCTACATACCGTTTTATGCGTTGTGCTAGAGTCACATATTACAAACGCATGGTGAAGCTATTTTTTTTTTTAATCTCTTCCTTATAATGCGTGTAATGACACATGTCATTTTTGTTCGTTGTCATTAATACAAAATTTAATACCAGAAATATTGTTAGAGCTATCATCTTTGTTATAATATTTTAAATTTGAGGGACGCACACTTTCGCCGAAGAAGCTTGGAACAAATATTATATTTGTTTCAGAATTGGAAAGATTCAATGATATTTTACAACAACAAAGAATAAATATTTGTAAATGTTGATATATTAACAAATCGTACTGTGAGATGTAATTGAAAGATTTGATCGTCGATAATATTAAGTATTGAAAATGAGAAATATTAAATATTAAAATAATACCTGTTAGAATTATGAAAAATATTAAATATTAAAGTAATGCTTATTAGTAATGACAAGAATTATGAAAAATTAAAATTAAATATAAAGTAATAAAATATAAAATATAAAAAATAAAATGTATAAAAGTATAAAATACAATAAAATATAACATATAAAAATATAAAATAATAAAATATGAAATAACAAAGTATTAAATATTAAAACAGAAAATGTCCTAAGATTCCTGGGCGAGAGTGAATGTTTCGAAACTGACTGTAGTTCCTGAGATCCGAATACTAGCATGCGAATCGTTAACGAACATGCATCGAGATTCCACCGATTATATATATACTTTCGTTAAGTTGCTGTTATGCGTGCGCAAATTGCGTGTTATCCTAACAAACAACAACGCGATTCTAGGAAAGCACGTCCCTTTTAAAACCGATCCTCCGAGTCACGATTCAGCCAACACTCGTACGTGACGATAATCTTGGACGTTTCGCCGGTGAACGCGCATCGACCGTAATTAAATTGATTGATATTTTACAAGAAGAGGCAACTTTCACCGATAGCGAACCTGTTAGCAGGGCGTTTTAATTACGAACGAGATCGGCTATCGTTCACCACTTGGCGAGCATGCTCGCGTTTCCGGCAGAAACACGACGCCATCGTTCTGGCATAACTCATCGTGGATCGTGTATGTTCTTGCATTGGCAAGTGCGAAACGAACGACTTCCTTGATGATAGTACACGAAGTCGTTCGTTTTTATTGCAGTAGCTGACAAAAGTTAAGAAATTAATTAAGAGTTTTGCAGTGAAGATCATAACTGAACGAATAACGATGAAATATTTGCCGATACTTTAAAACGTGTTCATTTTATAAGAAAGGATCGTGTAACAATATACTTAATCTCATTCTGAAGCGTGAAGATTTTAGTTTGACAGAGTCTTGAGTTTGTTTTCTTCAAAAATGTTTTTGTAGCATGGTCACCGAAAATTTTGGGAATTTCTTTTTATCACCAGATCCACTGTGGTTTTGAGGACTTGCTGTACGATTATTTTTGCTCAGTATTTTGTTGAACTTTGAACATTAGGATCAGACGACGAAACATTATAGTATTTTTTGAATTTTTGTCATTTAATTCTAACATATCTAAAGTTGAATAAACTGGTGAAAAAAGATCGTGCACCAAGTTTTAAAAAATTATTTGTAAAGGGGAGACTTTAATCTTCAAAACCACGATGGATCTAGTAGAAAAAAAAAAACTCTTCAGTGTTTTTAGTTATGTTTGAATCTTCACAATTTTCGAGAACAAAAATATTCTCATTTCCAATTTAGAAAATTAAATAAAACATAATTCAATAATTTTATAAATAATCTAATAATTTAATAAGTAATAAAATAATTTAATAATCTTATCAATTTATAAAAATTAATAAAGTTACATATAAAAAAGATGTAAATAATGTAAAAGAGAAATCTCAGATAATCAGATCAAAGATGTTTCATGATTCGAATTCACCTTTAAAATCACTAGTAGTTTAGCGTGCATTTTATATTTTCATTACATCTACATTACTATTATAATCTATAGTTTTCCTTAGTAAATGAACGAGACAAGTATAAAGTACAAGTAAAAATAGTTAACAATTGAAGTTAATGAATATCACTCGAAGAAAAACAGGAAACAAGTAACAAAGTAATTTTAAAAATTACATTTAATTGTTGATAAAGTACTGTTCACGCGTTATTATACAATACGACTGGTCTGATGCACGGACTGTTGCCTCGTGAAAGGATGAAAAATTATTTTTTTGAGGAAGAAAGCAGCGAATTCATTCCAAGAATAACAGAGCGGCTACTCTCACTCTTTATTTCCGTATAAGCGGCACGTCTGGCGCTATTATCAAGCATTTCGTTTAACGGTGAAAGTTTTCCCTTGTCTGATCGGTTGTACAGACTGCTATTACATTTAACAATAAGCAAATCTATTCTTTGTGAGCGATAAAATTGCGGAACTTGCTACAACAACGGACGAAATAAATGGGAACGTAAGACTCTGATGACACGTCGTGAAAGAAATTTCTGGCAATATTGTAACGAAAATCATCAAGCATAACGATAGAATGAGAGCTGAACACTTTAAAAAAAATTGTAGCAATTTGCTTTCACAATAAATATACTGCGGATATTTAAGCAAGTGAATATTTTTATATGCACATTTTCATTGTTCTCCTATTATTCGTCATTGTTTGTTTATTATTTATAAATATTGTGAATCTATCTAGATGTGACAATAGAAAAAGAAAACAATGCTCTGAATGTAAATAGCTTGAATTGCATATAAATTTTCAACAAATAATTAAAAATAATTCTTCAAATGTGAGTTCTTAAAAGTAATATATCCTTATGAGTAATGATATTCTTATAATTATAAATATTATAATATCTATTAATATAATATAAATTATAAATATTATAATATATATAATTCTTGTAAGTAATGAGATAATTCACTTAATAAAATTCGGTTATCTACTGTTGAAAGGCATTATATATTTTATGGTAATTAAATGGCACTTAAAAAGTGTGATTAATGGTAACGATAGAAACGTGAAATAATATCGTGTCATTTAAATGGGCCGTAAAATCCGCTTGTAAGTCCGCACGTCATTTACCTTTCCTTTCTTCTCGTTGCTCTTGATGACGCGCGCCAGAACTTTTAGAAACTTTTCGATACGATAGTAAGAGTCTTTTCACTTTTTATTGCTAGAAAACGATTTCACTCGTCTGATCAATTGTTCTTCGTACGTACTCGATCTAGAGCTATTGTAAATTAGCAAAACAAATTGACGTCTCCATTTTCATTTAGGCTTGATATGCTTGGTTTTATTACCTGAAACGAACACGTTTTATTAACACACGTTCGTTTCGCTTTAATTTCACTGTTATCATAATAAGCTTTACAACATGAAATCGAAAAGAAAAATGGAATGAAATCAATCAACATACCTGCTCAAAGCTATTACTTGCTTGTTTCAAAATTGAAAACATTAAATGACGCATCATGCAACGAAAAATCTACGAAATGTCAATTCGTTATAAAATGCTTCTGTGATTAAAAAATCTTATCACCCGCCATAAATGTTAGATATATAAATGAATAATGTTCTAAGTCGATTGGACAGTAGCGTATACGTTTCCTTCACTCTCTTTTTTTATCATATTACGTTTGTTTTTTTTATTTTATTATATTACTTTTATTTCATTATGTTATTTATTTTTATTATATTATTTTATTGCAATATTCATTATATTATATTATTTTCTATTTTATTATACTGTATATTACATTATGCTAGTATCATACAGATAACCTGAGATGTTCAAGACAATGAGATATTAAAATACATTGAATAAATATACCGAAAGCATAAATGTTTCAATGTTCCCACAATTTTCGAGAAAAGGAGAATCTTTCCCACTTGCTATATAATGAAAGAACGAAGTCAATCACTGTATGATCTTTTCTTACCAAAATTATATCAGTTTAAATTATCTACGATGTACCACCGAGATGAATGCTTTTTCAACTTCTCACATACTCCCGATTCAGTATTAGATTTTCACGTGAATACTCAATACAGTTTCAACGACGATAACCTTCGTGATATTTCAATTACACTTCCCTCACACTAGAATGTCTCTCAATTGAAGGATGATCGATAATCACGTCCGAAACGAGGCACAATAGCCTAGTAATTGTAGTAGAAGATAAAATCTACAGCGGCCATGAATGAAAGTGTCGAACCGGCGCGGCGTTTACGCTAACGGTGCATTTCATGCTCGTTCCTTGTTCGTTATTACGCTCGCCTCCGGGGTCAATCGGATCGCGAAAATTTTCGCTCGCAAAGCGCCCACCATTACGCCCGTAATTGCTGGTGATGCCAATTTATCGATGGAAAGTCTCCGGGAGAGCGCGTCACTGAAACGAAAGTGGCGTTCCATCGTCTTTAAGAGGATTAAACTCCACTAGATCGCGCCAAGTATCGGCTCTTTACGCCCTCTGATCACCTAACATCAACCAGTGATTTGTTCTTAATCCCGACGTGAAATTTTCGCAGAATCTTTTCCGCACGATCGCGTTCCATTTCTCAGAGAGGAAAAACTTTCGAGCAAGATGGTGAAACGGGGAAAACGCGCGCGATGGCCAATCGTCTGTGAATAATTTTTCAGTTTATCAAATTTTCAGAAAGTCGTGTGTTTTGAATATCGTGCTTCACTATTGCTTTCTATGCTTATTACTGTATTTTTGTTATATCATTTACGCATAAAATTTATTTATATGTAATATATTTAAAAATGTTTACGTTTTGTCTATATTAATATTTATGTAATATTTAAAAATATTAAAATATATTTACATGTAAATAAATTTATTATTATATATTGTATATTGTATATAAATATATTACATAGTTTGTTATTTTTATACCGTGAAATTTCACTAGTACATTAATAACTCAAAGACATTACGGACAAGTATTCATTTTATGAAATAAATAGTCATCATTTCGTAAAAAGTAGCCAGTCATCAATGACTACAGTAGTATACTATACAATACATATATAGAGTAGTAGTACTACAGTACTATACTACACTATACACATATACGGTAGTAGTACCACAGTAGTATACTACACTATACACATATACGGTAGTAGTACCACAGTAGTATACTACACTATACACATACGGTAGTAGTACCACAATAGTATACTACACTATACACATATACGGTAGTAGTACCACAGTAGTATACTACACTATACACATATACGGTAGTAGTAACACAGTAGTATACTACACTATACACATATACGGTAGTAGTAACACAGTAGTATACTACACTATACACATATACGGTAGTAGTAACACAGTAGTATACTACACTATACACATATACGGTAGTAGTACCACAGTAGTATACTACACTATACACATATACGGTAGTAGTAACACAGTAGTATACTACACTATACACATATACGGTAGTAGTACCACAGTAGTATACTACAATATACACATATAGTATAGTATACTATATATGATACTATACAGTAATATGATACTATACTATATAGTATACTACATAGTATACTATACTATACTATACTATATACAGTAATATACTATACACTAGATAATTATAATATTACTCACCACAGCATGGTTTACCAAAGTCAAGCCGCACAAGTTGCACCATGTAAGGCTCGAGTAAGTTCACGTACCACCAGGGCCTGTGTTCTGGCCTTGTAAGGGTGCAGGTTTGTGGAGTATAAATTTGTCCACTGCTACCATCGACAGCCCGTTGCGGAATTCCACCCTCTGAGCTGCTCGACTGCATGGGTGCTTTACCTCCAGCAACGTTCAGCACTGCGATTAAAGATAAAAATTGAAATTGAAATCATTTTTGCAAAGTAAATATAACATAAGTGTATCCTTCCTTGATTTACGCGAGTTATCACGATTCTTCATAAAAAGAATTAACAGTAATAATAATAATAATAATTCACCAATATAAAAGAAGCCGACTCAACTTATTTCAAATGTATTCTCACAGAAGAATCGGTGAGATAATCGTATGTTAGTATTACTTGTTTCTCACAGAGAGTAATTATCAATAATAGAAAGAAAAACAGAATCACGATTGTATATTGAAATTTTCAAGCTAATCCTTTCAAAAGAGGAATGTGCATATCATCAAGTCAGTCAATGACTTGTAAACCGTGATAATTTGCGTGAAGCATATGGAAAGGGTTGAAGAAGGTCTGTCTGAGGAACTTGTGCTAAAATAACAAACCACGAGACACACGACAGGAAGTGGGTACAGATTAGTCTTTTCTTGCGCATTCCACGTACGGTTTCTTACATTCGTAGTTGCGAAACTGCTTGTGTCGCGCATTGCCTCGCCCCAATTGCGGTACTCGCGACACGTGCCCACGATGTGCAAAATGTCGTTAACCACCAACTCATGAATAGTTATCACAGGCTCTGGTTAACTGTCTTCAAACTGGTTATACTTGACTTTAATCCGTTGACGATTATCCAGCGATTAGATCGTTTATTTGTCAGATTAGATCCATTTACTGGTAACAGCAATTAGAGTCGAAGATTGATTTACGCTACTACGCTAATTCATCTGGTCGTCGATTTTTTTCTAATTCTAATTAAAACGTTTCGTCGAATGTAATTATTGAGCAATTTTTGTAGTTATTAAAATTATAAACGTTTTTGGTATAATAATTTTTACACAATTTTTTTACAATATTATATATAATATTGTAATATAAAATACATAATATAATTTATAATTTTTTGTATAATAATTTATAATACAATATATAATATATAATTTATAATTTTTTGTATAATAATTTATAATACAATACATAATATATAATGTATAATTTTTTATATAATAATAATAATCCATCTTTGATGGACGAGCTAGAATTATCAGTTTTTATCAGACAATTATAATTTTCGTGTTCGAACCGTGACACGAAATGTCAGACACATTAGATTTCGATTCGTGGAAATGAAGGACGCACGTCTCTCGATACTTCAGAATCACCCTTTTTGAAAATGATACATCGTCTTTTGAAATTGGACTTATACTCCTTTGCCATCAGAGAGACACACGTGTAATCAAATTATTGCTGCATATCAATTACAATTGCGAGTCAATGATGTAATTCGATTATCAGTATTCTTTGGGTCAAGGATACTTTGAATGTTCGAAACTCGAACGTTCGACGATCGTGTGAACGCCAACTCCAAGCCAATTAATCCGAGCAAAGGTTTAATCCGCGATTAACTCGCGCGTCATTGTTATCGAAGGGCGAGGGGAGGGTGCGACAAGGTTGTGAGAAAATCTCGACGGCTCATTGCCATTCCCATTAGAATAAAAAAAAGAAGGTCGGGCACGAGGCAAATTGCACGGGTGAACAGCCGTCCGGCACGCAGATGCTGTTCAGAAACTTTTGTGTAGACCGAGCGGTGCACATTCGCAAAGAAGTTACCGGGCTTGCGGTAGTTTTACTGTACCGTAACGTGAGAATTTTATCGGCGCTAAAACTGGCATTGCCTCGATCTTGGTAAGTTCTCCACGCGCGCACGCACACACACACACACACACACACACAAGCACACACGGCAATGTCGAAACGAGATCGCCACTTTTGCCGCGTGTCTACTCGTCATCCTGGTTAACCCTTGCAAGTTGGCGATCATTTCTATGATTCAGCCACATCGGCCAGAAGTCAGACTGGCCAACTTTATTCTTTATTAATTCCTCAATTTCATTACGTACAGCGATAATTTCGTACAACTATTCCTAAGTTCAAATTTAATTAGAAACGTTGAAACATTTTCTTTTTTTCTTTTTATTTTTTATTTAACTAAATCTAGCACAAGTTTTCTTCGCCATTCCGAGTGGACTCGGAATATTAAAGTCTAATAATGATATTTTAATTCTAATATAAGTCTGGTAATTATATTTTAATTCTGACACAAGTCTTACAATTATATTTTAATTCTAATAATTAAATTCACTTCTAATATTTAACCACTCGCGGCGATTGCGGACCATAACGAGTGACCGAACCGTTTACAGTAATTCTTTTTGAACTCATGTCGGTATGATATCACTGGATAGAAATTATTGAGAAGCAATAAATTTATTATTTTGCCTGGGTTATACTTAAATATACTTAACGCTGAGAAAATATTGCGAGAGGTTAAAGTTCAGTAAAATGGCGAAGAAAAATGACGAAACTTCAATGTTTCATCCAATGTTTAAAGTTCAATAAAATTGCGGAAGAAAAGATCGCACAGAAAGAAAAAATTTCAATCTTCAGAACCATGGCAAATACAATTGCGAAAATAGTTTTCCAATGTTCTTAGATGCGTTTGAATTTTTACAATTTTCAAGAAAAAGGATGAGATGATTTTCATGTAAAAGCATTATTAGAAAGAAAACAAACTTAAGACTATTAAAGCAGAGATTTTGAGCTTTAAAATCAAACTAAATAATTGCTAGAAAGTAGATAGACAATGTGAAATAAAATAATTCTAATGAAACAATTAAGTAAACGTAAGTAAATTAACATACTATAGTATAAATCATAGCTGTAGTATGTGAATAAAAATCGTAACCGTTTTGTAAAAACTTTAACGCCTGTTTTGCTTCACGCCATCAAGGTTAATCCGAATCGACGTCGCTAATTTATTTAGACATCAGCAACAATAAGTCATGGTCGAAACCAGTGTCGCAATAAAATCGCTTTAATGGAATTTTTAGTGAGAAAAAAAGGATGTGAAATTGATGATATTCAACATATCAAAGAAGACTATGATTTTAAATATATTAAAATATTAAAGTAATGACCTACTAAAATTGTATAACATCTCAACATTGATATTCAAAATAAAATTCTCCAGTGATTTGAGTTTCATGTTAAACGACGTTTAAACACCAAATATCGTTGAACATCTATATTTATAAAATTCTTTCGTAAGAACGAGGATAAAAATAAATGTCTTGACGTCGAGTACTGTTCAGTCATTGTCTCGTGATAAAATTTTTACGGATTCACAAGTACAACCTGTTACCACGACCTTATAATATATGCTTGCAGAACAATTGAAAGATGCTTGGATGAGACAGCAAATGCATTGTGCAGACGACATCAGGAAACATTGTTATAACGTTACCTTGCACATACTGTGAGCCGTGAATTTCAGACTGTGCCTCTAACTGTTGAATTCTTTAATATTGCAAATAAAAATCTGCGAGTTACAATCTAATTATATTGTGGCATGATAATTTAATAACTGTCTTGAGTTGTACTTTTAGATAAATCAATGCACGTTTGAGAACCATAAATTTCTGTCCTAAACGCTTTATAACAACGACAGTTTTAGTAACAAAAATAGATTACAATTAAAAACAAAATATACACATAATTGACTATAAGATGACATATCAGACAAGGTAAGTTTCGTAGGTTTATGCAAGATTGTTATTTTTGCACGTGAAGGGACTCAAGAAAGGAAATTTCATCTGCGCAGGCACTATAAAAAGACGAACAAGGCTCTCCTTGAACGCTTTTCTAAAATCAGTCATTGCGAATACTGGTCTGTTTCTTACGTACCAATTTCCAAATGAAACAACCAGACAATCATCTATCTCCTTTGCTTGACGATACACTTTGCAATAGCATGTAAAAATTCATAATACAGAAAATATATGACTGAAAACTTCCTTTCTAAAGTAATACTGTATTCAATATTGAACAATTATAATTGAACTTGCTAACATAAAACGTACAAAAAGTATAATTGTCTAATAATCTATAATAAAATAATATTGTAATTGTCCAATAATGTATAATATAATAAGATACATAAAATAGTATAATTGTCTAATAATTTATAGTAACATAATATTCTATAAAACGTAAAAAAGTACAATTGTCTAATGATCTATAACAAAATAATATTGTAATTGTCCAATAATGTATAATATAATAAGATACATAAAATAGTATAATTGTCTAATAATTTATAATAACATAATATTCTATAAAATGTAAAAAAGTACAATTGTCTAATGATCTATAATAAAATAATATTATAATTGTCCAATAATTTATAATAAAATAAGATAATTTTCTATAGTAAAATATTATTCTATAAATATTCCTATATATACAATAAAATAATATTCTATAAATATTCCTATATATACATATATATATAAAATAAAATAATATAATATTCTATAAAATAATCTATAATAAAATATTATTCTACAAAAGCTATAATTATCTGAAAGCTATCAATGTATACTACTCATTGTTCTGCCATTTATCGCTAACAACGAATTAAACAATCTTGGAACGTAGATAGTCAAATTTATCGCTCAAAAATCAAATTTAACAAATTGAAAGATGAATTGCTTAACTTGACCAACCAGATGTCCTGTCGATTCCAACAACCAGTGACTGCATTTAAATTCAATGGACGAATGATTCAAGATCGAGCGCGTGATCGTGAATATTCAGGGTGGCGTGTCGATGGCCAAGCCAAGGAATTCGAACATTTGGAGCATTCGAGCAACCAGTATTGAAAAAGCAACTGATCACGAAGTCAATCTACATTCCATCCGGGCGCAGAACGCGCGCGATCGACCTAAACCCACATATACCGATTCCTTCGAGCTTTGGCGTACGCGTCGCACACGCGTTCCCACACGCGTGGATACGTCATATAATTTACAGTTACCTCTTACACGGATTATTGCGAAAGGTTTCATCTCCGCTGTCGTGCTATTCAAACACGTTAGATCGAACAAAACGATCAACGTGACGCGCGTTTCAGCGCGCGTCAGTTCTATGTACAGAGAACGATAATGTGGAACGAAAGAGAACGATCGAGAGGCTTTTCAACTGACTTCGAGACTATGGCAATACGTTTATTGTTACAAATTCACTTCCTCGGACGTGAATACATACCAGCGTCTTCCTGTTTCTTTGTTTAGCGAGATTCGTTCTTTTTTTTTTTTTTTTTTTTTTGTCAATTTTAGGTAGCGCACGTGATACATGGTGTAAATTACAAATAAACGAAGACTGTAGAAGAAAATTTATATATTTTTTTAATGCTAGCTAATCTTTCAAAGTAATAATTTTGACAAATAAATTTTTATTCTCGCTGTAAATGCATGGAGTTTGGAAAAAATGCAATCCCCTTTTTTTTTCTTTTCTTTTTCTAATGTAGTGTAATGGAAAAAAAGGAACGAACGATCAAGTTCAAAAGTATAAAAAAAAGATAACCCGATGAAATTTCATGAAAGAACGAAATTACAACCAACATTCCTGACATGTTCAAGAAGGTGGCAAGAATGCCACGGATAATTAACTGTTTACAAGTAACGAATTATCAGATCTAGGCAATTAAATGCAAGTCAATGTAATTAAAAGGTAATTAACTGCCTAAGAAAGTGAAGAACCATCTTTCATGTATAATTGATGGTACTAAAAAATTCATTAATTATAAAGCAAGAGAGCTCAAATGAGTTCAGCGATACTCTTAAAATAATATCCAGTTTATACGAAAGTATGCATGAAGACATACACGTATGCAATTTATATCACAAAGATATTTCTTTTTTTATATTAAGCGTTATGTTTGTTGAAGGTTTGAACTTACACGGACTTATCCGCAGGCCAATAATCATCACCACATCGCTTTATACACGAATCACGTTTCTGTACATAAACGATTTAGATGCCAAGAAGCATTGAAGCAGTTGAACCATAATTGGTTGATTGTAATTATTCAGTTTTTATTAAGCACGTCACAGATTGATGGTGGTCACGCGTATGCACGATGTGAACGTGTTCTATGGAACGAAATGAGATTAAAGGTGATGAATGTTAATCGTAAATCCGCTCATGTGAAGTTATAATCATAGCGAGGATAATCGCGACTCTACGACGCCGTGTATTTTAAGATGATCCAATGCTCAACTTCTTGAGAAGATCAAATACTTCATTTTATATATACAATATACATTTCATATATACAATATATATTGTTGAACTTTTAATCTAATATTATCTTTTATTTTGTCAACATAAAATCACATTTGTATATTTTTATTTTGCACGTATTGCATTAAAAAGTGATCCATCACCATCTTCTTTACATTGTTACGTTTTTAATATTATTGGTCTCTTATTGCTACATTCAATAGTTTTTGTATAAAAAGTATAATAATAACTTGTTCAATAAACCAACTTTTAATCTAATATTATCTTTTATTTTGTCAACATAAAATCACATTTATATATTTTTATTCTGCATGTATTGCATTAAAAAGTAATTTTTAATATCCATCTGGTCTCTTATTGGTACATTCAATAGCTTTTATAAAAAATATATTGGTATAAAATCTGAACGAAGGTACACAGAGAAACAAATGAAAATCATCTGTACGTTAAATAAATGGTTGTGAATTATTTCTGTGAAACGTGGATCGTTTTACATTTTCAGTTTATTAATGTCACTGATTGATTAACGAAATGCAAGAACCGACAATACGAAAACCAATATCACTTCTGCTCATGGGTTTCTCACGTATTCCTTAATAAATTATCATCTCGCGTTTAACAACAGGGATCAACGTTTTTCAATCGTGGAAAGTAATCACTCGTAAATACAGTTAACGCGATTTTACGATCCCTTCAGTAAGGGGAGAGAAAAAAATTTGTCGAAAGCACAAACGGAGGGTGAACGGCGTTTAACTCTCGTCATTTTAATAAAACGAAGCTTTTAAAGACGATGATCAGTACCTTCACGGATGGAAAGATTGAAAGAAAACAAGTGAAAGTTGGCGTAAAAATTACACAGTGTGACTGGAGATGCAAAAAAAAAAAAAAACGCGATTTTACTTGATAACTAGAAACGAAACAGCGCCGCGTCAGTGCATTAGCTTTGTTGGAACGCGTTTTGCTGAGACGATTACCATACATCTCGCAGAAGATTTCTTGGAAATATTACTAGAATTATACTAGAATCGTTTCGTTGCTTTCGAATTTGCTCGAGATGCTTTTAACTTGCAATTCTTGCCCGTTCTCGTAATAACAACTCGTCTTGCACTCTGCGACTTTTGTCTGAGAAGTGATTCGTTTTAGTTTCAGTTGTACGAGGCTTTACACTGCAAAATTCATTTTACAACGTTGGGAATTACGAGACGGGAGTAAAATCAACATCAATCAACTTGAATGTCTTTGCAAGAATTTTATAACATTGAAAACAAATTCTTATCTCGTAGGATTATCTCTCAATTAGTACAAACTATCATGTGCCTCGAATGTATTTAAAGCATGGTCTCATTGTGGTTATTTCTCGCATTCGGTTCATTGTTACAATTCCTACCATCCTTATGACAATAAGCGGCACTCTGAAATTTTTGCCTTGGAAACTATTTATCGAATCGGCTTACTTTCTTCATTTTTAAAGTACAATAATTTAACACATCTTAGCAGACCAAATTTTCTTACGCTCAAAAATCAATCTCGCAACGTTGAAAATTACCGCGCAAAACAAATCGTTTCTCAAAAACTGTAAAAACTACTCGAGCGTATTTAAAGTGCTATCGATGGAACGACCGGTATTTCTTTTCTTTCCTTTTGTCCTTTTCCTCGCAGTCGGTTCAAATTACGGTATAAGCGCGATTACGTATCCAGTTGGCGGTGAACGGCGCAGAAGTTTGCCTTCGAAAAGTCAAGTTCACGCATAAGTGCGTAAGTGGCAATTCCGCTGTTGCGGTTGGCAGAAAATTACGAGAAACTGCAGTTCAAACGCTAACCTGACCAATTTCCCGCTGAGATAGCGAATTCGTATCGTCTTCATCGTTTATTTACGATGGAAACGGGGCCGTGTCAAATTAACCAGTAACCAGTGATTTAACTATACATTTCTTTCAAAAAAAAAAAAAAAAAAAAGAAAAATGGAGATTACGTATAATACATGCGTTTGTTTGTCACAAATAGGAATAGGTAGTAATAGCGGTTGTTTGATACTGTTACGAGTCCTACTCATGAGTTATATCATTGTTAAATTAACTAGTTCAGTATGCGAGGGATCTACGTTTGTGGTTACGTATGAAAAAACGTTTATTTTCGTCGACTTTCTGATTTTAATGTCATTTGGTGATTGAGAAACAACTGAGAATGAAAATAATCCGTCAGGATTCAAAGACAATTTTAATTTTCAAAAGCCCATTGATTAATTCATTATCGAGAGAGTTTTATATTTTTCATTACACATGGAAAATACGCATAAATCTTTCCTGACTCTTGATACTCTAACGACTGGAAGATAGTCGAAATGAAAGAGATATTTTTAATTTCGTAAGGAGTATGAAAATGATGTAGATTTTCTCTATTAATAATTCAAAGCAATAACTCAAAGCTAAAACTTTCGAAATAAATGAAGTTGAAAAATTGAAAATCTTCATGCTCCAATTTTTACGATCGGTGTTAAGGCAGCGAATAAGTATTAAACTATCGGCTTCATTGGCTGTTCAGGTCTGCTGACTCAGATCACCAAAGTAGTACGTTTTCACCCGAGCTGTTGAAACACCTTCTAATAAATTTGAAAAATTTAACGCCAATTTGACACCAATATCCAATTAATCATTATTTTCATCCAACTATTGTCTGACTGATAAAACGATGGATTTTTATACATTTGTGAGAAATTTAAAGATACTTCCTTCTCTTTCTATTTCTCAAATTTGTCGTTTATTTTAAGTTTGAATTGCCTGACTGATCGATTAAACTGACATTAATCAAAAGTGCTCGTACATATGTATGAAACGAGAAATGGCGAAACACGTATATAATTGAAAATGGAGGCCAGTCTGATCGTGTGAAATCCTTGAAGCTTCCAGAATCGAAGCCTATGCAATCAATATTCTTCGATGTTTCCGCTTGTAAACGCCATCCTTTCACGAAAGATTTCTAACATTCCATACCGATTAATATCGATATTTATCGATAAGATAAATTTAGACTTGATCAAATTTCAAATAAAAATGTTATGATCTTTCTCTGATTCTCTCATAAACGAGATTATTCTTAAATTTTCCACTGTCTTAAAGCGAAATTTTTTGAAAGATTTTAAAAGATATTAGAAATAAAAATCTATTAAACTACAAATCTTTAATTATTAATTAATACTAAAATCACAATTTAAAAAATAAAATTATATAAATGAATTTATAGGTTATCATAAATTTTTTATATAATAAAATTAATTACTATTATATATAAATTAAGTTTATTTTTTAAAAAACTAGATATTAATAAATACGACAAACATTTAATTTCTAAATATATATTTATTTTTTTTATTTTACAAAAAAAAACAATATGTATATATATATATATTTAGATCATTTACTTTCGAGATAATTAAAATCATTAAAATAAATTAATTAACTCTGTTACGAAAGGTACAAAATAAATTTTACTTATTTATTTTTCAAAAATTCATTTTCATTACTTTAAACTATTAATGATATTATTAATCTTTAATTATCACTAAAATATACTTTTGTTATAAAACTTTATTTAATTATACTTAAAATTTTATATAAATAAATTTATATTTTAAAAACCTATTCCGTTTCGATTTTCCTCGCGTACAACCGATGCTTAATTACTGTTCCCTCTAAATATCAAATACGATATTTGCAATTGATACAATTTGAAAGATCGGCACGTTTTTCCAGCAGACGTACATAAGTTGGAATTTAGCAAGAGAACTACTTTCCACCAGACACAAACACGCTTTGCTTATAACGTGTAGCGACGCTTTATTGATTAATCCCGTTTTAGAGATTTCGAATTTATTTGCGCTAGTCTAGTGATAATTTATAGCCGATTGGTTTAATGGATACTTATACAACTCGTTGCGTGTAAACTATAATTAAGTGCTATTTACATTTTAGTCGTTCGAAACTGTAATGCTCTTGTAATGTCTTTTGTAAAAGTCTGCTAAAGGACAATCCTTGTGATCATTGAAGCACATCGGAATCACGTACTTCTAATTCGTGCCATAACGACCCAGATCTGTATCTTTCACGATGCTAGTTTGCTTTCCTCGATTAGCTATACCGTGATAAATCGTGGATACCTTCTACTTTTAATCTCAATGTCTTTTCTCTAACTTCAAATAGCTACCAAATATTTGACATAGTAAGGTATATTATTATTATATATTAATTACTATTACAATTATATACTATATTAAGGTTATTATTCTTTCATAAAATTATAATATACTATATAATGATAATAATAATATTTAATATATTATATAATAATAATATACTAATATAATCCAGTAATATTAATATTAATAATAATTAATAATAATATTTAACATACTATATAATCCAGAAAACATACTAAATATGTGGCAGTAAAAGGAATATTAAGGATCCAGTATAGCGATTGTTCACTAAAGGAAGAAAGGAAAACATGCTAGAACGTCGATGTAACCTCCAGTTTAAATATTTAACATTCTACTACGTAAAGCAGTGATGTCACTCAATTACGTGATCCTCGACAGTACGAATGATAATTATTTGTCAAATACATTTTCTCTGGAAAAGTCATCATCTCTTTAAATTACTATCCTAAGTAAGAAGAATACCAAAAGTTACCACTCTACTCTAGGAACCACTTTAATTTGAAAATCCTTCGCGCATTTCCCATAGAAAATTATTTAATCATCTACTCAGTTAGCCAATGTTCTACAAACGTTTCAGCGCTAAAGAAACTATGTATCTTTGCAGCTTCTGTTTAAACGTTCCCCGCGTTTAATCTATGTTATTCAGGAACGCAATTCTATGCTCCTAAGTAGCGATCTACCTGTCGTAGTTATTCGACGACCTTTTACCGTGAGAGAGGTACTCAAGATTGGAATGCCAGAAGGAGGAAGTAAATTCGAGGTGGACCGAGGAAGGACGAAATGGTGAACCTATGTCAGGAATGCGCGCCAGGTTGAGAAGGCCGCGAGCGTTCTTAGGAGGTAACAGGTTCAGACTCTCTTAACGGTGTAATGCCCCCACTATCTTTGGCATTTCTTCTATCGGCGTCCTCCTCGGTCAAGGACACCCTGAATCAGGCCACTTGCCTCCCAAAATTTTGCACAGAACGAGATAGACAGCAGGTTTTCTTTGCAAATATTCGAGATCCTTGTAAAAATTATTTTTACACAAATGCTGGAAACTTTTAGATTATTGTACAATTGTTTCAGATTTTTGAATTAGAGTAAATAATTTTTTCTTTATTTTAAAAGTAATTTTTATTTAAAAATAATTTTTCTTTTAGTTAAAATATTTAGAAATTATTAGTGATGTGCACTTTTATTAAAAAAAAAAAAGAAATGAATTTTTCTAAATTTTTACAATGTCATGTTAAAAATCGAATTTAATTCGCATCATGCTTGAGAATGATTTCTATTTTGGATTTAGAGTAAGAGTCTTTTTTTTTTTATTTAGAATATTTAGGAATTATTAGTGTACACTTTCATTAAGAAAACGGAAAAGAAATTAATCCAAAGTTTTTCTAAATTTAATTTGTATCACGTTTGGGAATGATAACCTTCTACGTTCATGACGTCATTATTTTCTCAGAAACAATTTCAATTTTCAAACTCGATTGAAGTTTCTCACGTTAAAGTTAAAAATAATTATTACCACTTTTAGATGATTTCATGTTTCATGAATAGCTGTTCGTAACTCAGTAAACTATTTTACAGAGGCGTGACCGGAAGTGCGCGTAAGTTTCCTCGGAACGTTAAACTTTCTCTTAAGCCCACATCCGCGAACGTATTTGCCTCCCCGTTAAATACCTAGTATCTCGGCGACTCCTCCAAGAATTCTCTTCCCAATGCAATTTCATTCACGTAATTTCATTCGTTTGTTTAACATTCTCTTTGCATTTTTATTCAAATCGTCGAACACTTTACGACCCACCTACATTTCAGGCGGCAAGAACTGCGAGAAATGAGACAAAAGTCACCAACATTCTCGAACGAACAAAGGCTCGTAAAATTTATTCAGTACGAGATACTGAAGCCACTCGTGAAAAAATATCAACTCGAGGAATATGTGAAAGAATAGAAAGCAGAGAGAAGGACATTTCCGATTTCTTAACTTTCAGAAAAATTAAAGCACTTTCATGCGTTTGCGAATTTTAAAACGATGCTTGTTATCGTCATTTGTCGCGTTTCAATCATTCTTTCGTGTCAAATAAATTCGAGGGGACGTTCGTTACAGAATTGATCGTCTCTAATAATCTCTGATATCAATGCTTTGAGAAGAGAATTGAAGTCAAATCTGGACATTACAGGCGATTTGCAGTAATTTTAAGAGATACGAAGGCTCACCGCAAAATGGTACTCCATCTGGTGTCCAAGAGCCGTCGATCTGACACTGTCTGCGCGCAGGTCCAAGGAGTTCGAAGCCTCGTTCACAAGAATACGTGGCCACGGTGCCCTCCGGGAATACCGTGTCCTTTAAAAGGGAATCCTCTTCATCTATAACGTCCTCGGCGTCTGGTCCTGTGAATCGAACGCTACTGTGAGCGGGAGCCCCGGGGTAACCGCATCCGGCACCGTTGCAGCCTGCAATTCGGTACAAAGACACGATCGTTATCAAGTAACTGACGATGTTTATCAAGACATAATGTGCTAAACATCTAGGAATAACTAATAATAATGACATTATATGTTAATTGCTATGCAATATACATTAATTATCACAACAAGCTGCAGGGAAGAGTTGGAACTTTTTACTGGAACTTGGGCTAGAATGAAAATGAGATTTTAAAAGTTCCTTTTCAAAATTGCATTGAGTTTAAATGGCACTCATTAAATTATCATAGATTAATTATCACAGGCTGCAGGAAAGAGTTGGAACTTTTTTTAGTGGAACTTGGGCTAGACTCAATGAAAATCAGATTTAAAAGTTGTTTTTAAAATTGCATTGAGTTTAAATGAGAATCATTAAATTACTATACATTACACAATATACATAACAGAATTATCAAGGACTAAAGCATAGAATTTTTATCAGAGATATTAAAGTGAAAAAAAATAGAAATACAATAGAATACACCAACTTTTATTCATGTATTTTATAAAAAATTGAACCTGTAAAAATACACTTGTTTTGTATCTGTGATATATCTAAAAACAATTATAAATTAGTCATTTTGACCACTTTTAGTGTTTACCTAATTATCACAATAGCAGAAAAGAGTTGGAATTTTTTAGTGAAACTTGAGCTGGATTCAATGAGAATAAGATTTAAAAAGTTCTTTTTTAAAATTGCATTGAGTTTAAATGAGAATCATTAAATTACTATACATTACACAATATACATAATAGAATTATCAAGGACTAAAGCATAGAATTTTCATCAAAGATATTAAAGTGAAAAAAATAGAAATACAATAGAATACACCAACTTTTATTCATGTATTTTATAAAAAATTAAACCTGTAAAAATACACTTGTTTTGTATCTAAAAAAAATTATGAATTATTGATCACTTTTGGCCACATTTTGACCACTTCTGGTGTTACCTAATTATCACAATAGGCTGCAGAAAAGAATTGGAACTTTTCACTGAGACTTGGGCTAGGCTCAATGAAAATAAGACTTAAAAATTGCATTCAACTTAAATGGACCTTGTAATAGGAAGAGAAAAAATGGTTTTTCTATCAATGAAGGTGAATGATCAAATGATCTTTGATCAACGTTGTACACCAGTCGGTGCTTCACTGCAAAAAAAAGAAATCTTATTCTGAATGAAAAGTATCAACAAAAAATAAGACATATTTCTATTGTGAGCACGTCAAATATCAATATTTGTAAGGTTTTTTACCCCTCTATTATTGCAAAATTTTTTACCATCGAACCGTCAAAGATGAGAAAAGCTTCTATCTGATGATACATCTAGCAATCATAAATGGACGGAGAAAAGGTAGGAAAGAAAAAAAGGGGGAAGACCAAATCCCAGCGAGTTGAATGTTTGTACTCGCATTCAAGGAGGTGGCGAGGCTCTCACCGGCCATTGAAATCATCAGATTGAAAACTCCAACGCCCGGATGAGGCAACGTCCCGCTTTGCAACGACTTTAATGCAGCTCGTGCGTGATGACGTGAGTTGCATGTCCCACCAGCGGAGGCCAGCGGCCACAATTGCCCGTCGGTGGCCAACACGTAAGTGCTTTACACTGATTACCAAGCGAGCAATAAAACGTTGCATTATTTGTGCGTAATTAGTCACGAAAGAACGAAGCTGTCCGTGCTCTCTTTTAACATTGAAATTTTGAACTGAAAAATTCTTTAAACTTTTTAAATTTTCGATCGAAGAAAATTGTTTCCGATCGGTTCGATTTTGAAATTTGGCTACAGCACGGCGAGAGTTTCAAGTTTGATCGACAATTAGTTTCGGAGACACTTTCGAAGCAAGAAACATAGAAGTCCATATATCAACGCAGCGATTTGTATTTTTTTCCAAGCGCGAATTCTTATATCAAACAATTTAAAAAATTATAAATTTTAGTTCGAATTTTCGAAATTCTAATTTACCAATTGCCAGCTGAATTCTGTGGTTTGGAAAAATTTACTGTGGTCGATGCTTCATTGCAAAGATTCAGCTTGAAAATTTCATGTGATTGATGTGTTTCATCCTAAGTTTCTCTATAATTTGTGAGACATGTAAGAAATAAAATACAGACATTTGCATAATGCAGATTCTTGATCCTTTACATATTGTAACAGCTACGATGGCAACTGAATTTGAATAGAATTTGCACGGAATCACAAAGCAATTTGATCCTTCCTAAGCAATATAGACATCACCGCACGTCTTTCAAAGAAGAAAATGAAGAATTCGAGAGATAGGGGAAAACTAATTAACTGTATGGGAAGGCGAATGAAATTGAATCCAGCCAAGGTGTTCCCTCTCAACCAAGTTCCACGTCTCCTGAAATTACCCTCGTAATCGAGTATTTCATACATAATGGATCAATTACGACGATTTTAATGTAACTCGTGTGAACACGTCTGTTTCTCTCATTTCATTTTGTATTGTTCTGTTGCATGATTTTCTTCAATTATTTTTATTAACCCTCAACTAGTACCGTTGGATTCCAACAGTTTGTCGAGCGCGACCCGTTATTTAATCAATTCGTCATTTAATCTCGCATCATTATCTCGAATAAGATTTATCACAGGTTCAATTAATTCTCTGCGACATTCAGGATACAAAAGTCGAAAAACGCACGTAGTATTTATTTCTAATTTTGCAATAAACGCTAACAATTATTATTTTATGTTTGTGTGAAAATATTCGCAACTCCAAAATTCAACGGAAATTACTAAATTGGCTAAAAGGTACTTTGATATATCAATTTTAAGAACGAAACGGAAGAAGGTTTTCGTAAGAAGAATTTTCGCAATACGTGAAATGCGCTACATATGTACGTTCCTGTGGTTTCGCGCGCGGAAGTCTGTTACTCCACGCAACAAATTGAAACGACGAATTGAGCGAATCACAGAAGCCAGAACTTTTAATTTTAATCTTACTTCTTCTAAATATAGCCATCGTTTGAATTTGTTGATTAAATTGTGGAATATCGAGGCACAATTTGGGGGCAATATTTTTAGATACATGACAGGTAAAGTTAAAAGTTCTAGAAACATCTAGAACAATGATGGCAAACCTATGACCCGCAAGTCAGACACTGACCTACGCAGGCTTTTTTAAATGACCCACGCGTTGATTTTTATAAACTCATCATCATATATATATAAAAGAATTTTAATTATTTTTCGAACCCCTCTTTTCAAAAAATGTTAAGAAAATTACAAGTGTTAGAGCTGAAAAGTGAGAAATAAATGCATGATTGTGTTTTATGGAGGATTTACGACTTGGTTATGTATACATATAGGTATTTCAAGTCTTAAACGTTATGTGAGTCCAAAAAGCGTTATATAGCGCTTACGATTAAACAGGTGTAATAAATACTAAAAAAACACACCAGATCCCATTCTCAGAAGCTTTGCTAGGTTTTTTATATAATTTTTATATAAAGAGAGAACGGACAATAAAAAATATTAAGAAATAAAGTATATATATCTAATGTACAGTGCAAGGGGGTGACTGGGCATGATGTCATCCCTTTTATATCAATTTTTCGACGTCGACATTTATTTTTTTGCTCTTCACTTCGCAAAAGTAATAATTGTAAAACAAAAAGGAAACGTAAACTTTTCAGAGGATTATAAAAGTGAGAACCAAAGAAAAGTAGTTTTTAATCATCCTCCCCTTCACTTTTCCAAGTCACGCCACTGACTTAGTGACACACGAGCTAGTGCTAAAAAAAATAATGACCAAAATTTGACCTACTTCTTGAATATTGAAGTTTCTACTGATTTCACAAAAAATTGGTTCTCAAAGAGAGATCAGCAGAAAAAAAAGAACCATAAAGTAGTAAGTTCGTTGTTTTGAAACCGCAGGACCGAGAGAAGGAAAAGAAAAGGGTTCGAAACAGTGTATCGCAACCGTGAACCGATTGCCAGGGAGCAGATTGCATCGCGGGCATCACGAGCCGTTAAATCAATAATCTTTGGTAACTACCGGCTGCTCGTGGGCGTAGATAAGCAGAAGAAAACGCCACGGACCCGTAACGGAAACGATAATGCAAGCAGCTCACATCCTGCGGCTTTCGCGCAATCACCTAGGAAGTCATCGGCTGTGCCAACGTGTGTACACGTGTACACACAACGTAGTAGGTGCATACGTAAACGAATACGTAAACGCGTGCGTGTAAATCGAACGGACAAAGAGGGAACGCCGAGCATGAAAAATCGAGAGGCACCCGCGAAATTTCACCTCGTCCGTTTGCGCAACGCCGACAATTTTTCTCCGACAACGTCGCCAACGTTCGTCGATTCTTTTTGTCGTCGCTATCGGATCGGAGAGGATCCAAGTTGCTTTCTAACGCGATTTGCATTCCACGCGCGCGGATCCATTGTCCGCTCTGCACGCGGAAACCGAACGATTACTGGCCCATTCTCTCTTTCACGCTGTTGCTTTTTTCTTCGCGAGCTTCGAAGAATTTACAGCCTCGAACGTTTCTTTTTTTCTTCTTCTTCTTCTTCTTCTTCAAGTCGTAGGAATTGTTTCATTTGACTCGGCACGGTGCTTGGCGCGGAGCAGAGATTAAAATTGCGACGAATTGAAAATAGAATTGGAATTCAGAATTTTGGTAGAATTTAAAAATCAGGGGATCTGTTTCGATGATATGGAAATATCAGATATAAAATTGACAGATATTTTTAATTCAGAATTTTGATAATTTTGTAGTTCGCGTGGAATTTTGAGATTATGTGGAAATGTTTAACCACGAGAACATTTATACATAAACTGAACTTGATAGACGTTCGAACTACTTGTGTTACATTCTGTAATAACTTGATTTTCCTTTCACGTAGAAATTCTTCTCGCATAGAAAATTATTCTAAATAAAAATATACCAATGCAGACTGACTTGAAACCAGAGTAACTTTCAACGCAATCTAATATTAGTTCGTTGGATTTTTTTTTTCGTGAGAAAGTCAGTGTTAAATCAAAGACAAAAGAAAGGCTGCAAAAAAATGGTATATGTCGATTGGAGCATTCGAAAGTGGTTTGTGGCAGAAGTTTGGTATTTAGGTTTATTGCAGGATGTCGATTATCAAAGCTGCAAAAGGAAAATGAGACGAGTCTGAAATTTATTGATAACGGTCCCTGACCGATCTTAATAACTGTTAACTGTAAATATATTAATTTGTAAGACTCAATTCAGAACACAATGGGTACGCGCATAACTACGATGCCATACGTCTCTGACAAAAGATAACGGAAGTGTTAATACAATAAACTTTCGACGTGGATTTGTTAAAAATCGCGACTCTAGTTCTCATTATGAAAATGGATTTGTCAGCGACATGTTTCTCAGTAAATAATAGTCTTTACAATATCTAAAAGAATTCATACATCTTCAAATATTCCAAATTAAAATCGTCGTCAAATTTTTGACAAATAATTCATCTAAATGTAAGAGCTAAACTTCTTAAAGCTGTTCATTGAATATGAAAATGGTGTAACATAAAATTGAGTAGTTAAAAGCTCTATAAAAACAGCATGTAATAAGATTCTATATTTCTATTTCTAATTTCTAAGATAGAAATATCTCTGTATACAATAATAAGCATATGTATGTTAAATTAATGCACATATGTCAAAATTATACACATACATTAAAGTAATGTACATATGTTAAATATGAAGATGTATCATATTTTAAATTTTTTTTAAATTTTATTTTTCCTTTTCACGTGAATTATTATGAACTATCCCTGACATGAAACTTCCACGTTTACAAAAGAGAGAGTATAAAATGTTCATTAGATTTTATTCCCCCAAAATCAAAAGATATTTGTAATTAGTTATCGCGGCTGTCGAAACGAAATATCTCAAGAGATAACTAACCGAAGAGTTCCAAATGTAGACGCAGAAATGATGGCTACATAACGGTTCGTGCTACGCGATTTACATATTTATCAGCCAGTTTGCTGCTTCCCATGCCCTATTCCGAGTGACCAAAGTATCAAAACGCTATTTCACCGCGTGTGCTTTCCATCGTTCAAACAGCTGCCCCGAATGGGCAAACAAAGGAGACAAAAGTGAAACCGTAACTGGATACGAAGAATCGAGCACTGGCGCAATCGCTGTTTGCTAATACGAGAAATATTATAGTAATGTGAGCAATGACGTCAGCATATGATACAATGTAACATTTCCAATGTACCGAGTGACACATTGAAAATGTTAAAAATTTTCAGATGCGATAACACTGTTGATATTTAATTAACAAAAAGTAACGATCAGATTATAGTAAAGATGCGCATCCAAGAACCACATTTTCTTCAAATTCTCGACAACTAAAAATTCAGTACAAAACGTGCCACGTTCTTCTTCCTTTCATGTAATTGTTTTCACTAGAATTATTACGAATTATATATATATATATATATATATATATATATATATATAATAAAATTTATATTTAATAAATTTTATATTAATTTAATAATAATCAATTTATATGGAATATTAATTTTAAGAATTATATGTTTGTGTCAATTAGATATAAAATTAATTATTGCTATTTCTTCAATTGTATATATAGGAATTATATTAATAAGAATATTATTAATAATAAAATTAAGAATTTTTGGAAGATATTATATAATAATTAGTCATGGATTTATTTCTTCTGGATTGTTTTATTTAGTTAATTTAATTTATATTAAAACTAATAGACGATTAATTTTTATTAATAAAGGAACAATTATTTTTATACCTTCATTAATAATAATACGATTTATTTTATGTTTATGCAATGTTGGTTCTCCTTTTTCTTTAAATTTAATTAGTGAAATTATATTGTTAATTAGTTTAATTTTTTGATTTAAATGTTTATTTTTAATTTTAATAATTTATTGTCTGTTGTCTTTTATTTATTCTGTCTAACGTCAAAGATAAAGTCCATCAATATTTCTAATTCACTTTAAGCTCAATGTTAAAAATTATTCACGACAGATCTGTCTATGTGGGGATTCAATCGCGATTGTTACTTCCATGCATGTACGCGTACGATATTTTTCAGTGCGCTGAAGAGTGAACAAGCGACCTCCTTCCGCGCAAAGGTCTGCGTATGCTTGCCGAAGATTATCGAGCAGCTCGTTTTCCGCAAAAGTTTCTTCTTTAGCTGTGCTGACGGTTCGTTGCATCCGCTTAATGTAGGTTGCTGCCTCGTATCATCGTAATTGTTAAGCCGCAAACCGGGGCAGAACCTAAACTTACACTGAACCTCTGGATGCACAGCCGCACGATACGTGGCTTTCTTCTTGCTGCTCTTTCACTCCGCCGATATTTGTTTTGTAATTATCAAAGATATGCCGTGGTTTAGCCGCTCGGTACGCACAGAAGCAAAAACGGAAGTCATTCAGTCGCGACGCGAGTGAAATACTAATTGAAAATTGGATCTGACGTACATACTGATTTTTCTCTTACATTATTAACGAGACTTGTTAAAATTTGTTTCGGTTACCAAGACATTTGAGGCATCTAGTGTTTTCTTCGTCTATCAAGATAAAATAAAATACGATTGTTCATATTTTCGTTATAAATCAAATGTTAATATTTTATAATATTATATTTGTAATTATATTTATAATTATATATGTAATCAAATATTAATATTTTATAATATTATATTTATAATATTAAATTAAATGTTCATTATAACTGCGAAATGGCAGATCATTCTTGCAAAGCACCATAGCAAGATCATACACCTTTTTCCACCATTTCCAACGACGGTAACGCGCATTAATGTTGAAATTATATACGATCATTCGCCGTATCACATAATTGAAGTTCATGCGTAATAAATACAACATTTGAGACAGGGCTTGTAATAAGAATTGAATGAAAGCAGGAATCATTTCGCGAAAGCAATTTTAATTAAGGAGCCAAAGATGGTAAAGGCAGCCTGGTAAGAATCTCAATTATACTCATCCGCGCAGATTGTGCACAGGTTGCGCGCCGGCTCGATGAAAGTTGGCACAATTATGCGTGAAGAGTATAACTCTTGCCGCGTTTCCAAAAGATTCGCGGCAACACGTTCGTACGAAATACAATCGATCGAACGCACAATGTACATTTACTTCTGTTTATTGCCGTAACATCGTCTAACGACAGACGTTCGCAATTTAATTGGACTTTGATGGTAATCGGTTAGAAACCAGGTTGCCTCAAGCTTAGCCTTGATCCTTGTAGATATATCACGTTATTGCAACATCATTATTAGATCATTCTCAAAGTTACTTGACGGTTTTAAGCTTCGAAGGATATTGGGTGACTGTGTGTAGAATTAAATATATTTTTCACTTCAACATGCAATGTGCAACAACAATAAATCCTCGCGCAGTTAGTTTGGGGAACATCTTTTATTTATCGGACGAGACAGACTATCTGGAGCATTCCCCTGAGAACCAAAAGCGTGTTATAATTGGAACTTTCGTTTTTACATGCGATTAATTAGAATTTCATTGCTACTTGCGCAGAGTCTGCTTGTGTTTCGCGTGCGCGAGGGATATATGTAGGTCAGTAGAGTGGACACAGCGAGTTACAATTGCATGGAAAGGGTAAAAGTTATTCCGGCGCGGATATCAGGTCACCGCTATTTCAACCGTTATCTTTTAGTAGCGATTATCATAGCAATTTTATCGGTCATCGATCGAGGCAAGTGCATTCCGTTGTCAGATCTCTGCCATAAGTCAAAGATCATTCGCACAACCTACAAATCTTATCAACTTTTGAACATCCTGAAACAGCGAAGTACGAAAGAGGTTCGAATGATCGTTTGAAACATTAAATCTAACTGAAAAATAACAAAACACCGACTTAAAACAATATTGATCGAACTGTGTCTCGATAAATGGAAATATAAATTGAAATTATTTTCTTAAAATCTTATTCAATATTGCTCAATTATTTAAATTCAGTAGGAATGTAAATTTTGAGTAATTTTAAAATTAAGTAACCCAATTGTACCTCATCTACAATCCAAAGATATTATCATAATTAAGAATTAACAAAGTTTTGACAATAGATACCTAATTCATTTTCCTGTAGCTGAAAGTCTAGCTAACTAAGCTAAACCTTAATGATTTCTCACATCCAACACTGACAAGCAACCATCACCTAATGTGTAGCTTATAATTAAATGTTGAAAATAAAATAGGAACACAGTAATTATATTTCAACCTCGATAAAAGTTAGTCTTAATATTGTGAAAAATACCCACACATCCTTGATAATTGTAAAAGGCAGAGAACTGAAGTTTGTCAGTTTGATAATTTGATAGTTCCAGTATTAGCAACTTGAACGTACACCACTATTATTATTCATAAACTGGTTAAACTGGTTAAAGTAAATCGCTTTATTCTAACATCTGATTATACGAAGTCATAAACCTACTGAACTATATTAATTTAGAACATACTGTCAAAAAAATATCCGTGTCAAAAACATAAAGAATACTACACACTATATACAAACCTGTTAATTAAATTAAATCCAAATCCTAGTTGGGGTTTTATGTTATATAGTAGAAGTACTGAACATTTACAAAGAAACAAAGAGTCCTGATAAGTCTGAGAAATAATCTGATAAAATTGTCAGGAAATTATTACAATACAATACAATTCTACAAGGACTACTATTTGAAACATTAGATTATGAAGAAATTGTATGATATATGTTGCAATAAAGGTGCGGATGTTTATACATATTTAAAGATGCAAATCTAGAATGCAAAATTATAATATGAAATATAATACTGGTTGTAATATTTAATGAGTGAAATATATTTCTGCTTCTGTTTATGGATTAACTACAATATACATTAAGATATTATTTCATCTACTGTTTTTTTTGCTATCAATTTACATTATCAAATTTTATTTTTCAACACTATAACTGTGAAAAGCAGTTCCAAAGATTCGCTTAATATTCTTCTCACTACTAATACTAATTGTTCCACCTAGATTCTAGAACTATGTCTAGAACTGAAAAAAGTTAGAGCATGATCACTGAGCCCCTTCTGAGTTGTATTCTGCGTTTATAAAAAAATACAAATTTCCATCCAAATCCAGTGATGTATCTTTCCCACAGAAAGAGAAACGTGCGGGCCAAAGTGAATCAGCCGGTCGTGAACGTCTTTCTAACTGGATATTCGTAACGCAACACGTGGTTTCGACGATTCGCCCACGTCCAAAGAAAAGTGGATAATCAGGGCAAAAGTAGGTGAGAAGAGGAAGGTCGAACTCCGCCTTCTTTTCCTTCCTTGTTCGTCAGAGTCTCCCGTTACTTCACGGAATCGTGGGAAATTAGGAACTGAGCCAGGCTAATTAAACACGTCGACCTTTTGTTTTCAAGGTAGAAACTGACGTGCGTTGCACACGCGAATGTGTAACACGCACGTGTCAGTCGCTTTCGATCATTTCACGGGCCCTACCAGTTTCCCGATCTCTTCCTGATTTCTACGTCGCTGGTCAGTAGGTCGACGCGAAAATGCGAACGTTCCCTTTGCGAAATTGCCTGCCGATCGTAAACGACAGCGTTATCATCCATTAACGTTTACGACGATCAATTATGGAACTGTAATTACTTGGACTATGAGCTGGGTGAAAATTTGTCTTCTTTGGAAATCAGATTCGAGGTACGATATTTCTTTCGTTATAAATTCTATTTAGAAATTTAAAGTTCTATAATTTAAAATATCAAATATTTATGTTTCCATATTTGACAAATATTGAATATTTATATTTCCATATCTGACAAATATTAAATATTTATAAATATTTATATTTTTAAATATTAAATATATTATTATATATGACAAGCATTAAATATTTGTATTTCCATATCTAAAAAGTATTAAATATTTGTATTTCCATATTTGACAAGTATTAAATATTTGTATTTCCATATCTGACAAATATTAAATATTTGTATTTCCATATCTGACAACTATTAAATATTTGTATTTCCATATTTGACAAGTATTAAATATTTGTATTTCCATATCTGACAAGTATTAAATATTTGTATTTCCATATCTGACAAGTATTAAATATTTATATTTCCATATCTGACAAATATTAAATATTTATATTTCCATATCTGACAAGTATTAAATATTTATATTTCCATATCTGACAAATATTAAATATTTCTATTTCCATATCTGACAAGTATTAAATATTTGCATTTCCATATCTGACAAGTATTAAATATTTATATTTCCATATCTGACAAATATTAAATATTTATATTTCCATATCTGACAAGTATTAAATATTTGTATTTCCATATTTGACAAGTATTAAATATTTGTATTTCCATATTTGACAAATATTAAATATTTGTATTTCCATATCTGACAAGTATTAAATATTTATATTTCCATATCTGACAAATATTAAATATATTTCCATATCTGACAAGTATTAAATATTTGTATTTCCATATTTGACAAGTATTAAATATTTGTATTTCCATATCTGACAAGTATTAAATATTTATATTTCCATATCTGACAAATATTAAATATTTATATTTCCATATCTGACAAGTATTAAATATTTCCATATCTGACACTCCAGTTCAACTAACTGTATCACAAAAAATTCTATTTCCATTTTCATACGTTTCTCGCGCTAGAAATGGAACGGCCCTGAAATTTTAATTTCGAGCAACAACGAAAGTCAAGTTGAATATAGTATACTTGCAGGCATTCGATTAATTTCTTATCGCAGTTGCGAAAACCGAAATTATTATTTCGCCACGGCCTTTCTGGATCTCGGATCACGATAATGTATGCTTTCACTAATTGTAAGATTTAATTATACCCCTCGTCAACGATGGATGTATCGTAAGACGATAAGAAAAAGGAGACAAGCAAGGCTATTGTATTCGCGATAAGAATTTAATACCTATGTGAATCGGACACCACCGACAGGGATAATCGTTTGATCGATCGGATCGTTCGGAGGAAAGCTCGCGAAGGAAGAATGAAAGACAAGAGATAAAGGAAATGAAAGGGCCGCGGAAAAAGAAACGAGGGGAAGATTGACACGACTGAGTAGCGATCGGAACGGAAGAATGTAATTAGTTGGGAACACCAGTGTTCAGGAAGTAGTTGGAAACGCCGCGTAACAGAAAAGTGTGTGGCTCCCCCGGACGAAACGTGGGAAATACGGGCAAACCGTCACTTTACTATGAGAAGTGATTGCGATCGTTAAACGTAGAAAAGCCACTTTTATGAATCGCTTTTCACACACAATGTAGGTGGATTAATCGTGGAGATCTACGACAACATTTCTAATAGGACGCAATGAACGCCTTGCAAAACAGTTTGATCGCATAACACGAGCCGACTTTAGAGTACTCTGAAAACCCTTTCTCCATGCGCGTCGAAGTTTTAGAAAAATGTTTTCTGTACAGTGAGATTTCTTTCATAAAGTCCTTTCTCTATAATATTGTGTATAATGTTGAGATCTTATTGTTAGTAAATTCTTGTTAGGATTTATCCGTTCTTAAAGAGATTTCTATTGATAATCTGTTAATTTCAATTCAAATCCTTGCAGATATAGGAAAATATTAATCCTTCGTTTGTCCATTATCTTAAAAATCTGAATCCCTTTCTTATCATCCTATTGTTAAATACATGGTAGAATCATAGTGTGCCAACAAACAGGTGGATATGTGAGACACAAGAATCTTTGTCAGCACTTGCCATTAAATGCAAAAGGTATAAGCAGTCTTGAGGATCAACGTGAGTGCAATTTTATCGCTTTATGCGACAGAAATGGATTTACGCGGTAAGAATGGATGCATCCAGTTGGGAAAAGTTTGCTAGCCACGTAGCAACGGTGAAATCGACTCCGAAGAATTACTTGCCCTTCCGAGATATTGATGGAAATACACTTTGAAAGGCTTTACATCCGATTGCGTCACCAAGAAGTTATTCATTGAAGAAACGCGATAAATAAACACTCTTTCATATTTTCACATATCTATTTTGTGAGATTGTCAGTAAATGAATGAATTTAACATAAATGATGATGTTGGTATAACGATCATAATTAGTACAGTGATCATAATAAATAACAGATAATTAAGAATTTCGATCTTGACGTTTAAATAAACTTTGGAACATATTGTATTATATGGACAGATACGTTAAAATTATTAAAATAATCACGCTAAAAGCGATCGTGACGAAAGATTTGTTGCTGTAACAATTGTCAGACGTATCGTTGTTAAGAAATAAATGCAGGAGGTATCGCCGAATAATATAATATTTTTATCACGAGTTGTTGAAGTTTCGTTTAATTACGTAACACTTGAAAGGAAATCTGCATTTTGTTTCTTAATTCTATCACGATAAAGAATTATACTGTATTCTCCGCAGATTTCAATCTTCTGGAAAGAGTGGCTTTGTTTCTTAAAACACTCGTGAATTTTCTATACCCTTAATTAGAGGATGCTCTCTTTAAGATAGAGAAACGAGAGATTTCCTAAACGTTCTTTCGTAATGTGAACTCTAAAGTGAACTTGTCCTTTACCACGATGTTGGGTAAAATATTCTGATTGCGTACAAGTACATGTGGAACGATACTTTCCTATATTCTTCTTCGTAACATCACTCACTCAAGTGATTTAAATTAAAGCTACTCGAGATTAATCTCCATTAAAATGGTGTGATGTGTTGCATAGTATAGTACAGTGCCAATTTAATATTATCTTATCTTGGAGTCTCTCCTATAATTAAGCATCTTCTTCATCGAAAATTCGCATGACTATGAAACTCTGAGATTTCAAGATAGCCTTCGTTTTTTTAAATAGAACTGTATACTTTTATCCAGATGAATGTACCTATAACTCATTCCATATGTTGATATTGCAAGGTTATTCAAGGTCATTTAAAATTTGCCGTTCAAAATTTACTTCCATTAAATACAGCATTCTCGAGACTATTTTATTAATTTAATCATAAACGCAACTCGACACCAATAATATAAATTCTCGTTACTTCTGTTTCTTTTATAATCTCTTCGAAGGAATTAGTGTTCCTGGCGACAAGATTTTCTAGGCGCCAACATCCAACTCGTGTGAAGTCGTTGAGAAAGAATTGGACAAGATGTAACTGTTTTTCCAGAAGCAGAGTAAATCGAGGATAAAATATAATTTCTGAACGTTTAATGAAGGTAAGTGCTGAACGGCAGGTCATTTAAAATGACCTTGAATGACTTTGGAACACTACAATAATATATTTAGGTCGACGAATTTGTTATGGGATACATTACACATCCGTCTGAATAAAAATACATAATTCCAGTTTTTTAAAAAACGAAGGTTTTTACCTTGAAATTCAGAGGCATATCCACAAGATTTGTGACTATCGTAAGATGTCCCCTTATGGAACAAAATAAATTTTACTTGAAACATTTTTTTCTATAACGAAGCTAGCTTAGTAGGGACACTTCAAATGGAAGCACCCTGTGTATAAATATTGCGATGATCTTTTTACTGACACATCAAAAACTCTCCCCTAAGTCGTAAGATCAAGGAAAATGACAAAAAAAAAAGACAGACCTTTCGTAGCCAAGCCGACGACGATCAAAAGAGCCACAGCTGTTCTCTCCATGCTCTGCGATCTGATGTCTTCTTCCAATCAACTCTGACTCCGTAGATCAGCTGACAATCGTCTCACCGCGGCAACGATTAACGAAGGATCTACTTCGACCCTCAATCTTGTTGTTAATCCAGCAGAGAAGGGGCACACTCGAATCCGCGAGTTCACCGAATGTGACGCGGCGTCATTTCGCGATCGTTTCCGATTAAACGCCGACTGAAAACCGGAAGACTGTAAGCCTCAGCTTAAAGAGTACAACCGACGAGACGCGAGATTTCTTCCCTCTCTTCCCTTCTCCTTTCTTTTCTTCTCTCCTTTCTTTCTCTTTCTCCCGGCGTGAAGAGACGTGCTCTCTTTGGTGGTGGGTAACTTTCTAAGATATCGTGGACTCGAAACGACCGACGTGAAACAATCTTTCCTGAAGACTGAGGTGCTTACTCCCTGGCAGGAAGTCGTCCAGGTGTTCAGCTCCCCACTTGCCACTCTTCTCTGCCACCTCTCCAAGCCAGGTAACGACCGATGTGCTGGTTGCCATCGAGAACGAGGCTGACTTGTGCGACTGACTGTTGTTCGTCCTCTGCACTTACGTACTCCTCCGGTATTCAGGCCAACCTTTGATGGGACATCGCCAAGCCCCGAGAGGATGACAGGACCCTCCTAGCAAACAGCCGTGACGAAAATTCGATTTGGACACGTTGATTCGCTGGATGCATCGCGTGGACAGGTTGATACCTCGAATCTGGAACGGACGAGGCAAATGCTCAGAGCAGGTCTAGAACGTTGGAAAGTCTAGAGAATTGATAGTGCGCGAAGCTTGCGCTGCTTCCGACTGAAAGATACTTTTTACTAAAAGTACCTTTTATTTAAATACTTTTACTATTAAAAACTAGTACTATTAAGTACTATTAAGTACTGTTAAGTAAGTACTATTGAGTACTCTTTTTATTAAAAGTACCTGCAACGCTGCCAGGGAAGAATTTCTGAATTTTGCTCCTCGTCAAAACTAGGAAGAGAAAATGAAAGAAACTATATATCCGTTAAAATACATAAAACTACCTATACATCCATGAAGAGATAGAAAATTTTATTTCCTAGTAATACGTATATTCATGATGTATGTTTCAGTCATAAATATTTAATAACTTATTATAGGTAACGAATATCGTCCGTTTATTACCTCGTCTCCTTTGGAGAAGAACCGAAACCTAAATTACTTAAAGAAAGAAAGATGAAATTATGGCGAGAAAATGTTAATGAGTCATTAACCAAGATCTATATAATTCCAACTAATTGTAAATATGATAAAAGATAATTTTTTCTAAATATCGTTATTCCTATTATCGTGCATAAAGTATTTGTAATTAATTTTCTGGCCCGATGTTGAGTAACAGACATTGAGATATTTTAAACGGCAATTACATTCCAATTAATACTTCTACAATCATAACTATTAATTAATAACAGAGAATACTCGAACGTGGAGACACAAATCGGAATCATCCATTACACATATGTATGTGTTTCGCATACATACTACTTTAACTTGAGAAACCGTATCAATTTGCATCAGACTGTAAAAAATTTTCCAGTCTGTAATGATAACGGGATGATGCGTGCAGTTTGTCTCGCAAATTCATTCGTTTCTAATAATAAATGACATTCAGCTCGAAGAGAACTAGCAATTATGCTATTATTAACGTTACGATTAATAGTCACGATGACAATATTGATTGTACATAATTTTATTCTCACGGTCAAACAATATAATTTATACAATGCAAGACGAAACAAAAATCTAAATCAATCTGGCAATGTATAATTTGTCGTTGTAACAAGTGTCTGTTAAACTGATCGGATTTTATCGATTCATTTTACACTGGATGTTTCATGATATTTCCTAAACGTGTACGTAATTATAAAAAGATTGGTAACAGTAGCGTGGCTCGAGCATGCGAAACACTTTCTCGCGGACTATTAAATTTCATGGCTACATTAATCAACATGTTCGAGGTGAAGGTATGATCGCATCTCGATTGTTGGCGCGAAGCAGAAACAACAATTAACTCGAACAAGGAAGCTTTGGTCATCGAGGGTTAGACGGCCCGGTTTAGGGTGATGCGGTTCGCTGGCCATCATGCCAGTTCTTCCTGCTTAGACACAGACATCTCTTTTTCTTTCTGAACAACGACCGAAACGTATAAACGTTTATCCTGATGGAACATAACTGTAAGATATTAAAAAGATTCTTATTATTAAATAGAAATGATATCAGACATCTATGTATCTACAGTTATGCTATATATCAAATAATTCTTGTATATATTTTTTTCAGAGAGATCAAAAAATTTTTACTCGGCAGTATAAAATTTTTTTCATGCACTTATTATGTATCTACTGTCATCGTATACGTATAAGTGCGAGACATTTTGTTTTCAACACACACATTCACCATCTGAAATTTACTATTTACCATCTAAATGTAAAATACAAATCAAGCGATAATATAATATCTTTGTATGCGAATAAAATATGAATATGTACACAAACGATCTCACTCGTATATTTTATCATCGACGATCGCGTATTGTCTGTTTAATTTTAAGTTCTAAATAGTACTAATTTCTTACTAATTTCTCACGTAAAATTCTCTGTAAAATGTATAATTGATGTGTGAATGGCAATATTTAAACGTCGAAAACTTTCTGTGTCGTTTGTTAAAAAGTAGCTCCTAACCGCGTTCTTCGTCGCGTCAGTGTTTCGTTTTCCTGGTGCATTCCGTGTCAGTTGCTCGAGAAGAGATCGCGATATTCAATTAGAAACATGATGTACACGCGCATATACACAGAGATGACGATTGCTATTTTAGATACTCGAATATCAAATCATTCAGATCTCTTCGAGCCATTTCAACAAATTCTTAGATATCCATTTCAGATATCATTCTCTACACGTACCATGTTGTATCGCTTTAAAAACTTTAAAAATCACTGATTAATAAAACAATTTTCAAATTTTGACAAGACACAATATACAATATTGTATACCCAATTTAATACTATAATATTATATAACTTAATATCTAATTATATTTTCCCTTTTATATTAAATTACACAATTAAGTTATATTTGTACTATATTCTTATATTATACTTGTAGTTATATATAATTAAGTTATATATATTATACTCTTATGTTAAGTTATATATATTACACTCTTATATTAAGTTACGTATAGTTATAATATTATAACTGATAATATTATACTAATATCATACAACTTAATGTCTAATTATACTGCTTGCTGTATTTATCACGTTCTTAAATCCAATATTAATTAAAATTCTGTTAAATATCGCTTTTGGAATATAAAATGATATTTTTATGTAATCAAAAATCTACTGTCCAACTTGGAGTTAGAAATGTGACGGAGTCAGTATATATACGTGAAACAAACGATACACTTTAACGAACACGTGACTGAAATTCATAAGGGATGCCGAGTGTCCATTCGGGGATCTAGGTGACTCACTGTCAGTGTGCTTTCTTTTTAGGGCACTTTCAGCATCTCGGTAACCGACGAATTGCGTAGGACCAGATTTGGTAGAGGCGGAAATTTGGTGCGACGAAAGCTAGCGGTGTCGAGTCACTTGTTAGTAACATCGGCTTCCTGACCCACATACCACGACCGCCATACAAACGTAGCTCCACATGCATATGCAGGTGTGTATTTACAGGGACATACAGGTATAGAGGCGCGCGTCGAAGTATACGAGAAGCCACCATCGTTCGAGGATAAGGTCCTCGTTCACGTTCCTGATCATTCTGACGTGGGAAGTCATGGCTATCGATGCCGCGTAACTGCCGGTGACACTCTTCTCGCAATTAAACGTACACTGTTCATCTTACAGACAGATTTTTCGTTTTGGAATAGCATTCTGTTTATACGTTTTGAATTTAATTAACCTCCGACCGCGTGAACTTTCCTCGATTGATTCTATTTCTCTGTAAATGAATTCTTATTATGAAAATGAGTGAAAAATTATATAAACCATATATATTTATACTGCGTATTCCAGAAGTAACATCTAACAAAACTTTAGCTACCGTATTGTGTATAAACGTATTGATTTGAAATTACTAATTTCATATTAATCCATACATTTTAATGAAATTCATATGCTGCCACCACAAATCCACTGGAGCATTCAGATATTTATTGGCGGAAGATTAGTATCACATTCACGTTTCTCAATTTAGTACATCATTCTTCATTTATGGCTTCCAAGGAACGATGAATAAGCAGCAGAAGTATCTTCGACTACTTAAAAGTAGGGTCATCGACCGAATAGACGTCTAATCTGACCGAATCAAGTTTCTCCGTTAGTCGTCGTTGGTGACTATATATTGACGACATTGGATTCTTTCGTGCATATGAATTCGATAACCACATCCGAATATTTTTTTGACCATCGTACCTTTATTATCACCATATTACGTTGTTTATCCCCTCTTCAACTTTCCTTCTCTAAAATTCAAGGCAATAAAAAACCACTAGAATCCATTTTACCAATTATATACCAAAGCTGTGAGAATTTCTGTTTCGTTCCTTCCTCTTTTTTTTTAAATACATCTTATAACTTAAATGTATTATAGCTTAAATACAGTTTATAACTTAAATGTAATTTTCTGTTTTTGCAATAAATAATGTATATATTGTTTGGATATATGCAACGCATTCCCATAGAATAGTTGCACAGTTGTGCTGTACCTGCAGCAGCGGCATGACCTCGATTTAAGCACCTGCAAAGATTCCTCGAGGCAGTCGATGCTCATGGAAAGTCAAAAGAGTAAGATCCTAGATACGGATATAGTTATACATATTGTTTACCGTTCACATGTCCAACACGTGTGTGTGTGTTTGTGTGTGTATTATTTTCTCACAATTTCTAGCTTTCTTACCCATTATCTGTCGCTCTTGTGCAATTCTGATTAATTAATTGCATGATTAATTAGCATTTAATTATTCTAGCCGGCCGAATTTCGTAACTGGCTAAGGAGATTCAAATAAAAGAAATTGTATTGTAAAAGAATTGTATGTGAAAGAAACATTAAATGTTAATGCTCCACCTAAATTACGTTACAATTAGATACTTGATAATTTAAGATATTGTCAAGTAAATGAAATGATTAATTTGATAACATTAAAAAATTGTATATTAATTTGATAACGTGAAAAATAATTTATATTAAAAAATAATTATAATCATTATAAAATGATGCCCCAGTTATTTCTAGCACAAGATAGAGAACAAATACTAGATTCAGATAAATTCTACTCTAGACGAACAAGACATTGGAGCAACTTCAACTTCATTTTGAAAATAGTACTATAATTACTGTGTTTGCAGAAATAGTTGTTAATATCATCTCAAAAACGTCCACACATTCTCGCTTTCGACTTGTCACGCGAGAACAAGCTGTCCCCTTTACATTTGGTTGAGACTGTATTGTTATTTCCGTTTTCTTTCTTTTCCACAAATTCAACGACTGTTTTCTTTCGTTTCGCAATTTGCCAGCCTTTCGAAATTTTCGTCTCGTCCAGTTGTGCATCAGTCAGTTGCGACATGAAATTGATCGTGCATCGTCGTAACAACACATATACGCAAATTTTGTAACATCTTGCATCGCTTGGGCTTATTTTCCCTGTGACTTTACAAAATTTATATTCACGACAGACTTTCAAGATTTAAACAAGAGAGCCGAAGAAGGAAGTAAAAAAGTATATTTAACATATAAGATGAGCAAAGAAATGAAAAGGTCAGGTTTCTACTATAACATGCTTTCTCTTATAATTAAGGTAGAGAACATGTATTTAGTATAGTCACTGAAAATCCTCGTTGAAAGCCAAACTACTGTTTCAACCCCATTAAAGAAGAAGCAGGCTTTTTATTATAATTAAAACGACAGTCTGCGATAACCGTCGAGAACTCGTTCTTCACTCGCGTTTCTTCCTTCCATTACGAACTTTCGTTTATATTTATTATTTTGCTAAATTGACGAAACCACGGCTAAGTCAATCATCACCGATGCTTCCGTATTATGCGAACTTTCGTTTTCTTCACGTAATTTTTACAAATACAGCCTTGTCGACATAATTGCACAATATTCTTTTACAAACATGTTGCGTTACAAGTATTTTAAAATATTGGTCTGAATGACCAAACATTGCGGTAAAAATCAATTATTCCCTTGAATTTAGAAAGATCTGATCCTCTAGTTATGTTATAAGATACTATGCAAAGTAATTGTAATGAAGTTGGCAGTGAATTCCAAATAAATCTATTTCCTAACTTTTTCTCCTTTCTTCTTATAACATTTTTCCCTCTCGAAATTTTCCAAGTAATTGCTGCCATTAATTTCACCATGATATTACATTTTACTTTTTCTCTGTCCCCTAATCACATATATATCACTTTCTTCTTTTTAAATTACATAATATAATTTCTACACGTACTGTCACACAGTTTCTATTGTTTCTTAACTTTCTTCGTATCCCTTAATAGTAGCAACTACAAAGTCCCGTTTATATACCCGTAATTCCTTCCCCGTTATTTTCTTCTATTTTCCTTATCGACATCCCGTTTCCTTTCCGTTTATTAGTTTCATTAACGTTACACTCTTCCGTCGAACTGAATCTGTTTCCTGTTTCTCTACGGAAATTGCAATAGCATGCTCTTTTTGTTTTGACCTCTTGATCACTCTCCTTGTCGTAATGCGTCGTTTCCATTCTTATGTCGTTTTTGAAACGTTTCTGTTTCTTTCTGCGCTGTCGAATGCTTCGATGACAATTCATTGAACTCTATTCATCAACCTCTCCGAGGCTTTTTACTTTCTCTCGATCTTTCGTCCAACCCTCGAACTTTCTAGCCCATTCTAGCATGCTCTCAGTGGTTTTATATTCAGCCGAGTTGAAAAGATTTCAGAATTTAAATAAAATAATTCTTCTTTTTCACCCGTTGCATCATCTTCTTAGTTTCTAATTTTCTAAATTTTTATAAGAAGTAAGATCTGCTTAGCAAATAAACTGAATTCTTTATTTCAACTTCTTCTTCATTGTGATTTTTATCAAGAGTATCAAGAGTACCATATTCGTCATTTTTGGAGAAAAATTTTTCAAAAGACTTTTCGTCATCAATAATTGTTATTGGCAACCAAAGTATTCTTGATCAAAATTATCTAAAATAAAATCATTACAACTTCTTTAATTTGAATTAGAACAGTTATTGGATTTATGATGATCTGGAAAATCATGATTACTGGATTGATCAATAAAATCGGCGTTAATCAAGTGACAGAGCTTCTGCCCATGAAAGATCGAGGATTTACCCGATGCCAATTTACATACGCATAGTTTTCGCTCTCTTCAAGTGATAGATCAGACACACGAGATTTCTATCGGAGCGTGAAAATTGCATCTTGTCTAAGGAACGATAAGCTCGAGAAAATGAGGCCGAACTAGATCAACCAATGAAGGTCTGTGCCGCCGTTTATTTCCCTTGTTTGCCGGAGAAAGCTACGCAAATTTGCTAAGCGTGTGACTCACGTGAAATCGTTCGTGGCAAAATCTTTAATTCTGTGTCACAGCTATATCCGGTGCAGTGTAGTCAGAAAAATGATTTTGTCACCTTCTTCCTAAGTTTCACTTTTTACTCGTACATGCGTCATCCCCCTTACATTAATAAACTAACAATAGAGGCACAAACTTACCATGAAAACTCTTTTAACGTTTTTCTCATCACTTATTTCCAATTATATTCATGTAAAGAAATTTTCATTTATCTGTTAGTTCTGACAAACGTTTATAGCGATAGTTAAAAATCGCTAGTAGTCAGTCGTCAATTTTGGGCAAATACTTACCTGCTAAAAATAGCATCGGTTTCTTTTTTTTTTCGCATGTTGTACGTTACTAAAGCATTAAGAACACGATCAATTCCACGTATTATCCACGGAAGTTCGAAGCCAGTTGCACTAACGGTCCTCCACCTGTTATTTCTATGGTAGTCTATTCCAGTGTCCTGTAACGAATGTTCCACAAAAGATTTATAGAAACGAAAAATAATATAACGAAACCTCTGTGTTGTTACGACACAAAATATATGAATTCACTACGTTTCAACGTTCGAAACGATAATCTTGTAACTTACTAATTGTTTCACTTTTGATAAATGTCTTAATATTTATGTAGAAAGGCAGATGTATACGTACAAGTATATAAAACACGGATCAGAAAGTATTCTGGAGTAAAGAAGCAATGAAAAGGATCATAAAGTACTGCCAATGAAACGTAGCATCATCGTTTCTCTCTTCGTCGAATTTCTTTTTCAGCGAGAATTTAGGAAATGAAATTCGTTCGATCATTCGATTAAAATGTCTCCGAGTGATGTTTTTCTGGAGAAAAAAAACAAGAGGACTAGACGACTCGCAGATTCTAATGTCAAAGAATAATGTCATATTTTGTTTTTCCCTTCATGAAAGAAACTTTCACGTCGCGCTACATTCTTCGAGACATTATCTCGTCTCGATCAATTTGACCCGCAATTGGTTAATTTAATACGGTGAAACTACTTGATCTATCGGCGATCTTGCAGTCGCTGTATTAATATTATTAAACGGCACGATTTTCAACAATACTATCGAAACTAATAATTTATGATATGTTTCATCATTTTTGGTAATACTGTGACATTTATTATAGAGAATCTTGTACTTATAAAAAGTTAGAAAAATATTTTCGCAACTAATGATATTAGAAACGAATTGAAAATTTCGATCGATATATAGTAGACATCTGTTCCATAAATAATATTTGCAGTGTTACAAATCGCAAATTAAATCATTAATATTATTATTAAAAAGAACATTGATGATAAAAAAGAAAATTGACTGGGAAAAGTCGAATACTAACTACAAAGTGACTGCTGAAGACTGTAAAATAAAAGCGTAATTAGATATAATCGTCTACAATTATATATGTATCAGGAATCACAAATGTATAATAATACAAATAAATGCAAATTAGAATATAATTTTTAAAATTTTTGTTTGCATTTCTGGAATTATTACTGGAAAATTTTTTAAAAATTAAGACTAAAAAATTATCTAATCCGTTCCTATGATTTTTAAAATTTTTATTCGTATTTCTATAATCACTGATTAAATAATAGAATAGATATAATATCATATGAAGCTTAATGTCTCATGTTCTGCATTACCGACAACGAAAAGAATCAGAGTTACCGACGAGTCAAAGTGTTTTCTGCGCCCTCTGCAATTTATTACAACAAACAAAATATTCAGCTATATTCAGCTCAATCATCACGCACAATAATATTATCACTCACATTGTTATTGCTAAATAGTCAATTGGAATGTTGATTTCGAACAATAAAAATTTTGTTTATTACAGTGGAAATTATTTTAAAGAGGAAAATCAATTAAATATGAAGAAGGATTACTTTATAACGCTCTGTCAAATTGCTCTATCTAAATACATTATTTAATATTTATGATACTCATACAATCGATGATTTTTTATTATCTATCAATTAATTAGAAAAAAAATACCTTCACTTTAATTTTCAGCATCAACTTCTTCTATTTTAATGCAGTAGCGCGCATGTTTTCATAATCGCATGTTTCACCACCGCAGACGAGGTATATGAATACCGTTCACATATTGAAAACTCATTTTCACTCGCTTCTACTTTTAACGATGTGTTCACAATCATAAAATAAAACATGTGTTTACAAATATACTTTAAAATTAAAGGAATAAGAGAAATTATCCAATCTTTAGCAAACGAGATTAAAAATTGGAAACTGAAAACGTAATGTGAGAACTGAAGCGCTTGAACTTAAATGTGCAATCGGAAGTAGAGGGCGCTGACAAAATGAAAACGTTTCAATTTTAAAATAACCGAAATATGTACATAAACGATTGAATTAACTAATCATTCCAATATCATTTTGTTTCTTTACGATAGGAATATTGTTGTTTATTGAATAATGATATTATTAAAGGAATAAATATTACAAAAACATACATTCTAAAGGTTAGCGTAGATTTAAATAATTGACTGAGAAAGCTCTCCAAGATATATATATATGAATACAGATGAAATAAAATATCTTTTTACCAGATTCCGCATTTCGTTCTTATAAAAATGTTGTAAACACTGCATTTTAATATACTTGATTAGCATGTAAACGCTATTGTAAATACAATGACATGCAAATTACGTGCATATATAAACGTAAAATAAATGGAATGGACGCCAGTTACAAAGAGTCGATAATATATGAACCGACGGAGTAATTGCAGCGCTATCTATAGACAAAATATAAAATTTGCGCACGTTCTTTTTTTGAAAGCAGATTTAAGAAGAGATAACGCCGTTTTTTGAGGCAGTGAGCGTAAACGCCGTGTCACGTGGGCAGGCGCGACAAGCGCATATTCGAGAGAAACCTGGCGCCCTGGTGGCGGTCTTCGGGCGGCCATATTTTCTCTCGTGGATTTTAGTCACGAAGGTGGTGGTTCGCTGACAATTTCTGGGATGCGCCGTTTGAAAATATTCTCGCGCGTTTTATACTCGTAAATAAGTGATCGGTGCCAATCATGGCTAAAGGGAGTAACAATTTGAGTGGAAGACGGTCGTCGTCGCATAATACGAAGCCCTACGACGCAAACAATGTGAGTAGTATTTCCTTGGCACGAGTCCGCCACGACAGGAATGAATCTGTCTCGCATCCAAACGATTATTCGCGCGTTACCGCCTAAATTAGTCGTTCCAACAAATTTGCACTATGCACCAGCCTCTCCTCGGGTTACCCCTTGTGCGATTAACAGTTTCCCGAGATACACTCTCGTTGGGCATAGACGATGTCACGGTTATGTGAGTCCATTCGATAACCTCAATCTTTCCCATACTACTTCGCTCGTGAAATACCTATCAAGACGCCTATACACGTAACCTTGAAACGTGATTCCTTACCAGGAAAGTCGCGAAGAACCTCTTACTCGACTCGATTCTCGTAAATTTGCCACTTTGTCAATTCAAGGAAATTTAAATGTTATTCGTTTACATTCGCATCTGGCGTGCGTGTGAAAAAGATGCGTGACGTTGGAAAATAACGTTTTGCGCAAATTCACGCAATAACTTGTAACTTCTAAAGATCATTTCCTTTTTTTCCCCAAATGATAACGTCTCTTTCACACGACCGATTTAACTCGATGTACAATTTAATTCGTCTCGATCGAACTGTTTTAACCTCAATTTCCAAGAATGATTTACGTATTGTAATTTTTATTGTGTTTACATACTAACATATCAGTCAGTTTAGCAAAAATAATTATAGATGAATCTTGTATCTTGACTAATCTTATTTCTTTGTCTATATTGATTTAGATTATCATCTGACAGATATAGTCAATGAAATATAATACAAAACTGTATAATATATATACTGCATATAATATAAAAATGTATAATGTATATAAATAATTTAATTTTATATTTAGTACAAGTATATATATGTTTGCATATATGCTCTATACACATATTCTACCTTTTCTTCATATAGTTTATATATATTTTAAAATATATTTTTATTGTGTTTATTATAACATTACAAAATTAATATTATATAAATGACTGTTGTAACACATTATTTGATAGGCATATGCTTATTTCCTTTATATTTCAGTCTTTTGTAAAAAAAGTGGCAACAAAAGTAACTGATCTTCTACCACAAAGATTATGGATTAGTAAATGGTTTAATACATCTCAAAATGATGAAGATATATTAGAGGACAATGAAAATCCTGAAGAGATTGAGTTAGAAGAAGATATTCAGAAACCTCCGCCTCTAAAACGACCATGTATCCGCATGGATGTTACTCATCCACCTGGTACATTTTCGATTCAACCAAGAGCCAAATCAACAGTTAATAAAGCTAGTTCATCTAAACAACAATATTTCATTCATAATGAGACAGTAAGTATACAAAAGATTATCAATTTAAAAACATTTTCTTCAGTCAACAATGTTTTTGTAGAGTGAAGATTTTTCTAAACCTGCAATGGCTGGACCAAGCGGGATGAGCCATTTAGTAACTTCTACACCTGCAATACAATCAGATATTAGAAACATAGAACCACAGAGATCAGAATTAAATGCATTAGTTGCTACCGCAAATAATGGAACTACGAATGGTATGGATGATAATTCAGAATCTAGCGAGAGCACTAGTGGTTGTAGTTCCCTTATTCCACAAATAAATAGACAAGAAGCTCCATCAGATGTCTACATTTCTCCATTTTCTAATAGAAAAAGATTTAATAATGATAAATTAAATTTTAGTAAGTAATTTATCTTCTTTCATTTCTATGAAAATATATGTTTTTAGAAATATACGTTCTTATGTGACACATATTTAATATACAAACTTTTTTTAGCCAATCATATGCAGTCTCCAAGATCTTTATTTTTAGATAATACTCGAGATTCCTTAAGTAGTCGTAGACCAAGCTTTAATGCATCCATCATGACAAACACGCCGGATCGTGCATCTCCCTTGGCATCTCCTTTTTACAGTGGAAATACTACGTTTGGTGGAGCGAATGCAGCTGGTCTTTATAAACGAGGTCGCAATTTGTTTAATAATTCAAACGAGGTATGCGTTATTAATTTAAATTATTCTTGTTTTAATCACTTTTGATGTTATTTATGGTATAATCAATCGTTGTTAACTTCAGATTCAACTTAAAGTTCCTAAAAGAACAAGTGTTGAAGTAAAACCATCTAATACAGATTCATCTGGTATGAGTCAAACTGCTAAAAAAATTTTGGAAGCATTAGAACACTTTTCATCGCCAATAACAGATGCTAAAAAAATTCCATTAAAAATGATGAACAATACCTCACCAATAAGTAAAAAGAGATCAAGAGAAGAAATGACATCAACAACTAAAGTTGGATTACGTCATTTAACTCGTGAATTAACTGTACCAACTATACCCGATATATTGAAATTGAGACGACGGCAAAAATTGCAAGATACAACAGCTGCAGCTAGAAAAATTGTTTCAGCTCGAAGCGAACCACCGCCTCCTCAAGAATATCATCTTAGGTGAATATATAATTAAATATTGATATAGATATAGTTATAATATATGTAATTTCTTTTCTATAGGACACAAACTGATGATGATTCAAAGCATCATGGAAAAGTTAAAACAAGTCTTGATCAGGAAGATACAGTTGAACCAGTTAATTTACCAAACATACCTTTACCTATATCTTCTTTGCCTAATTTCAACTTTATGCCATCTACTAATACAAAAATAGTAGATAAGACTAATACAGACAAAGAGGATATCTTCACTTTCGCAAGTCCTATAAGAGTAACAAATACCACAAAGAACTTAAAATCTATCAACAACTTCACATTTAGTAGCCCAATTAATGCCGATAAACAATTACTTGATAAATCTAACAATTCAGGTTCGTCTTTAAAAAGAATTGGTGTCAAATCTAATACATCAGACGACTATATACCTTCAGTAACACAGAACTTTATCTGGTCCGGTTCATCTACAGCTCCTAGATTAAAAGAAAAAGTAAAAAATAATGATAGCACTGTTCCTGCTGCTTCGAATGAAATAAAATCAGGAAGTGTTATGGATATTCTTTGTTCTAATACAACAAAAACATCTGAAAAATCGGTTGAATCGAAGACACAATTAGACTCGAGCAAAGAATCAATCAATAATAAAACAAATACAGTTAACCTAGACACAAATAATGACGATAATATAAAAAATATTTCAAATTCTCAATCTAGTACAGAGGATATTTCAGTTACGTGGGAATGTTCTGAATGTTTGTTTAAGAACAATAATACCGAAACACAATGTTTTGCTTGTAAGGCTACCAAACCAAGTCTTAAAGATAAGAAGACTTCTGAATCGTTAATGTCAAGTAATTTCAGTGAACCAAAAACTACAGTAAATGATCATTTTGGATCGCAGTTTAAACTTTCAAGTAATCAGTGGGAATGTACATCATGTTTTGTAAGAAATAAACAAACGGATACTAAATGTATTGCGTGTAATGCGCTTAAACCAGACACAAAGCAAGAGATTAAATCTGAGAACTGTTCTAATTGCAAGTTACATAATTCTGAAAAATCTGCTACATGTTCTTTTTGTGATACGTCTAAATCAAGTATATCAAAAATTAATCCACAAGGAAGTACGAACCCTACGGTTAATACAGATATTTCTGTAAGTCAAGATACAACCAATGTATCAATTAAAAAAAATGAAAGTCCGGATAAATTAAATTCAAACAAAGATACATGGGAATGTCCTTGTTGTATGGTTAGAAATCTTATGTCCATTGATTCTTGTCCATGTTGTAATACAGCTAAACCTAATGCTGGAATTACAACTAAGAATACTTCATTATTTTCAAATGGATTTGGAGACAAGTTTAAAAAACCTGAAGGTGCATGGATCTGTAACATTTGCTTGTTACAAAATGAAACACAAATTACTACATGTGTAGCTTGTGGTAATGCAAAGCTAGGCTCAAAGAAACCAGATAATTCTACTTTAACAAATACTAGTTCCAATTTACAGTTCAATTTTGATATGCCTGCAAATACTAGCGGTTTTAAATTTGGTATTGACAAAGCTGATCAAGGAAAGACTGATAGTACAATATCTACAAATGGTTTTAAATTTGGCATAACTCACAAAAGTAAAATTGGTCAATTTACATTTGCTCATCTTTGCTCTAAAGAAGAAGTAAAAACAAGCGAAACACAAAAATCTGTAAATGATACCCCTTTGACCTCAGGAAGTAGTTTTGGAGTTCCAGTTAATACAAATATTGGCGAAAAGACTGATACGAAGCAAGATTCAGAAATCATGGGAAAAAATTCGGTACCGTTATTTTCATTCGGTATAGCTAAAAGTGAAAGTGGGACAGTAGAAAATAATAAACAATTTGTAAATGTAACAACTTCTGCAGCAACTCCATCTATCTTTACGTTCAATGCACCTAAATCTACAGTTACACAATCAGATATAAAAGAAGAAAAACAAATCCCTTTGCTGGAAAATACCGTAACAGAAACTTCAAACAGTAATGAATTTACTGTTAATGCAAGTACAGTATCCTCAATAACTCAAAGCAGTGTTCAAGAACCTAAATCAACTGCTACATTTTCTTTTGGTGTACCAAATAGCACAATCGCAATGACTAGTAGTACTTCTACAACTGTGGTATCAAGTCTTCCATCTTCTACTCAATCTTCCTTTACATTTTCCGAATCAAAACCAAATACGCAAACATCAATTGTACCAACCTTTGGTCAAATATCAACATCAGCTCCAACTTCTAATTTATCTAATACTTTTACATTTGGTGATAGTAAAACAAGGGAAGAATCCTCAATAACCAAGACTTTTAATACATTACCAAATCCCTCTTCTGGAAGTTCGTTATTCAAATGTTCAAGCATTTCTAGTGGTGTACCATTATTTGGTAATAATGATACAAAAACTGCTCCAGCATTTGGACAAACTTCAACTGAAGATAACAAACAACCTACATTTGGAGTTGCAAGTACAAGTAAATCGTCGACTTTTGCAGTCGCAGAAAATAAAGTACCAATATTTGGTAATACAGAAAATAAGCCTGCAGTTTTCGCTTCAACTGACCCAAAAATAGGCGTATTTGGAAGTACAGATAATAAACCAGCATCATTATTCAATCCACCAACTGCACTTCAAACACCATCTGCAACACCAACACCTTTCGGTTTCGGAGCACCGTCAAATACACCACTTTTTGGATCGTCTGTTACTCCCGTTTTTGGTAATAATACAGTATCATCTACCACTGAGTCAACACCTAGTATATTTGGATCTACCTCAAAGTCAAACGAAACTGGCACATCGGCAAATTCAAACATATTTACATTTGGTACTACTGCTCCTGCCCAACCAATAGCAAAACCAACTGATTTCAATTTTTCTGCAAATACCAATCCTGCTGAATCGACTCAGAAACCATTATTTACGTTTGGTAGCCATTCATCTATCCCGCAAAGTAATAATTTATTTGGAAATGAATTCAATAATCCAAGTGCATCAACTAATTCTTCCGGATTTACGTTTAATACACCTAAGCCGGAAACATCAGCATTTGCTCAATCTACCAATCCAAGTCCAATTTTTGGTACATCACAATCTGGTACACAGAATCAAGTGCCGTCATCATTTTCATCTACTCCCTCAAATGCGGGATTTAATTTCGGATCTACTGCACTAGCTGCTACGTCGTCAGGAGGTTTTAATTTTGGTGCTGTAAGTACAATAAAGCACGCGAATGTATTAAATAAATTGAACCGATGTAATTAAATTTCAATTAATTTTATTAATATTTTTATAACTAATTTTTTTAGGCACCTTCTTCTGCACCATCTACAGGATTTAATTTTAGTGTTCCTAACACTACACCAACGTTTGATCCTAATACTCCACCGACATTTAACTTTACTGGTGGTAATGCACCCACAGGATTTAAGTATGTATAAATTACGAAAAATTATTATACTAATTACAAAAATTAAGTTGTTATATATTGTATTTTATTTTAGCGCAATACCTACTCAAACACAAACACGGAAATTCAAGAAAGCCATTAGGAGAATGCGGTAGAGGGCAAGTAACCATAGTTGCACGTACACTCGGATGCATTTTTTTTATATCTGTTTCATGCAACCGCGTGTATGAATATGTTCTTGAATATATACTGAAGTTACAGTATGATACAATGAAAATATCATATACCAATCAATGGTCACATCAATGTGGTGGTATACCAAGCATTTTATGTAATATATTAATTTGTCAATAGGATATGCTTGCGTACAGCCACTTGTGTTCTACAGGATCTGTAAATTATAAATTATTTAAATTATACAGTAATAACGAATGATACTTTGATGTTGGCATGAAGCCATTTTTGAAACTAAGACAGATCATAATGCCATTGCATTAATAATACCTTACCCAAACAAGACGTGCGTACTGACGTGACAAATTAATTTACTGAAATGAGAGAATACCTCGATAAAGAAACCTAATAAAGCACTAAATATGTGCAATTTATTGAGGATAACGAGTGGGAGTGTATCCCTCAGGTAAGTACAAGTCGTTCACAACTCGTAACAATGTTTTTGTAATTAAGAAGCAAGACTAAATTGATTAAAAATTATTTTTTTTTTGTGGCGAAAGAAACGTTGCAATAAGTTGCAATGACTTTATTCTTATATTTGTATGTAAAAATAATTATTCTTACCTGACTAGTTATTTTTAATAAATTTGGTACACAATTTTATATAGTCAGGTACACGAGAGAGGAGCTTAATGAACGAGAGATATATGTTTAACTTTTATTCTTTTCTTCTATAAATTTTGACACGTTACGAGTATTGTGAATCGACTAAATATCAATGAAGTCCCACTGCGTATAGACATTAATTATATTTTCATTAGAATTTTGTGAACAGTTCTACAGTCTTTGTAGTACTAGTTCAAGAAAAATGTATCATATTAAAAAAAAAATGGCATTCGGATAGTACAAAGTCACGATTACTGAACGATTGCATTAAGTAGTCGAAATTGTATATTTTTTTTATATATTGAATGATTAATCCTATAAGAATATACTGAATGCCATTTTAATAGAATTAAATTATAGTAATGTTGCGTGTTTTACCATAGAATGAATGAAAAATGAATCAAGAGTATGTTGAATGGAAATAAATTATTATGGGACTTCTAAAGAGTTGCTTTTTCTTTTGTTACTAAATCAAATGTATTTTTATAGTATGTTTCTAAAATTGTTATCGACTTTGTATATTATTGTTGCTTCTATTGTGTATATCATGAAAACGTATCACTCTGTATTGCAGCAAAACTAAATATATTATAATAAAATTAATAGAATTAGCATTAAAGAAAACTATAAATAAAGACAAGCTGAACAAAAACTATCATTATTCATAAGGTATACTTATTTTTAAGACAAATAATTTTTTTTTTAATACATTTATTTCTTTCATAACATTTTTTATATTTTAATCGCAGTATTTATGAAATTACAAATTTTTACAATGAGTGCAATTTAGCCAAGAGTGATATTAATTTTTGTAAGTATAATAAAGTTGTTTTCAAGATATTAAAGAACTATAAAAATAAATATTCTTTTTAGAAGTCCCTAAATGCAGAAAGTAGTTAGTTGACGTGTTAATGATTAATGGATTAATATGAAATCATGCACGTCCTATTTAAGATTAGGATAGTTATATCTATAATGTTGGCTTAAAATTGACAGTAGCCAAGAATAACTCGGCACAAGACCCACCTTCTGCCATATAGGATATAGTAGACACATAGGTACAAAACACTTTGTTACATGTTATTACTTTATATGTTGTGTAATATTTACATTATAGATTTTAAGACATTTTTAGTTTCTGCATATATTATCAAGAAGTGAAGATAATAGATAACAAAGAAACCTTGATTTCATGTTGATAATTTACAAATTGCATACTCTGCAAATGCCCTTCGTAGTTGTTACTTATCATACTAAAATAATATTGCTAAGTATGTAAAAAACTGTATCAACATAATTAATCAATTTTTTCTTTGTATAATTAAAATTAAAACTAATCTACCGTTTAAACATAGAGCAAAATCTATAGCAGTTCAGTAATGGAAATAAACTAGTTAATACTTACAGTACCTCTTAATGTTGTCCTTTGTATAAAAAAAAGAAATCTTGTCTGCGAAGGGTTCTTCCGCACCACCAATTATATTGTTTAACTTGAAGAATTATAGCTTTGTATAATTACCAGCTGAAATACTAACCAATGGTAAAGTGAGGCTGCGCTGAGATATGTCTATGCTGCTGTCTTACACTGTGAACATTCTCTGTCGAGGCTGTGTCGTCCATTTGTCTATCTCTAGACAAATTTCCAAATTAATGAATATATCAAATGCTGCCTGAAAGAGGCGCAGTACCTTTGTATTAAATCTCGTATATGGCCTTAAAAAACATAACGAGCGCGTGACGTAGATGTATTAACGATTGTACAGCAAATCATATTGGAATTGTTTTGTAGCAGTTTGTACTCTCCATTGCAATGTGTTTGCATAAATACTTGAAGAGCACTACATTAAAATCGTTCAACAATAGATATGTAACATCTCATGACTCATAGAATATTTGTCTTTGTATTTATTGTAATTGCTATAAACTTAAAATTACTTTTATAAAAACTGTGTATTAATTCTTTAATTGATTGATTACATCTTAATGATATAGCAACTTAATTGATATACAAAATTATGAAATATTTATCATTGTGATAAAGATAAATAATTTACCTACAGAAAAAAATAACTATTCATAAATTAATCATTTTTAAATAGTGTACAAAAATCCTGCGAGTTATGAGATGTAAAAGAATGAGTCAAATGTTCTGAGGCCTTATTATAATCTTAGTCCATGAAAATTATGTATTGTACTGAATTTACATGAATATCTGTAATGATTATATTGAGAATGTATTAATCAATGATCTAATGTTCACAAATGAGAGAGTTTGTTATGAAATAAGTCCAATGACTGCCTGTAATTAAATAAAATGTACATGGGAGAATGTTCACTGTATGCTTCAGGTGCTATGGAGATGTTATAACATTCTCATGACATGGTATAATGTTAGATAATATTGTGAAAGAGCATCGGTGTTTCTCAACCGATAAACCATTTGTAATTCGCTAATTTTTACTCGCACAAATAAAGCATGAAAATAAAAAAGAAAACAGATATATTATTATGTTAAATCGCGCCAATATTTTATTTGAAGAAAAACATGAAAAGATAAAGTTGTATTTGATTTATTTAAAAGTACGTAATAACACAGGATTGTAATTGAAATAGTAATGTACATTACATAGGATGGAATTAGCATCTATTTGCAGAACAAATATATAAATGTAACTATGATAAATGAAAAACTCGATAGCCTCATATTGTTATAATTTATTGAATAAATGTGACGTTGCTTTAATGCGTAACATTTGACGAGGGCTATTGAGCTCATGTTGAGAAACACCGTGAATAGGATACATTCACGTTAACATTATTACCATTATTATTCTTAATACTATCCTCCGCTGTATCCATAATAATTATACTATACAGTACTAGGATATATGAAAAATATCAATCGAAAACAATGTTTAATTTTGGTTTACAATTTTATTTTGTAGCTAGTAAAATAAAGATTTTAGGAGGGCATTTAGATAATAATGCGAACCAAAGAGTTTTTAACCATGTACACTTGTCGTGTAATGTAATAACGCTTTAAACTTTAATTTTCTTCTTAGTAAATAAAATGTACGAGGACAAACAAAAAATGCGTGCAGTACTTTGTAAAAACTCTTTGGTTCACATGGAGAAAGTAATCTGAAAACGAATGTTAGAATTCAGTCGCAGTCTCGAATTCTTAGGTCAAATGTATTTGTTTCATGATTACATTTCACATTGCTTTTTGTTTCTGTAAGTATCAAGCTCACTCCTTAACAGTTCCTCAAAGAAAATATATAAAATAAGAAATCCATACTATAACTCACTATAATATTCATGGTTTTATCATCCTGACAAACATATATATAACTATTCATGTTTTTTAGTAAAAACTGTTTTATTTTAATTACATAATAATATCCAAAATACAGAAAAAGTAATCTTCCTTGAATAAAATTTGAGTGGGCAAAGTCTAATTATTTTTTGTATACTTTAAAAATTTTACAAAATCAACTAATTAAAAATTAAACATTAAAAGATTTTATTCTACGTAAAGTAGAAGTCGGTGGTTATTAACTAATTAAAAATTCTATTAATTCCAATTCATTATCGAGTCACATCGTCTACTATAAAATCTACGTATTCATTTTCGTTTACAAAAGCTATACAATTATACAACATTAAGTCATTTTTTTATGTTGCACAACTGTATAAGGAGTTTATGCAGAAAATAAAAATTATCTAAAATTAAAATACACTAAGTGTTCGACTTATTTAATCTGATTTTGGCACGCTCTGTACAATTTGCGTTAATAATGCAGTGTTAAAGTGCTTTCAAAAAACATTAAAAATAAGTAACATATATTAGATTATTGTAAATCTCTAAAATTATTTACAAATTTTATACAAGTTTCAATTACGTCCACTAAAAATTTTTGTTATACTATATTAAGTTAATTACTTTTTTTCTTTTCATTTTAACACTAATATGTAATAAGGACAAATTTTAAATAGGAGAAAAAGATTGCTATAGTTACAAAGCAAATCTACTTCCTTCTACACATATGGGAATTAGGTAAGACAATGGCGATAAAAAATTGAATTAAAACTTCTGGCACGAATTTTATTCCGAGATTTACAACAAAAATGTTTCAACTAGTTAAAATGCCGCTTAATCTTGGGATATGAAACACTGACACGTATAACATAGGTAATACAAGACGATGTGGACAATTCAATAGTTTGCAATGAACTGATAGAATAGACTCATTTTCTATTTACTTAGTGTGTTGTGTTTGCGTGTGGATAGGCCTCCTGTGCTTCCTAGAGAGGTGGGTTACAATTGATTTCATAATCAATTGTAATAAGACTTATTAGCTGATAAATGGAACAACCAATCCTCTCTAGGCAGCCCATACTCATTACTATTTTATCATTTCTATCATGATATTATAATTTAGGTACAATCTTAATTATTCAATATTAATGAGAATATTAATAATTATGTTTTATTTTTTGCATGAATTAATTATAGATTGTAATTATAATTATTTTATAAAGTTTCTTACACTAAGAATCGTCAGACATGAAGGAATTTTGGGATTTTAACTCCTCCAATGTTTGAATTTGTTGACGGAGAAATAATATCCTAAAATATTTAAAATCAATCGGTTTAATTTAATAGAATTTATAATTCTTATGAAATTTCAATACAGTGATATGTACCTTTGTTCCTGTAACGTCGCCTGAATTTCTGTCAGCCTCACTATCGATCGTGCTGTCTTTAACTCTGCCGATACTCTTGTACACTGCAAACTTCCCATTGTGTGTGCTTCTTCACTAAGTTTCTGTGCCTAAAAATAACAATTATTCAAATACTGCATGTCGTTTGATATTCTCATTACGATATGATGACTTTTTGAAAATACATAATTGACAATTTTCAAATTATATACCTGTTTTTCAAGAATATCAGCAGGAAAGGCACGCACGTGTTGCGTTAAATCTTCCCGATAGTGATTAGCAAGTGATGGTGTTAAGGAAGGTGTTAAAGGAGGCTGTACTCTAGACAATGCTTGTAAACCTGTATTATTTAAATTTCCAAGGGAACCTAATGTGCTAAGATTTTGCAATGAGCTTAAACCTTGTACTCCAGAATTCGTTCCCCCAGGGCTTGTTACTGTTGAAGGGAAAACAAATAGGAATTAATTATTAAGAACTACTACTTATTACGAGTTTACTAAATACAAAAATTCATCGATTATTAACATACATTTCCGAGCATCGATACAATCCTGGGTTTCTGAATGTGTGGGAGTAGGTGGTCCCTCACTTGTAACATTGCCGCTTGTATCAACTTTTAGAGGGACCATTACATCATTTCCGCTATTATTTCGGTCCCCACTAGCTGACTGCTACAAAAATATAATTGAATAATTTAATAACTTTTTATACAGAATTTCATGTGAAATTTTCTTATTTCGAAGACTAAAATAATTAAATGACTAAAATAAAATAAATATACATTTTAAATTGTATATTTGTAAATGAAAATTCATAAAAATCGAAATCTAATAATAATTTTATATTGAAAACGGATTTTGTGGAATCATGAGAATAAAATTGAATCAAAACACAAAGATATATTTTTGACACAATATTTATAAATAAAGTATAATATATTACAAATTAACAAACTTACTTGTCTAGACAACAGAATTGCAGCTGTTTGAAGTGTTTGTAGTGCTTTTTGTGGTGTAATATCCGGTTGTTCCTTATTGCCTGTGATTTGAGATAAAAGTCTTGGAAGATTTGCTAGCGAAACCGGTGGACCTGGAGCGTTACTATTTCCTTGTTGTGTTGGTGAATTAAGTTTCCCAGGTGTTTGTGGTGTTGATGGTGGGTGTGATGTTAACCGTGGTAATGCTATAATCAGTTATCAACCTATTAGTATATACTTCCTACTTCCTTCATTTTTTATCATTATATTTCTTAGACATAACATACCAGTGGCCAACAAAACAGGACCTTGAGGCAGTGGATCGTGGGTGCAAGATGTTAGAGGTTCGGAGGTTGGGGTAGAATCACCTGGAGAAATATCCATGTCCTGAGCTTGACGCTCCACTCCCACTTCTTCTCTACTTGGTTCTCGATCTCTTTCGCGTTCTCGTTCTCTTTCCCGTTCTTTCTCTCTTTCTCTTTCCCTAACAGAAACATCTTCTCTACTACTACCACCGCCACTTCCACTACATGAACTCCAATATTCTCGTTTGTCAGACTGTCGCGATGATTTACCATCTCGCACACTGCTACTGCTATTTGACCGCGAGTTGGAATGTTTATCATGGCCTATGTGCAAAGAAAATGAAATTGTATTGAACAATTTCTTTAATATTAGATATAGTAAAGAGTAGAAGTTAAAAAAAAAATTAGAATGTAACAAACTTTTTACATGATTAATCCCTTGCAGTCCATATTGCACTTATGTATCATATTCGGCAAATTTATATTAATTTGAAACATACTAAACACATCTACAATCAGAATGAAAAAAAACTACAAGAAACTGAATTTATAATAATGAAAAAACAAATCATAATTTGATTTATTATATATTTGATTTTTTATTATAATGAAATATAAGAAATTCTATTTTTATAAAAAAGAATGCTAATGGTAAGTAAAGAATTTTTAAATTAAAGAAATTTATTTAATGATATAATATTGTTAGACGTACTTGACCTAGAAGAATAATCATTAGACTGCCGTTGTCGATTTTCTGTTCGACTAATCCATTCCCGTGGTTTTTCCCACTGGGAAACTTCTGTTTTGCAGTTGTAATAATACTTCTTGCCTGAAGAACTCATATGTTCCGACCAATCACCAAACCTGACCGAACGTTCCATTGCACCTCCTCGCTCATCACCACGTTTGTCCTAAACAGACTGTTCTAAAATTTCCGGAAATGATTGAGTCGATGGAAAATATTCATTAGAATTCCAAAACTCGAAAAGTTGAAATTACATTTGTCCACGATGTTGATCCTGCGTACCTATCGAACCACGATACTCGACAATTTTTTAATTTTTGAGATGATGCAGTGTGTATAACATTTTAATAATGTTAATCGAAATACTAATAGCTATTAAATCAAAGTTAAATTTTTGTATTGTTTATTGCGTCAAATGCACATATGATATATGTATGTAATACAAATATCTGATTAACTTCTTATTAATTCTTATTTTTTTGAACTAAATGACTTTTGATATCTCTTTTTTTATACATATACATTTTGTACAATCATGTGACATTTTATACTGACCTGACAAGAATTGTGTGACGGCTTTCTTTGAGATGAGGACTCTCTTGATGAATTTGATGATAATTTTATAGGATGTAAAATCTGTAAAAACAGATAAAAACATTCAAACATTATATGTGAGCATTATATTTATATATATGTATATATTACATTTCAAGAATATAAACCATTTAAACAAATTGGGAATTGTGACTACATAAAAAGCCTTCTACATTCCAAATGGACAAGATTCAAATAAACTCTATTTAGTAAATATTGAAAATCATTTTTAAATTAAGGAGTCAAATATTTGTTATTGTTCAAATCTATATTAGTTAAACAATGAATAATAACATTCTTACCTCTCCACTACTCCTATCATGGTTGGTCCTGTGTTCTGAATCTCTGCTCTCACGGCTTCTCTTGTCTTTTGGGGATCGTGCACAATCTACACATATGCAAGTAAGCATGTTACAGCTGAAAATGTTAAGACACAATCCTGTTTTTATACTGAAGGAAGAAGGAATAAAACTTTAATTCTCAAAGAAAAATTATACAGCCGATTTTGCTATAACACAAGTTTTATAATTTAAAAAATAATAAAGTAAAAGCATTATTACTCTAAATGAATACATGAAAAATAGCTAAACATTTACGTTTTCTTATTATTATTTTTCTTTTATTTATTCTTTCTTTGTGTTTTTTGTATCGTTTAGCAATGATAGAATATTTTGCTAAAATACTACTGAATACTATATGCTATAATGCTATTTAAAATATATGAATGCCGAATACTACATGCTGAAATATTATTCAAAACAATATTATAAAAATAATTAAAATATATACAAAGTACATTATTTAACTTTGTTATTAAACCAAATTTATACATACATGTTGTATTATAAACATTACTAAATAGTAAGCATAATACATACATAATAATATATATACCTTTTTTTTATCAAATATCAAATCTTATTTTATTGCTTTTAAAGATATTTCTTTAATAATATTTTTTAAATATATTTTTATCTAATTATATGTTTCAAGAACATTAAAAAAAGTTGTTATTTTAAAGCTTAGTGTTTTGCAATAGCATCAACAGGTTATAGCAAAAATGACTGTATCATTATTTGTCATAGAATAAAATTACATTTATCAAATTTTTCATTATATAAATATTTGACAACTCTAAAATTACATTTTTTGAATACATCTTTAACATATTATATACTTTTTAATATATGATAATTCTAAATATATGTACTATATTATTTTAACATACGATAATTCTAAATAATATAAAATATAGTTGAATGTCAATTACCCGAGTACTTGTCCCTAGAGGAGGATAACTTGTAGTCTCTGTTTTCTCTCTCCTTCTTATATAAGGGCTTGGATGTGTAGCTGCGAGGACTGTCTCTATCTGTTCCCATGCCCATACCCAAGGCCCCTGCTGGACTATAAGAATTGCCATTTGGGGAATCACGCATACGTCCCTCGTATCGACTATCTGACGATGTTGTTGATGAAGAGTAGCCACCCTTAGAACTGCTGTACTTTGCGTTCTATATAAAAATATGAAATATCAAATATGATTAAAATAAGTTTTCAATATATTATTTCTTTCTTAATAAGTTACTTTCATAAATATTAATCTGTTCACTTATCTATTAAAAACATAAAAAAACTAAATTTAATATTTGGTAATGATCATAAAAATTTTCATATACTTATTATATACTCTTTATTATTAGCAATTATGGAAGGTACCAAAAGTTATGATATAACTATATGCTACAGAAGTGAATCATATACAAAACTGTTTATTATATTAAGTTCCAATTTTACACACAGGAAATAATAATTTTACACACAGAAATAATTCTTATTACAGAAAAATTTAACATTACTAGTTCTATAACTTATATGAAAACGAAAAATGAATGAATAAGCATAATTAAAACATTATCAAATTGTTATTTTTATTAAAACGCAACTACTACAAATAATGTATTGCAAAAGAAACTTTAATTAATGTATACATATAACAGTTCCAATATACTATTAGTAATCTGCATAATGTAGAAGAATGAATTATTGATTTTCTAAAAGTAAGGTTATGTTTACAAGATCACAAATAAAATTTTTATCTTTTATCAAAATGAATAAAACTATGTCAATTTGCATAGTATTTTTTCGATAATGAACACAAATTACAAAACTATGTTAAAAAAAGCACACAGAATAAATGCAGATTTTTAATAATTGAATGAATACTTCAAGGACAATATACAGTTGAAATTTTGATGTGAATTTTAAACAAAAATGTCAGATTTCTCATATCGTTTATCTCAGTATTTTTGACAAATCCACAAAACTATATAAAGAAAGAATAAACAAATCTACACACAAGATAATATTATATACACTTAAAAAATACGTATAATTCAATAATTCAACGTGATTTAACATTTGTAAGATAAGATTTTAACTTTTCTCAAATGTAGAATATATTACAAAAATAATACATGTTATTTGTAATGTAATATAATGCACAATTTCAAAGTTCTGAATTTCTTACATGTAAAATTTATAGCAAAGAAAAATGATATTTTCTCGCAATATGTATAATTTTCAATTTGTATTATCAAATATTTTATGAAGCAACTACACAAACAAAATTATTCTAACACTCATCATGAAAATCTTAGCAAAATATATATATATGTATGTATTAATGTGTATATATACATATATATATATATCACAAATATATATAGAATATATATACATTACAAACATACACAAATATACTTTATATATACATATATATATATACACATATGTATATACAGAATAGTATATACATTACAAACACATACACAAACTACGTTTAGTACCTGCACTAAAGGGCAAAACAGGCGGGTAAATTGCACGAGAAATAGTTTTGGATAAATAAAAAAAATATCACACGTTCTCGAGAATTACGAGAAAATTTTTATAACCAATTTCTACCGATCGTAATTCGATTAATGACAAGCTATCAGAGAGAGAGACAGAGAGAGATCGAGAGAGAGAGAGGGGAAAAAAATGGTAATGTAAGAAACGCGAAAGAGCCACTGGCACAGCCGATCGCGTAATTATTCAAAGGGGGGAAAAAAAAAGCGCGAACATAAAACGAATTGATCCTCGTTATTTCGAGGGAGAATGCGAAAGAATCGCGGTAAAATCGTGCGAGCCAGTCGCACTGTGCACGAATTACCCCACTCCAAAACCCTCGACACCAATTGCTCACGATATTTACCTGATAGGGATGGGCCTGGTGCTTTTCGAAGTACCTGAAACCATAGAGAATAAATAGTGAATGCAGTTGCTACGCGGTGGGTGTTACACGATGGACAAATGATTTATCCATCGTGGAAACTATCCCACGAATAGCGGTAATAGTAATATCGAATGGGTCAGATGGACGGACTTTGGGAGATGAGAGGTGAGGTGAGTAGAGGTTGGTTGTGTCAGGATTGGGTATTTGATGGCGGTACCCTACCCATCGCTGATCCTTTGTGGTTTCCTCGCATGCATTACCATCAATGCCGGTGTCTGTGGGAAATTCGCGGCCTCGGATGTTCCCTTTTCGGTTGGTCAATGTCATAAAAACAACATTAACGCTTATTTAACAGTCAACTTTCTTTCTACCCGGACGCCATGTCACATACGTGATCGGCCGCTAGCGGTTATTATAGCTCAAAAGTTCGAGCAACGTCTGCGCTTCGGTGTGCAACTTCTCTTCTCCAGGGGCGTACGTACCAGTGTTTTTTTTTTCTCTCTCACCGAATCCCGAATCAATCGCACGTGGCGGCGTGATCTACGGGATTGTGAAATTTCTTTCAGTAATTTCATTGGCATTAACCTACCTACGCCTGTCAATTTTAACACAAGTACACGATATCTCGATGCTCGCGATCCGAGGGAATCGATCAGTGAAATATGCGTGAAACGTTACGATAAAATTACGGTTATATTTATTCGTAAAATAGAATTACATAAAATAGAATCGTGTTGTTCTATTTACTTTTTCTTTTCAAATGACGCGTATAAATAATACACGATACATATTCTTCGAATAACGCTCGAAGATATTTATTAGCCATAGTGAATGTACAAAAAGCACGTAGAAACGTCGAATTTAAGTAACACTGAGTTTCGAATTTATTCTAACGAGACGGAGAAACGGACGCTTAAATACATGGCATATTTCACTAGCAAGTAAGAGGAAAGGTTATTTCGAACGATGCGCAGGGGCACTTCGGAGAGTGCGTCCGTACCTGTGTCCGCAACTTCCGTATCTATGATTTAAATGCTAGGACAACGGCGACGTGGAGCTAGCATCGACGCCAGGCGTCGCGTTTCACTCGATTTTCGAAGAGCAGTGGTAAGTTTCGAGCACACGGGCAGCAGGCGGCGCAGACCGCGATAAATTCATTCTCCGCGTGCGGTTTTTATCGTTGCGAACGCGAGAAAACTGAAACTCTAAAGATCGCTTCGTGTCCGAGGAGAGAAAAATAAAAGTGACGGCCGCCCTTGTTCAGTTTCATTTTGTACGCGGGTATGTATGTAGTAAACGATGTAACGCACGGTGTAAATGACGAAAGTGGGGGGGTATTTAGTTTCCGCATCCTCGCCACGCTTCTAAAAACAAAATTCGCGTCAGGGAGGAACTCGCGCTCTCACGTTGTTGACAACGTTCTATTCTTTCAGATCTTTTGCACGACGTGTTTAAACATCAAACACGTGGTTATATTAAGGTGCGTACATATTTGTTACCGTACCCTCGCTGTGTTGCTGTGTTGCCCAGCATGTGAAAAATAACACGATAAGAAACGTTAGACGCTGTTCCGTTGCTATATATGATTTCGTTGCTTGATGTGGCTGTTCCGACGGATGTTCAGGAAAATGGCCCACTCTGATGGAACTATCGAACGCGTTTACGTTTCCGCGTACTTAAGATCAAGAGCTTTAATCGTCGTCTGTTCAACTGAAATGCGATGAGCTAACGTAGAGAATTAAAATTGCGATTACAAATTAGAAATTCTGGTCCTGCATCGAATCCAATGTTATTAAATTCAAGTGTGCAACAGTAACAAATGTGTATGCACCCTTATGGATCGTGACGGTGTATTGGCTATATTAAATATTATGTTACAACACGTGTACGATCCACCATTCAGTAGCACGATTTTGTTTTCTTGCATTTGATTGGTGTAGTACGGCGCTTGAGCTATATTTTAAAAAAGTGATGTCTTTTTCATTTTTATAATTTCATCGTAATAATTCATTAAGAGACGAATTTGAGTTAATGAACAATTGTTGAATAAATACGTCATATAGAGATCCATTTATCTTATTTGTTTTTGAAAGAACATTTTTGTCATACATTTCGAAATATTTTAAATGTTCCCAATCACGTTGTATGTAGTATCAAAGATTTTAGATCTGACCGATTGTTTGAGTAACATCAACAAAAATCAGAAAATTGAGAAAAATTTATTTGTTATATTTTTATATATTATAATATATGTATGTAATCTTGTTTGTTTGTAGGTTTAATAAGATAATTTTTATTGAAAATTGCGGCTCATTCTACATAGGACGCTGATAGAAGCAATTCTTGTATCTTGATTGACAGTTTGCTAAACAATAATTCGTCGAGTATTAAATATTAATACATATAAATATATCATTTAGATATACATCATTTTATTATATCACGAGAGGTATAGGAATTAACATTAGTTATTAACATTCTGTAGTCTTAATTGAATGCTATTTAACGATAATATATATATTTTCAAAAAAATTTATTACATAGATTTTTATTTTTTTTTTTAATATTTATATAGTTTAGAAAAAGAAATAATGGATGAAAAAGATGAAATAAATTTAATACGGATACACAATAGTCCTATTAATATGTCAAAGAAATGTGAAAATCAAGAACATGAGGATAATAGTTTTATTGATGTTAAATCATCTGAAAATATATTTCCATGGATCAATAAATTTAATAAAATAATGTCTTCATCTGTGGGACATAGAAGTTACCAATTGTTAAAACATTTACTTTCCCTTTATACACAGTAAGATGATTATTTTTTTCTGAAATTAAAAGAGATCAATATAAGTAGTACATAAATAAGAAAAGTTATAATTTATAATTTACGTTAGAAGTTATAATTCGTAAAATTAAAAATAATTGACCACTAATGATTCATATTTTAGACATGTTTTAACCAGTATAAATACATATTGCGAAAAGACACTGGATATGATAAAATTGAAGAATCACCTAAGTAGTACACTGATATTCTTTCATCTTTATTGGAATGATATAAAAGAGGTATTGTCAGAAATTATTAATTATTAATTGTGAATTTAATGAAGATAATAATATACAAATAATTTGCTGATAAATATTCTTAACAGCATGTTAATGATTGCAACTTATATTTAAACCAGATGTCAGTGTTGTTGGGGATATATATAGACATAGAGCTTAAAACTTTTAAATGTACTATGGATTCCTCTAAAGTTGCTTCAAAACTTCTTTCAGCATTATGGATATATTTAAGTAAGTTTAATGTAAAAGACATTTTGCAGTGATGAAGTATAATTTTTTTCCTAATTTAAGACGCAAAGTATTATTTATTAATTTTCATTCTAGGTAATTCAGAAAAGCATATTTTCAGAGTTTTACTTAAACTTAAGTTTGTTACTAAGAAATATGCAAAAATTTATGATCTTATATTCATGTATGTAAATGTTTTATATGCTTTGCTTTTTAGTCTAAAAAATATCTTATTATATGATACAATCTTTTTATATTAGGAAAAGTTTTACTAGTTTCAAAAAAGGTGTAGAATCTTTGACAGACATTGATTATGTCAGGTATTTGCTTGTTTTAAAAATGTGGAAAAAAACAAAAGAAACCGTTGAAGAGAAAAAGCAAATGAATAAGATGGCTCTAACAATATTGGGTCCATGTATTCCAAAAATGCGTAATGAATTATTAAACATAATACCTAAAGTACCCACAGGGCTTGAAGATGAAACTATTTGACTATTACAACCAAATGTATTTGACTTAAAAACTGCATGTAAAAATTTTTTAATATTTGAAGAAACAATGTCTGCTGAATTTAAAGATAACCACTTAAGAACTTCCAAATTAAATATTCAATTATCACAGGTAAACTTTTTATTAATATTTATGGCATAATAACATTTATAATATATTTCGTTATTTTTAGAATTTATCATATGATACCCAAAAATGTTTCACAAACTGTGAATTCAAAAAAAGTCATATAGGTAATTCAGAAAATAATCATACTTTTGAGGAGGAAATGAAAAGTAACAAGATTAGCAATCAACAACTGTTTCCATTAAGAAACAAGAACAAATATAAAAAGGTGTCAAATTCTGGAGCAGTGATTTTGATTGATTTAACTGAAGATGAGATAAAAACGAATACAAAGAAAAAGAAGAAAGGGTGTCAAAGAAATTTAGAATGGTTAAAAATGGTGAAGAAGAAATATAAAATGCAAAAACAAATTAATGGAATAAAATATAGAAATCAATTAAAAATTGCAGATGCTCACAATGCAGATAACTTTGAAAATGTTTTCCAATTACCTGTTTCGAACAATAAAGTTAATGAAAGTACAGAAAATTGTACTTTATTAGAAGAAAAATCAGTTCAAAATAATACTGATATATCAGGAAAAAATATACTTGATCTCAATAAGAGAAATAATGAATTAAAATCTATGTTCCAACATAAACAATGTGACACATGTACTTCATTAATAAAACAAACTGATGTGCAACGCAATAAAATTTTATATTTACTGAAGCTTTTAAGCATCGTGGGACAAAGTATTAAAGAACCAAAAACTGTATTAAATCTACTGAGAGAAAGTAGGAATGAAAATATGTCTTCTGAACATAGTGTTTCTTTTAGAAATGCAATCAATGAGTCTAATAAAATAGATGCTCAGGATAAAGAATTGTTTTCTCAGTCAAAAAGTTCCATAAAGACAATATTCTTGTCAAACGAGTGCCAAAATAATATTACAGATATACAATCTATAAAACAAGAGTTACCAACGAATAAAGATTCTAATGTGATAGAAGAAAATACTTATTGCCAAACTGAATCTATTTATGTACAAAATGATCATTTACATGATTTAAAATTTATAAATAGTCATAACTCGCAAGCGATGAAACAAAACATTGTTCAGAAAGTTCGTGAATGTATAGACTGCTGCAAGAAGAATGAAGTGAAACCTTTCTCTTGTCATAATAGTAATATATTTAATACAATAAAGAGCGAAGATTTAACACAAAATACAACGGACAGCAATACTATTGATAAGACAACAATTTGCGACAAAAATATAATGTGTATATTAAACGATCTTGACAAATGTATGGACGTTTTAAATCGTATTAGCGAACATATTATAACTATGCACGCAGAAGAACAGCGATCAGAATTAGATAAGATGAACGTATGTGCTGTTTTTACTACAGTTTTAGGAAATCAATATGCAGAATCATTGTTATCAGATTGGATACAAAATATTAATTCATTAACAGATACAGAAATACTTAGTAAAATTTTAGAGCTATATGGAAGAAAGGACTTATTAAATAAGTGCAACTGTCAAGATTTTCATTTTCTAAATGAATTCAATAAATTAATATCTCAACCAAAAGAATATCAATCTTATGGAAAAAATAATATTTTTCTGGAAAACAAATTACCTTCAAGCCTTATCTATAATCATATAAAATCTGAATTTGGACACAATATTAAGAAAGAAAATAATGAAAGTTTTGAAATTCTAAAAAATAAGATACAGGATATAAATCAACATAAAATTAATTTACTAACAAATAATCAAACTTGTGACGCATCTTTTATCCATGATATGAAATATTTCAAGAAAACAAATCACGATGTGCATTGGTGATGTACATTGCAAAATCTGTCACAAGAAGGCGATATAGGAAAGTCACGGCTCATAAACGAATTCGAAAAGACTAATATTTCTGATAGTGTCCTAAACGGCGATGCACAAGAAACAATTGAAGATGAACAAAAAATTTGGAGAGATTTAAAATCTCCGTTGATGTCGCCGTTTCATTATGACAATTCAGATAGTATATTAAACTGCATTACAGATTTTTTTTCACAATCTGAAGATGTGTACACCAATAAAACAGAAGAAATGTACACTTTGTTAGATACAGAAAATTGTCAAGCATCATTATCTAAAGATAGTTTTGGAAGAGTTGAAATATTAAATTCTTCATTTGATTTCGATTCGAATATGGGTTTGCCTTCGAGTGACTATTTGTACTCAAATGTACAAACACTTAACCCGCGATTAATTGAGCAAAATTTTGAGGATAAAATTCCTCCAACAAAAAATTTTAATACATCTGAATTTAATTTTGAAGAAAAAACAACTGAAAATAATGATTTGGAAAGTACACTTTCAGAAAAGGATAAGGAATTGTACAGTAACCAAAATCATTTTGCTAATAGCAATATAGATATGATTGAATTTGAATTAAACACAGACACAGAAGCAGCATTTGAATTTCCTTCACCAATTAAAAGTATACCTTCATTCTCTAGTCAATCAACGAATTTAGTCAATCCAGATAACATATTTTCTGAAGAGAGGGAATCGTTTCCTAAATGCAGTCTTTCTAGTTCTATTGATAAGTTTAATACTGGTAATGTTATAGAAAAGTTTTATATTTTTCAAGAGAAAAATACTATTAATCAAACCCAATTATTGAATAATATAAAAAAGCGAGGTTTACCTGAAATTTTTACTTCCAATAACATTCCATCAAATGAATCAATGAATTCTGTATTAAATCAACAGGAAGATGATCAATTATCACAGAAATATACATCTGTAGAACTTGTAACTAGTCCTTTGATAACAAAAGAATCCTTGAATTCTTGTGATTTATTGTCTTCCACAGATTTATCATGTAATACTGACATAACATCGCAGTGCATTGAGCAACAAGATAAAAGTTCTTTAGAACAAAGAAACACTCAAAAAAGTATGCAGGATAATTGTGAAGAAAAACAAAAACATATTACAAAACATAAAATAGAAATTAGTGCACAATCTAGATCATCCAAACGAACATTAAAGTGTAAAAAGAAAACTAAAGTGAAAAAAGAAAAAAATGAATTACTTTCACCTACGGTTCAACCTAATCAGAATGAATTGAGTTTAAGATGTTCACAGATTACTATTATTAATTCTCTCAATTATCAAGATATGCAAAATACATGCGAATCACCACAGTCAACATTTTATACGTCGCAGTGTGAAACTTCACCTAAAAATGTAAATAATCAATTAACATGTGGAAGTGTTCAACAGTTAAATGTGTCTCAACAAACTTTATTAAATCTTCATGAAGATTCTATGGATACAATCTACAGGGAAGAGTCTACATTACAAAATCAGTGCATCATGGAAGATAACATCTTGGAAGATTCAAGAATATCAAGTGTATTAGAGAAGTCACATATACCTGAAGATAAATTTTGTTTCAAAATATCGGAAAGAACGGATACTGCAAAAGCAAATCTTACAACAGATAAAAATATAACTGAAGTTTCAAGTATTATAAAATGTACTAAGTCATTACCGAATATAGATGTACAGTTACAAAATTCTACTAAAGAACAAACAACTTCGGATGAAGATATACCATTGAAGAAAAGAAAATTAAATTCAAAATATTCATCAAGTTTGAAAGCAAGTACAATTGTTAGTCCTATGAATCAACAGAACTTGCAAAAAAACATGTGTTTAGAAAGAAAGGTAACTATACTTCTGATGTTTTCAATAATTTATTTTTTTCTTGAAATATATTTTAAATATAATTTCTTTTTACTATAATTTTAAAATATTATTAAATATATAAAATATTATTTTGAATAAATAAATAAAAAGTTTTATAGCATTGAATATCTTTATAAAGTAAAATTTATATGCAGCATTGTCTAGTAACATTAAAATCATAATATGATAGTTTTACAAAATAAAAATCTTGATAACATTTAATTTTAACTTTGATATTAAATTTTAAAACAATAATTAAAATTAGTAATTCTCTACGTGGAAGATCAACATTAGAAGATATTTTAATATTTCAAACATCTTACAAAATTAGAATTCTTTATAGAAACAAAAGCGCAATTATGCATAAAACAATTCAAGACTGATATTTATGGTTGTGAATCTTCTAGTATCTGTGATATTTGTATGTGATAAAAATGATAATGCAATATATTCAAGGTAGTGTATCTAATGTTAACCTTAATTTGTTTGTAAATTATTGATTGTACAAAAAAATATTTTAAACAAAATTTATATGGTATGAAAATGTTCTATATAACTAGAACAAGTCTTTAAGATGAAAATGTTGTTCCTATCAAAATTATCATTTGAAAAAAAGTTATATTGCATTCCTTCTTGATATCATGGAATTTTGTTTAATTTATTTTTACATATAGTCAATAATTTATGAATGGACTGATATCGTCACGTAATATACATTGCTCTGTAAATATTGCATCTACATTTTAAGTACCTGATTATAAATTATAAAAAAAATAAATTATAATTATTTATATAATACTTATATAATATTATGTAATACTATTGAGAGGTAAGTTTACTCCACATTTTTAGACTCTGTAAAAATATTAGGAGTCATTCATTTGTACTTGATATATTTGATACTAAATTATGTTTTCATTTTTAGGTGTAATGTGTACAAATAAACAGAAGAATATATTAAATGAATCGATTTAAAAGTGTTTCCGAAATAAGTCAATCTCTACAGAAACGAATTTTTTTAGATATATTTGTAAATAAATCTTTACTAGACTTGCTAAACAAAGAAATAATGTATACATTATTCAATGTATACTAAATAATAAAATCAATTTTCTAAAAATATAAAAACGGCCGCTAATTGAAAATTTAATTGAAAACATGAAATTATGAACGATAATGACCACATATGTAAATCATAATAATATAAACAATTACAATGACAATTATATTACTTAATGACCTTAATATCAAAAATTTATAATATGATTAGATATACTTTTATATATACTCTAAAAAAAGAAATTATAGAAAACGCGCGTGTTTAATTAAGTATTCTAGAGTGCTATGTCTTAAATATATAAGAAACATGATTTTGCGGTAATAAAAATATTTCTATTATTACTGTAATGATAATATGTATTATTATTATTATTATTATTATTATTATTATTATTATTATCATCATCATCATTCTTATTATTATTATTATTATTATTCATAATATATATTCTATTATTATTGTATTGGAAAACTATAATATTGATAAAAAGTTTTTATAAAAAATAGGGAAAGAGAAAAACAATATAATAAAATGTCTTACTTTTGGATAGTTATTACGAAAAAATTTCACTATATATATTTAAATAGCAAAAAATGTTTTCTTTTTTACATAATATGGATAATTCTAAAATCAGTTGCTAAAATATGTATCAAAGCTAAATAAAGTAGTTTCTGAATTTTTATCAGTGCATTTCAAACTTTTAATTTAAAATGTTATAGACGTAAATATGAATACAAATCTAAAACTATGTTAATCTTAATATGTATGGAAAATGAAAAACGTGCCATTATATTCTAGTAAATCTATATAAGATTGATGCAGGTATTATTACTTGTATTATTTTGTAAACATTAATATTAATCGAACGAGATTTATGTAAGTTACAATTGAATATCAAATTATTGTGTATTGTATAGATTGTCCACAATGTACAATATGAAGACTATACAAATGAATAAAATTTCTTTTTTAAATAAATATTGTTATACATTTTACATATATATAATAAAATATACATTTTTATAAAAATTTACTAGACATTTTAATAAATAAAATTCACTTTAGCGTTTTATTATATTGTTAATATAATTGTATTTACATAGAATTATAAATATATGACTATTATACGAAAATTAGAGATAAAAATAAAAAAAAACGTAACTAGCTGCCAGAATTTATTAAATTATCGTTTTAACTTTGCGATTAATTCATAAGATATTAATATAGATATTTTTAATGTTTAATTTTTTAAAAGTTAAAATGCACATAAATGTATAATACTTTTAGTATTTAGATTGAATAATTATTTTTTGATGTATTCCCGTAAATATCTTGTGAATTTTCAAACTCGATTTTCTCGAAAACGAAGCCTTGGACGAAAAATTTTTATATTGTTTTTTGTTTATTTCTTCATGTCATGAATCGCTATTATATTTATGACTTAATTTTTTCATTACGATAAAGTATACTAGTAATTTATTTTTAAGATCGTATAAAAATTTAATTTTAAAAATTTAAGTTTTATTGAATTAATGAAGACATCCGTTCAGTTTATAGACATTTATTATATTTGAAGTTTCACAGTGTGGAACACTATATAAAACATATAAGGGAATAGTAGTTAATGCAAAATAAATAGGATCTAAAAAGAAAGAAACTACAGAAAAAACGCGAGTTTAAGTATGTTTTAAATATGTAAGAAATATAATGTTGAAATAGTAGAAATATTTCTATTACTATTGCGTAGTAAAAAAAATTTTGGAATAAAATACGAAAAGAAAAACAGTTTAATAAAATTTCTTAATTTGATAATAAAATTTTTATCATTACATGTTTAAATAACAAAAAATGTTTTCTTTTTTACATAATTTTAAAATTAGTAGTTTAAAGATGTGTATTAAAGCTAAATAAAATAATTTCTAATTTCCAACAGTTTGCAGTTTTTAATCTTTGAAACATTATAGACATAATACAAATTTTACACTAAAACATGTGCTATTATATTCTATTAAATAATTCTATAACAAGATTAATGCAGATATTATTATTTGCATTATTTTGTAAATATTAATATTACTATTAATATTTAATTATATAAGAGTCATGTAAATTACAATTAAAGTATCAAATTATATTAAATTTTTCACAATCTGCAACATAAAAACTAAACAAAAGAACAAAATATTTTTAAAATACATATTGTTATATATTTTACATATATATAAATAATAATAATAAAATATACATTTATATAAAAATTTACTAAACATATTTTAATAAATATAAATTTACTTTAGTCTTTTATTATATTGTTAATTACATGTTAACAAACGATCTAGAGATGCCTAAAGGTGTATATATATTAACAATTACTGTACATAAATATTATATATATATATTTATATTTATATTATAGATACATATATTTATATTACAGATATTTCTAAAGCATTTTAAATCCAAAATAACTTTAATTTTCATATTTTTACTCTTCTGAAAGTTCAATTAAAAATAGTTTTGATGTACATAAACTACAGTCGTATACACAGTTTTTATTATTTGTTAAGGTTTAAAATAATTTTATTTTTCATGCATATCTTATTCTACTTGCCTCTTTTATTTGAAAAATGACAAAATTTAATTACTATATGTTATAGAAAATGATCAGAAAATAAAAATATTTTTACTTGGGGTATTATATAAAGAATAAAATCACTTCAATGAACATAATTATATTAAAAATGCTTTTTACATAATCGACATACAGTTAAGTATTGCAAGTATTATAAATAAAACCAAATTTCATAGACACATGATTTTATATAGTTAAACTAAAAATAATTAAATATATAAAGAAAAAGATATTACAGGAATATGTAAACAATTACCCTGTTGCAAACTACGCTTAACCCTAACCGTAAGCGTAAAAAATTTACGCTGGGAACGTAAATATGAGGTAAATATGTTTAAATCATTTTTCATAAAAAAACCAGTCTATGCATTGTTTAATGCAGATAATTTATAAATATAGGTAAATATAAGTTATTATGATAGAACGTCCTAGAAATACACAGGATTCAATTTTATTTTATGAACACGAATGAATGAGGTATTTGATGTAATGTTACTACTCTAAATTATATTTTAGGACATTAGAACGTCCCTAATAAATGCTTCTCGCATAGGATAATTTTCTCATTGTCAGTAATAAACTATCCATACATTTATGTATGTACATAAGTAAAAACAATTGGCAATCGTTTAATCACGTTATTTTGGTAATTAACATCGAATTATAAATTTAATTTAGAACTATCAGACTTTTTTGAAATAAATAAATGGTAACGATAAAGAAGCAATAAGAATTTATCTTTTGCATTAATATCATTTGTCTTTTGTATATTGTAAAACTTACTACTACTTATAATTTCTAAAATTGAAACAAAATTTCGTGTCATTTGTATAGAAAAAGTTGCTTTATAAAATACTATAATTATTTTTATAAAAAACAAATACCATATTTTAAACATTAGAGATGAAAATTATAAATTTCTCACATATTTCTTAAAACAAATTATTGATTTATACACATGTTTTGTATAAATAAAGTATGTAATAATCACAGATATTAGACATAAAAATATGGCACTGTACAATCCAAATGACAACCATAAATATGTGATTGTCATATGTTAATTAGAAATAAAAATAGAAGAAAAGAAAAAACAAAATTAACTAAATTCATTAAATTATATCACTTTTCTGCGATTAATTGTGATTAATTCATAAGATAGTTTTAATGTTTAACTTTCAAAAGTTACATTACTTTTTTTATGTAAAATTTGTACAATGAGATATGCTTTATTCAGACACTTGGAAAAAATAATTGAATAATTTTTAAAAATATATGTTAAATTTTTAAAATATAAATTATGTAAAGGCGCTATAAATTCGGGTGACAAAGCTCTATCGTTTTGGTACATATACAAAGTCTAAGTACATCTTTTTAATTTCACGCGACGCTTTCAATTTTAACCTGAAATATTTGAATACACATTACTATTTCGTAATTTCTATTTTATGTAAATTAAAAAAGTTTTAATTCATAATTAAAAACTTTGACTAGCTATTCTACTTGCATTGTGATCTCTACGAGTATATTTGTAACAAATACTGTTGATATATGTTAAGAGGACGGGTTTTAAAAAATTGAAGAAAGTTGATATTTCTTGTTTTCCTCTTGTATGGCTGTTATTACTATGTCATTTGGCAAATATATTGACATCACAGTTCGGAATTAAACAATTCCTTGAGGTTTTTCAACATGAAGAAATAATTAATCTGAAATAGAGAGTACAAAATACTTAACACTTTTATAATAAAATATTTTCTTAATGTATAATTTTTGTTACACAAGCTAAATACATATTAAAAATATTTATATACATCTTGTATTGTGTTATTTTGTTCTTACCTACCCAAATTTTCTTAAGCAAGCAATATCAGGCGTAAGTTCAGGCAACCTTGTATCACATTGCCAAGGTGGGTAATAAAAAGCTTCATTAAACTTGAAATTGCACTACTGTACATTTAACAATTATTCCACTCAGCGTCAAATTCTATATACATGTTGAACACATTTATATACGTATCATATTATATTATTTTATTGTTAATATTACCTACCCAAATTTTCTTAAACTACAACGTTGTCATCTACCTAATTGTCTCATTTTTCGGCATTTAACTAATTTTGTTCCATCAAACTGAAAAATATAAAATGTAATGTTTCACAATATCAATAATAATTTTATGCATAAAGATCATTTATACTTTGTTGTGTACGTACATATATACATACATACATACATGCACACATATAGAGTATTTCATTTTAAAACACATAAAAATATTAAACTGTTATACTATACAAATTATTTTTTAACATAAATTATCTCACCTTCTATATAAGATCGCAATCTTTGCATACAATTACTTTGTAAATGTAGTGTTTTATTCGATTTATATAAAACATTTCAAATATGATACGAATGATGAAATTTTGGTTGAAATGATTATAAATCATATATATAAATATATATGATGAACCAATTTAACTCAAATTATTAGAACTATATCAAAATCAATTATTCATTGAACTCTAATAAAGTGAACCATTAATATTGCAAAGTTTTAGGCAGAAGAAATTACGGAAACTAAAGAATTTCCTGTTTTAGTATAAAATTACTTGCGTCCAACGAAATACAGGTACGATCTAAATATCATGATCTTACTTTGAAACTCTTCGAAAAGTTACACTAATGTTGATTTTCGGGTGTTGTACTATACACTTTGATGGTATGCAAATATCTTTTCACGATGATTCATCTTCTCGTTTGTACAATATTTACAGGTTTACGATGCCACAGTCTTATAGGATCCATGTACATTTAATTACTTAAATTCCACAAAAGTTTCTTATAATAATGAATTTTCACAATGAGGTGGTATCGATCATCGACTAGTCTTTTTACGTTTGCGTTTTGACACACGGGACGGATTCCATTCTGGATCAACATCGGTGTAAGAATAATTTACTTTAGGAACGTTTCTTTTTGAGCTTCTTGTTTGGCGTAGATGTGACTGTGATTTTTTTACCCTCTTATACGTTCCTTCCTGTTCCATCGTCTCTATCGCGAATTGTTTCATCGACGTCACGTTCGAGAGATCCATCTCCTTTTCTTGCACGGATGTTTTCACTGTCCTCTGAAGGCAAGACTCTTGATACACGTGTATTCGATTTTTCCCCGGGATCAAATGGGAATTGTAATGATAGTCGTCATGTGACTCCTCAGATTTAACGATTTGATCGGATTTTTTTCGTGTACCGTCCAACACTTCTAAAGCAGCTATAGATATCATAGGTACAGCTGGATAACTTACCTCGCCGTATGCCATGGCACGCGCTTTCAGTCTCTTTTTCAAAGGTAATTTATTATCTGTATCTTTTTTGAATAAATCTTTCTCCGAGTCGCACTGCAGTTCCAATTGCTCCAATGATTTATTTTTCAAAATATTTTTTGCTTTCTCATGCTCGTGGACGGCAGGGCTTTGTACTGATGAATGCGTCGGCAAAAAATATGGGCTATTTTCAATACAGGAGACGTGAGTATCTGTAGCCGGGTATGAACATTGTCTGCAATGCGTAGCAATATCATAGGAACAATTTAGACAAGAACAATGTGATCTTTTACACGGGGTGTTCAATTTCGCGTAGGAATGCAGGGAGGTTGTGGCGTTAATTTGGAGATTGCACGTCACTGACGTGCAATGCTTATGGTATGGTACACACAGTTCTGCATTTCCGGCACAAGCTCCATAGATCGGTGGTAAGGTGGTCGGATGACTGACAGGGATATGCAAAGGATGTTCAACCGCGTTGAATCCCGGGATCGCGCAGTTCGATGCGATGTCATTGAACTCTTGCTTGATATTCTGCCTGGAAACGAGATCTAAAGAAGCTACAGCTTCGAATTGTCCACACTCTTCGGTTGGAGGTATCCAATTCTTCTCCTTCAAGTTGATATCTTCATCGCTATTGTGATCTTCCGAGTTCTCAACTGCTTTGTTTATAATGTAGAGATTGCTGTTAGGAGACTTTTGTAGCAGAACTATGGTTTCTCCGTTCAATATTACGTTTGTATTCTCTTTTATGGTTTGCATATTGTTCTCTATGGGGGTCAAATTATGCGCCAGTGTGTCCATGTCGTAATTTATGCCTGTTTCCGGATGAGATATAACATTGCACAACTCAGTGTCATTGCCATTTTCTGCTTCATTAGATGTTATTTCTACGCGAAGTGCGAGTTTATCTATGGTGTCCTCGGGATAAATGCCAACGATTCTATTAATAATTTCCGTGGATGGATTTTCAAGTAACTGAGAGACGGTATTCGATGAATCGTTTGTATTCGCCTCGTCATCACTGATTTGACTGTAACACGTGTATCTCAAAGATGCGTAATCTTTCACCTTTATCTGTTCGGACTTCACGTCGGTTTCAGGCTTTAAATGTGGTATATGCTGTGAAACGCTAGCCAACAACGATAGACCATCGATATTGTCTTGTAATTCAGAATTTTGAACAACATTATCATCGCATTTGTCGTCCGGCGATATTACATTTTTGGTTTCTTTATCGTTAATTACATTAAAATTAGAACGATTAGAATTAACAGCATTATCCTCAGAATCGTACTGCGTACATACCGTGGAATTATTTACACCTGGACGTTCTGTTTCTAAATCACAGACATTTTTTAAACTTTCAACTTTTTCGTCCTCTGCAGGCTTTGAGAACACGTCCGTTTCTATCAAGTGCTTGATCACAGTCTGTTTATTAAAACTATTATTCACCTCTTCGTCACTCTGCATATTCAAAATATCCGCGTTACTTAAACAATTATTATTAACAACACTGCTCGAAAGTGTTTCATCGATTACTGTAGGTGTTTTCTCATTTACTTCGTTAGTATTGACTTGCGTAACAATCGATTTTCTTATATTCTCTGTACAAGTTGTTAATTCCTCGTTAATGTCCATTTTAGTCTCATCATTGTTAGGGACGACTGTACGGCATGTATCAGATTCATGATTTTCACTGAGATCTTCCGTGGTCGCGGCTCCGCGTATCGATTGAGAGGAATCTTCCGGTTGATGTCGAACATTTCGCGAATTGTCTTCCGTATTTCTCTGTCTTTTCTTCTTTTGTGACGATTTTACTATCTTCGAATCGATATTTTTTTTCGCCTTTTCTAACCACGGCAACTTTCTACTAGATTTCCCCTTTTTTATACACTTCTCGAGCACTGTATCACTAGTTAAATCAATAATTACAATTTGATTGGATTTCTTACATTTCCTTCCCAAACGATTTTTGTTTGATTTAATTATTTTAGAATCAATATGCTTCGTAGAAATTTTATTCGAAAAAGTATCTAAACATTTAAAACTAGTTTGTCCTTCCAAATTTAGAATTTTAAAATTATTTAACAAAGAAATAGATTCATTCTGTTTATTTTTATCCGATATAATTGAATTCACATTATTATCTACATACTCTATATCTTTCTTAACCTTATCTTCCGGCTGAGCATGTGTATGAACATAAATTATTATTAATTTCATCGTAGCAAAAATTGTGTTATCTTTATGTATGTGTTCAATCAAAATTTTATTACTTTTATCGTTTACATAAAGATAACTTTATGTAATAATTAGTTTCATTTAAAAACCGTTATAAATCATATTTTTAGCAGTTTGAAAGTGAAAATCAACATTGATTACGATTCAAGTATAACACATATGAAAAATATGTATAAAAAAAAATTATATTAAAAAGTAAATAAATACCGTATTAGAATTAATTCTATTGGAAGAATCAATGGAAGTTCCATCCTGGTATACACTTTCACCGCTTTTCCTGCAGTATTGTGCAAACATTTCACAGTGCTTTTTTATATTAAATTTATGCTGCAATAGAGTTTTTGTAGAATTTGGTTGATTCTTTGGCACTTTTGGCAACACATCCTCTAGTACACTTGATGAGAATGTAGATGGCAATGGACCCAGAGATACCATTGCAGCAGCTGTTATTTGATTTTTTACAGCCACGTTTTCATTTATTTTTCTCCACAAACGATAAATAAAAAAGTAACGAATATACATAATACTTGATTCTGGATGTATAGGAATATCTCTTATTATTTTCCTAAAAAGAATAATTGTAACCAATAAGTTAGTGAAATATAAATATATATTATTCAATGTATTGTATGAAATTAAACTTTAATGTGAATTTCCTCTCAAAATATTGTTTACCAATAGACAATCTGCTAAGTAACTGAAGAAAATATTGGCTCCAAAAACAGTTCTTATACTTACGTTATAATTGGATCTAAAATATGATGATAACTGCGACACATAAATTGTATCTTGATCAAAGTATCTAATAAATGTTCCACGGAATGTTCTGAAAGAGGCATATATAAATTCCTTTTTGGAATAATATTACAGTGCTTAATACGACTTGTATCAAATATCTTCATACCTAAATAAACATACAGACAGGAAGTAATTCTTCCACATATTTTATCGTGATCTTCTTTACTTTTCCTAGATGCTTTTAATTCCATATCTATGTAGAATGCTAATAAATCTGACATATGATTTAAATAACTGAACCTATCATGATCCTAAAAGGTGAAATTTGTTTAATTTGCAGTAACATAAAAAGAAAACAGCATGCAAATATTTCAAAATTGCAGAGAAGAAGCTTACCTCTGAAAGTTCACGATAAATATATAAGAATAACAATAAAGTCTCACTAATAGAATCCTTTAATTTTGAAGCTCTTGAAGGCTTTGTGTAACATTCATTTACACTGACACTTACATTTCTGTAAGCAAATTATTTTCTGAAACCTTTTTAATTTTCTTAACATAGTATAAAACTTATAAATTTACAACATGCCATTCATTTCTATCACAACTAAAACTAGTACAATTTTTTATTATTTGAATTAGCTGTGTTATATTTTATTAATGTATGATAAATTGGGATTTAAGTATATTTTATACATTTCATTGATGTTAATTATAAAGATTTAATCATGTCCTAAAAGTATAGAAGAACTTGATAAGAAAGATTACAAAATTACATAAAGTTTTCAAAGCATTATAAACTTTGCTCTCAAAGTTGTGTTAATTAATAATTTATAACTTCAAACTATTTTAATAATATTATTGCTATCACTATTACTACACAATTTTCAATGTATCTCACAATAATTGTTCAAGCAATATGATTATTTTCCAACACCAGTTATAATTTAATATTTATGAAAATTATATCTTCAGAAAAATTCAGAACTACAGTTATTGTTTTCGTTTATTTTTCTTTTGCTACTGTACTCGTTACAATGCTAGTAGCTTCTAATAATTTTTCCATCACGCACACTCGTGATAATTTCGTTATTTGATGTCAAATAACGATAAAGGAAACATATTGGTTTTTGTTCCAGTTTCTAATGATATATGAATTTATATAATTTACTGATTTTTAAACCAGTTCCCAGAAAACTGTTACTGGTAAACTGAAGCTAACAATGATACAAGCTTATAACAATATAATCATTACCTCACATAAAATTGCATAAGCTCTGTTAAAGATGACATATTTTTCCACGTATGTATAGATCTACACATTTTCCTAAATTCTAGAATCCAAGGAAACAATTCGGTAATTGATCGTTTTGATTCGTCATTGTTCAATTTTAACATCCCGCTCTTTTCCTTCTTGGTATCTGTATATTAACAAATAAATATTTATTGAAAATTTTTTTATTCGCGAATATTTTATAATAATATTTTTACACGAAAAATTACAGCAATAATGAAACTTTAGATTGCAGCAACGAGCAGATAATTTTAACAAATGCATTGAAGAGCATGCCGTTATGACTTAAAATTATTTAGAATGCAATTAATTCAACTCTTCGAGAGAACTGTACTAAATATTTTGTTCATATATTTAACAATTTTACTATTTTGTTCGAACGAAAGAAAATCTCAGTTTTCGAAGTAGATTTTTTTTTTTTGTACGAAAAAACAAAACTTAATCCCGTTCACTTTGTGATTTTAATTGTTCGAATAATTTGACACGAATAAAAAATTTCAAAAGCAAAATGTAGACGATTTTCAATTAAACAACACGTCTTATGTAACATTTTAATTGAAACATATGTCACAGTTGTGTTTCACTTCGCGTCCGATCAAATTTTTGCATTTTGCTTGAGAAATTTATATTCTCTTCGTATCAATATTACGTACACTTATTATTATATCACGAGCTCAATAAACACTCTCAGCTACATTTATAAATAGAACTTATGCACGAATGTGCAAAGAATTAAGAATAATTTTTTTTTACTTATTGTTTAACGTTCTTCAATAATGATAATAATGATAATGCAAGAAATCAATGAAGTTTAAACAGTCTCCTCGCTATTTAACATTGAATATACCAGCCCAATCAAACGATTAATTTCAAAATTTTGATTTTCGTTCATTCGAACTTCATTAAACAATTCTTAGATCAATCGTTTAATAAATTTTTCAATTTAAGTTATCTCTCGTTTCATTTCTCGCGATTAGAAATGCACACAGCCTCCTAATTCGTTTATCGTCATTTGATGAGAAAATAAATTCACCTCCTTTTATATAGTTATCTCCTCTGGATTTCTAAATAATTCTAAATAGAACGCTGTTTAACTTAACTATGATCGAAGTTACAAATGAAAATTTCTGAAAGTATGTCGGTGACATACTGAAAATTTATCGACGGAAAAATTTATTATCCACGAAAGATGCGTTAAAGAAGAATAAAACGTCTATCACTTATTTTTAAGTGAGAGAAGCTATGTTATATTATCGTTCTTTCTTGTTAAAAATGAAAATGAAAATAATTTTTTTTTTATTATTACTATCTAAAAATTATCTCGTGTATCGTTTCTCACATTAAACCGACAATTACATAGTTTTATTCAATTTGTGGAAAAATATGATTCCTTTTTACTTCAAAACCGAGAATTTCACGGATTATTGACCGACGTGTATAAAGTTTCAGTACGTTCTAGTGTTAATCAAGTATCAGCGACACTTAAGATTTAGTAAATTTATTAAGTTTTCGTCAATATTCTTTCGCACTAGTGCGTAACAGCCGTAATTATTCAAAAGTAACTCGTCTGTGACAATTATATAGTTTTACCGAGCAATACATGTTCTTCGCGTAGGTCAGAAAACAAATTCAATTAAAAGTATATTTAACGAGCGAGTTTTAAAACGCGAGTGCAATGAAAAAGAATAAACGAACGATTAATATCCCGACGTTGCAATACAGATTTCCGTTGTTCATTCGGGAACAAAATTAATTTCTCACAGAAAACTTTCGGAATTCTGGCCAAAAGACAAGACACGTTCATTCGGAAGTCTCATTTGCATTTCCAGCGATTTCGGTTTTGCATTTATTGAATGGCAATGCCAATAAATGTAGCGACAAATCGATCGAATGCGCGTCGAGGAGGCTGCGTGCGGAGACTAGCGTGTTCCTGCCACTAAAATATTCGTAAACAATTGTTTGAAAAACACTGTTTAATGAACACGGTGATCACGTACCTTTCGTCAGATCGCTTTGCGCACTGTTTAGTCTATTAAGACTAAGACAATTCATTTTGTTGTAACAAGTATATTAATATTTACGTGTATGAACGTTACTCCTTATCGGAACGAAGGGAAGAACTGGACTAACACGACCGAGTCTCTCCACATACTGCGCTCCCGGAAATTCGGTAACGGCCATGTTGACACTGGTATTTGGTGCATTCACCACGAGAGCGCGTCTCTTGCAACCCCACTGTTACCAAGCTCGCATCTATTATTTGACGCTGAAAAACTGCACACCCAACACCGAAATCGTCCAGCACATTCACCCCCCTGGTTGTTTTTCACTGACAGATCCCGATGATGCCTATAATTACTTTTGTTACCAACGATTCTAAACGGCCGAACTTCGATAGTTGGCGTTCGTCCGAGGGTTAAAAGTGACCGAGGGTTTAGATATGAATATCTGATTCGTCGGCCTTTCAGGTAACCCAGCCAATGGAGGGCGACCAACATGTAGCGCACAAATCATGAACCAAGAACACCGCCATCCCTCCCCCGCGGAAGAGCCCAATCAGAATCGAGCAATTAAGTGATTGCAACACACGGCCGCTTGTAAATATGCACGTACACGATTATTTTTTTATGCCTTCGACTAAATGGTTTTTAAGAATGTTCCTCGTCATTAAGAATTTAATTGCAGTGGCGAAATAACGCTTAATGAAGTGGAGAGGAGATCAACTATGGTCCTATTCGAAGGAAATGTGAAAAGAGACGGTGGATATGGAAGTTTCCTGACATCGCACCCCTTCTGACTACCACCTCTTTTACTTCAATATTTTAATAACTTATACTAGGTAATTGCGACTCGTTTTCCTCGCCAGTAACATATTTTCGAGAAACGTAATTTAACGTTCAAGGAATCATACGTCGTAGTAGAGACCAATTACGGGAAACAGTGCATACTCCTATTGAGAGATTAAGAAAGAATCGAGATTAAATCGAAAGGTATCAAAAATCTTTCTTCGAGTTAATATCTCGCAAATGCACACTTCGATTAATCCTCTGCCTTTATGTTTCGTGCTGAACGTTGAGAAACCTTCGGTAGGAAAAGGGAAACGAAACTGGCTTGGCAAAGGAAAAGTAATCGATCCGAAATCCAACGGAAACTTCAATGGCTAAAAATTGATTGAACAGTGACGTACTGTGGAAAAGCGCGTGCGCAACAACGTCTGGAAAGCTCGGCTTGCTCTTTCGGTCCTTGTCGGCCGTAACCGCGATCCTCGGTTCTGACGGTGTCGCCTACCTCGAGCTCAGTGAGCCGATGTGTGAGCGCCGCGACGCCCAGAGCAGCCCCGACGTTAAGCGTCGTCGACGTAGGTTCGAGAGGCCACGTTTTCTTTCCCGTCCTTGTCGTCATCGTTGTTGTTGTTGTTGTCGTTGTCGTTATTGTTGTCGTTGTCGTCGTCGTCGTCGTCGTCGTCGCTGTCGTCGTCGTCATTTTTGTCATTGACATCTTAATTGTCTTTTTTTTCGATCGGCCATCGTGGTGGCGCACGCGGCTACACATTGCCGATCGGTTTGGTGCGCGACGAAAAGGAAGACAGAGAGAGAGAGAGAGAGAAAGAGAGAGAGAGAGACTGAGACGTGTACAGTATATACACCTTCCTCTTCCCCCCTCCCCCCTCACTTCTCCTCCTTTTATCGGTCTCTTTCTTTCTCTCTCTGAACCTTCTCCGCCCTGAGCACATCTGTCTTTCTCTATCTCGATACTCGTACATGTTCGTTCGCTCTCGACACCATCATCGTCTCTCGCTGTCGTTGCTGTCCTTTCCATCGGTGGTTCACGTGTCCCGCGACTGCGTCGCATAAACGCATCTTCTCTCTCTCTCTTTCTCTCTTTCTCTCTGTCTCTCTCTGCCGGCGATCTCTCGTTGCTTGACGTATGGCCACGGAAAGGAAAGGGGATGACCGCGGCCGAGGACACGATCAGCGATGAACCAGGAACACAAGGAAAATTATATAACACGTAAAACGAAGTACATAAGTACTGCATTACGTATTCGATTGGTTCTTTTGTCACACGCGGCTCAATCTATTAACTCGGTGGACTCTTTTCGATAAACCGTAAGAAAACCATTCGATGCTTTTTTTCACTCATTCGTTCGAACTTGTCGTTTTCTCTGGTTTTCTCCTTTCCTTTTCTTTCGTTCTCTCTCTCTTTTTTTTTTTACTTCCCTTTTTATTTTTCTCCATCCCTGGATGAAGTATGCAGGGAATAAAGGTAGTTAGAGCGAGAAATCGAGATAGAGGGGTAATGCATTGTGAGTGCGAGGATAAAGAGGGGAATACGAGAGAAGAGGTACATATGGAGAGAAAGAGAGAGAGAGAGAGAGAGAGAGAGAGAACGTGCTGTGGTTCAGTGCGCGGGTGAGCTATGGCGAAAGAGGGTAGGGAATGGAGAGACTGGGAGGTGGTATGTACGACAGAGTGGTTTGTATAGATCAGAGAGGGTGCATGACACGGGTGAATGAAGATAGCGATGCGTTTCGACACGATGCTTCATGAGGGTTCTTTCGAATCACGGTAAAGAAGTGATTATATCTTTTCTTTAATTGCACGACGCTCGAGTTTATCTGACGTCGCACTGATCTTCGCGAAATTTTTCGTTGACAAACCCTGATGTGGTGGTCGAGCAACGAGCGTACGCCGACATGTGCCAACAAAAGATGTCATTTGAAAAGCATTCGCTGAATTACTACATTCGACTTAAAAGCTCTCTCCCTAATAGCATTGGAAAGAACGGTTATTTTTTTCCTTTCCTTTTCTTTTTTTTTTTTTTTTTTCCTTTCCGTTCATATTTCGCCTTCAAGCACGTACAGATGCAAAAACGTTCGCCTGGCACAATGGTGAATAAGGATTTGATTCAGGTCTGACCTGTTGATTCTGCAGAAAACGCTCGTCGTTATGCGAGGCATGCACGTTTAGTAATTTACCTGATGCTATCAATCGGGATATACACGCTATAGTTATCGCGCAAGCATACGATATTTTACGTTCGGAATGGGTTCAACTAGAACGAGACACGCTTAGGGTGTGTTCTATCGAACCGAATAAAAATGTATATTCCGATTAAATATTCTTTGATTAATTAACATTATCTCCCTGGATCGTCCAGTCGATTAAATCGATCGTTATAATACGAAGCAACGTTTTATTGCAAATTAATTTGTGCAAATTTTATTGCTTTCGCTCAAATTTATTTATAGTATCGTAATTTCAATTTTACGATTAAATTTCTTCATATCAGACGGATATAAATTAAAAATATTTATGGATAAGGTAACAATTTACATTGCCTCCTGCTGGTGTAAAAATTTACAGAAAATTGCGAAAAGCGAAGAGTGGCGGCATTACAACTCGTTCAATCATCCGCGATGCACGATGCACGAAAGTTTTCGATCAAATAAAACCATTATATTTGCGTAACTGTTAACCAGAATGAAATTAAACTCGTGAAATACCATTCGTGCAAAGAAAATTTTACGCAGTTGCAATTTTATAGCACGATGCACTGCGCTTTATAAACAGTGTATTCTCGAACAAATGTGACACGAAGCATTTCCTAAACAAATGAAGATACAGAATATTCTTTTGTTGTTTTTCAAATTCATTTTACGAAAATTTCTATTTTTTACGAGAGACATAAAAAGAGTATATCTGAAATGAATCCTCAGAAATTGAAGATTGCAAGGAAACTGGGTGTTATTTAAAAACGAAAATGAAGACTTCTCTATTGATTTATAAAGCATGTTTGAAGCATACACATTTTTCGATGCTCAAACGAAACCGTAATAATTAAATTTACTAAAAGGGGAACCCATGGGAACACGTTACATTATGCAAATATTTGTACTGGATGCTCAAGGCTGTTTATTAAATTATACAACACGCAATATCGACACGATGAAAATTTACTTTTGACAATGACCCGATTTTTCAAAGAAAAAAAGAAAAAAAAAAAATATAAAACAATTTCAACTGGACACGATAGGACAGAAGCACTGTACATTTTATACTTGATTTGCTGACATATCAAAACTCGTGGAATATCGATCTCGTCATTCCGTGAAAACATTTCTTTAATTACTTTAAGTGGCGTCCACGTTCAAGTTGGAGTTTCGCGCTAATGTAACGAGACACAACATCCGTTTCTCCTCGCCACGAGAGGCAAGACAACGAACAACTTTTTAATTTTCTAGATTATCGAGTCGTTTCGTATGTCTTTTCGTATGCCGCGTCGACCCAACATGAAAATGTAAAGGTACAGCCTAAAAGATTAGACGATAGTTTGCACGCGGGAGTGGAAGATGCACCGCGGCAAATTCGTTCGGTTTCTCGTTGCTCATTCTCAACGTCGATACGAATATCCACGGCAGTGAACCGGGTTGCTTATTGTCTGTGACAGAAATATCGCCACAAAGGGAATCAAAGGTCGAATTTCTGTGCGGATCGTACGTGTTGCCACGGGACTAAAGAGACATAGACGATGAACGTTCATTAAAATAAAAAAAAAAAAAAAAAAAAAAAATAAATAAAATCGTGCATACAAGAGAATTCATTGCTGGACGACATCTGTATGGTGAGTCCTTACTTATATGGTATATATATATATATATATATATATGTTGTCGTTTTAATCGTTGTTAGCAGTTACACATTTTGTGTTCGTTGATTGAAGAATGAATCTCAATTGTTGGATTTGTATTCGTTGGTTGAGGAATGAACGAATCTCGGTGTTCGTCGTTTGTATGTACATATATATACATACGTATGTAAACGTGTCGCAAGTGAAATGTTCGATTAGAAGTCTGCATGTTTCGATGTTCTATGTGCTTGTAAATGTGAACGAAGTTCAAGAGTACGCAATTAATTGTCAATAATTGTTTGATCATGGGGCCACATGAGCCATTAAATTTTATAATCCACAATATGTTTCGTATACGTACACTTGCTGCAGTAATTCAAAAGAGTTTGAAGATATATTGGTGTAAGTATCGCGTCGATCATGATTCGATGCTTATTTTCCTCTTTTGTTGTTTCAACTATCATATACGAATACGACATGGTCAATTTATATAATTGCAACAGTTTAAATGAGATTCAAATAAGTTTGAAGTATTATATTAATTTATATCATTTTAACTGTATAAAAATCTCTCTAAATAGTTTTTAATAGTTACGATTAAATATACAAGTGTAGAAAGTGATCAGAATAAGAGAAAAATTTTATGGATAGCTTCAGCATATCTGAACAAGTTCCTGTATCATTTGACCTTATTTTCGAAGTATAGTGGATTTTCTATCGTGATACGTATGTATTTCTTTCGTTGGATGTACGTACATGCTGTGTCGTTCCAATTCTTCCCAACAGTTTACAAACAGAACTCAGTATCCTTCGTGTAACAATATTGTTTCTCAGTATCTGTGGAGATTTTTACTTGATTTATTTGAAATTCATTGGATCGAACAAAGTTCCCAGCAAAATCGAACAGTATCTGGGCATTAAATGCAACATTATCTTGAACATTTCTTACGAAAGTAAACGCGCAAAGTTTTAGTTAAAAATCAAATTCACCATAATTCGAAAACAAAGTCAAATATGTATGTTTGTATAAACTTGTATGTTTTCATTACTTAGATGTCCAGATGTAACTTCTATGAAAATATTCGCTACTTATTCTGGAATATACTCTGTATATTTCAATTTCTTTTACATCTATGTGCAAGTGTATTTCTTTTCCCACTTTTGATATTGCAACAAAGTTTAATTAAAAGTAAACTACTTGGGGGGGGGGGGGGTGGCTGGAATGATCATCAGATCGATCATTTCGAAGTTGTTTTCAAGTTGGTATCACGGTTCAGTCGTTTTAGATTTGTAGAGTTTAGAACTGTTAAAAAAGAGTCGATAACTTTAAGGATGGAAGTTTCGCCAGCACTTGGCAAGTAGTTCCGGTGATTTTCAGAATAACGAATAACAGTCCAGTTAATTCAACGAATTCTCGCAGTGAATCCTAGCAATTAATTACGAGAATTAGAAACTTTTGAATATATTTGAACACACCTATTATTCATTTCGTATTTACCTTGCAATTTCTTTCTAAGATGAACTGGATAGAAAGCAACGACACACGATATAATTGAAAGTGAAGTCACTGAACTCGTGCAATCCTAACACACGTGAGTATATCGATCCTTCATTGTTACACTCACGTCTCTGTATGCTGTACAATTATAGTGGCATCAATTCATATCAAGTTAGATTGCTTTCCCAACTATGAAGTATGCCGAGCTTAATGAAAGGATATCACGAATATCGTGAATTTGGAGTTCACATTTCTCCGTGTAGAACCTTTAATTTCTCGCTCTCAAGAAACGATCCAATTTATGGAATAGAATTGTCTTAAAAACAAATGAATGAGCATCCGACGAATATTCTGGCGTCTTTTTCAATTTTAAAGCAATATTCCTCTGTATTTTAAACACTTTTTTATTTAAATAAACTTCTAATTTAAAAGGGAATTTATGTTAGAAATTTACGAGTACAAATCAATAAACTCGGATGCAAAACAGCATTATTAAATGTAATTATTTCGACAGATTAGTGAAAGGTTTGTTAATACAATAAATTACGAAACACCTGCCGCAAAAGTATCACTGCTTATTTCTCGAAAAGAATTGACATTAGATTCGAATATTTATTTCGACGATTGGATCTAGAAAATTATTCTCTTTTTTAATGCTACGCTTTTCATTTCAGAACGTCTGTGTCTATAATGTTAGCTTGTTTTTAAAAAGTGATCCACAAAGATTAAGAGGAATCTCCTAATTGTGCTTTACGCTGTTAACGTTGGGCTAACAGAAAGAAAATATCTTTAGCCGATTTTCCTTATATTCCACGAGTAATATTTGAAATAATGGTTTGTTAAATCTAGCACAAGCTAATCCCTGATTTTACAATAAAAAGAATTGCGCAATATTCATATGTCTCGTATTGCTACATTTCGCTAATTTTATTTATTACATTAATGAACTTACTGCGAACAGGACAAATCCAATAGCAAGAATTGACTTTTTAAATTTTTATTTCGTTATAAAAAAAAATTGAAGTATTGTTCATCTCACAATCCTAAGAAAATATGGCTTAATATAGTAACACTCTTGTTCTTGATTTATCATTCTTCCTCTTTTTTTTTTTTTTAGTAACGTAACTTATTTTCTTTTTTTACATTTGCAAATCGATCAGACCTGACCGAAGTGAAGTTAAGCCTATTAATTGTTTTAATCACATCGCTGTGATATGCGATTGTGATCGTGGATCGATGCACCATGGTAGACGCATTTCGCGAGACCATGCTTTCGCCTTAGACATTAAAACTGTCAGATAGAATCAGATTAAAACGGGTATCGTGCGCGAGTGAAGTAATACCTCTCATGGTCAGATTCACCGGAAGCCTTGCAAATCCTTCGCGAAAAGTTGTTCGCTCCTCGTGTTGGCGAATTGATTAAAAAGGATCTTGCGAGCGAGGTTTGCTTCAACGCCTATCAATCTGGTTTAATGTACGCTGTCACATCGTTGTAACACGTGATAGATCAAAGGAACTGATAGACGATGCTCATTCAAGCTAGTTATACCTCGCGAAAGCATGGTCTCGTCTTAAGACTGAAGGCATTAACTTCACCAGACGAAATCCGATTAAAACGAATATCGCAGGCAAGTAATGCCTCTCATGGTCAGATTTATCAGAAGCTTGTTACGAGGTTTATAGTCAGAAAGTTATTTTAATAAGGGGCATGTAGAATTGCAGAATTCGCGTTATCTAGAGATATAAATACGTTTTCACGATATGCATCTTTTTTTTTTTTTTATATTTTCGTTGCGAGAAGTAAATGTTCTTGAAATGTGAAACACATTTGTTATTTTTTTTTTAATTTCCTAGCTGATAAGAGCGCGCAAGTAGAAACGCATGTAAATGTATTAAATGAAATTAAATTATCGTTTAATATTATTTGACTTTTAATTTAGCGGAAAAACAAATTTATTGAAAAATAAATTTTCAATAAACTTTTCAGCAGGAAACTATATCTAGAATATTAGATACAACTACGTATTTTGTTTCAATATTTCGCAATAAACCAGTATAATATCACGGCTGGCTATTTGCTGGCTATTACTGTGTACGGCGGTACATAAATTAATTACTTATATAAATTAATTAATTATGTGTAACCTATTCAATTTCGTATCAGCACGCGATCGCTGTGGCTTATAATTCAATTATTAATATCAAATGCTCGTCAAGCATACATACTATGTGTTCACAAAATGTCATGCATCGAAAAGTATTTAAATATAAATTTTTATATATTTTAAATATTTATAATTTTAATAATTTACAGAATTTTACAACATACATGTCTCAATGGCATGTTCATTTGCCTATTTTATTTATTATTTTAGGAGAGTCACGTATATTCAATAAATTTCACAAATTTGGTGTAATCCTAAACCGATGGGATTTCATATGGGCCAGTTCATGTTCCCACTATGTATAATGTTTCTGATCGTATCACTTGTTTCTTTGTACTTTTTAAGCCTGTATTCAAATGCCAAGCGACATAAAGGACTATAGATATTTGAGTCTCACACGAGCTACATATGTAAATGTATACATATACGGATTCTTCAATTTCATACAGCTTTTATTATAAAACGACAAAATGTGCCAACCCCTTGATGCTTCTCCCGCTTCATTACCCTTTACTGTTCATTGATTACACATTAAATTCGCGAACGTATCAATTTTATATTGTTCTTTTGTACTTACACGGAACAATAAATTCCAACGTTATTTTTCAATAATTAATTTTTGTACGAGCCGTCTAACTGCATAACATTCGGGACGGATATTTAAAACGTATTTAACGTAAACGAGTCCGATGTAAATATAAAGTATTAATATTTCATAACGATATTAATATCGATACCGTATCGATGGCAATGTAAAACATACTAATCGGAATAATTTTATACGCTTTGTCAATGTAATTAATAAAAATTCTGGCTGAAAGCAACGTTCGTGCACTCACCATTTTTGAAGTACGCGCCACGCAGATCTACCGCAAGTGGTCCATCAACGGATGATCTAACCTCAAATACACATGTATTTCACACATTGACACGTCGTACACAAGGTGGCATAGAAATCGATCGCAGTCGATATTTGCTTCGGCTTACAATGGCTTTCTCTTCTAAATATCTGCCAACTGCTATTTCATGCTACCAACGCCAGCATGTCAAGTTATTCCGTTCGATTCGTTCGTCTTCGTTTTACAATTTCTCTCCCGTAAAATCACTTTCTCGGCAATGACTATTTCCAGCAACATTCTGCTTTCGACGGCTTTTTTTCCCCCGTAAGGTTCACTGATACGTTTGCAGATAATCGATGCTATCGGTTCAGACGCACCGAGAAAAGATTCTTAAAGCGTTCGACTCATTTGAAGGACGTTTGGCCGCTTAAAGGAGATGTAACAGTTGTGTCGAACAATCACGGCCCGCTGTTTGATACAGAAGAAAACCAACAGACGTTCCCGCAAAACTCGTTCGTTTTGTTTCGCAGACGTGATCGGAATCAACGAGTCCCAATCGTGTCCGTAGGAATCGATATTACCCTCGTGCCTGACGGTAACATCTCTTGAAAAGAGGTTAGGTCCCAGTTGGAGCTGCAACTTTGTAATGTACCGCGTGATCCGGAAAGGAAAGGCTTAAGCTCGCGCGCGCGTGTGTGTGTATGTGTGTAACCGCGACGTAGAATAAGAAAAGTTCGTAGAAGTATTTCGCGAAAACGTACGAAAGAATACCAAGTCCGTATTATAGACACCGATCGACAGATTTATACGTGCACCATGTTACTCGTATCTCGTCTCACAAACACGCTACTTTGGTAATTGATTCACACTGAACTCGCGTATGAGCCGCCCAGGGCTACTAATACCAAGGACCAACGTAAGAGAGCTCGCCTCGCCTTTTGCATCGCGATTGAAGTCGTTCGACCACTCAAAAAGATATATTCGCCGACAAATAACGGTTCGATCTACGGGACCGTTTCAAACATACGGTTAACGTTTGACCATTTCTCTTCACGGGGAGAGGCCAATATTCGTCACTGTCACTGTTAAATCGCGACCGCTTCCAAACAAACGCAACACGTATAATGATACGCCTTCGTATATGTACGTATATGATGCAGCAGTGTTTCTCACGCTGATTGGATAGTGGCGATCGGAAGCTCTCAGCCACGATGCGTAAGAAAAATGGAATGCCTCCCCGATTGTGGCCAGCTTATCTGTTTGCTCGCAACGTTTTTCTCTCTATCGATATTTTTCTGTTTTTACGCTCGTGCTATTCAAATCAATTTGTTTCGTTAAATAGTCGTAGGATCCGTGGCATTTGGCAAGATAAAAGATGGAGTTGCAGCGAAAATGACCTGAACACGAATTAATATTTGCAGCAACGTAAAGCAAAATTTTTCACCAAATATCGCTTAAAATTCTTCTCTGCTTTAAATTCTAACAACAACGAAAGGTTCTAGGTCTAGTTAAATTACGTTTGCAATATGGTTTGAGGAAATGATTTCGTTAATTTTAATTTAATTGGCGCGACGCTAATTAAATTTCTTACTAATGATTGTCTGTAATAATGTTTAATTAATATCGATCGTAATGAATATTATTTGACAATAATGCTGCAGGCTTATTTTACGTTCTTCTTAATTTCACGGTAAATGTTGAATTCTGTTTGAAAAATATCTTGGTCCGTACGTAGTGTGAACAACGGAAATGCATCAGTGGTTAAATGGGCACTCGTGTATAATAACGTTTTTCTGTGCAAATGATTGCCCCTCTGATACCTGTCGTGCGCACAGAAATGATGAAAATATGAGCAGAAGTATGGAAATTCTGTAAAGAACACGATGGCCAACAGATTGACGAATCATAATTACGACGTACACTCGTGCAGATTTCCCTCCATTTTTCCAGCGTCGAAAGTTATCGAAACATTACAATTTTGCAATTTAATAACTATTGTTCCGCGATGTTTCTTTAAAAATAATTTACTTGACTGTAAGACGTTGATGTCAAAACGATCGAAATGCACGAGTTAAAAGTACTACTAACGCTGCTTATACATATTTGCGTATCTATACGTATGTATAATCTATTTTCGTACTCGTAGTGCATTTACATGGTGAAATTTCTATTTTGGATAGGGAACAATTGTACGCCAATGACGTAACCGATCCTTGAAACACGATTTCGCAGTCTGCTTTAAATAGTAGCTGAAAATTCGTGAACACCGTGCCCAGCCGAGTAGAATTTGATATATTTGGACTTTGATTGTTCTGCTGTAACAGATTTCTTTTTTCAACTGTCTTTCTCTCGACGACGCTAGATTGCAAAATCTAGAAAATGCTTACGCGAGAAAATTACGATAGGAGATTAGTTTCTGTTAAATGCATTCGGCACAATCTAGACAGGAAGGAAGTCTCACCGGATATTTTTGGCAGCAGGATCAAGTCATGATTCGCTGGAAATATACATATTTTTCCGGGAGACTCTCTTATGCGAATGAAATACAGTTATTGTCCCCGAGCGTTCCAAAAAAGTTACATAAGGAAGTTCGTTTAACTTTCAAGGGGCATCGTTGGATCATTTGTTTTGTATTTTGCATTCTCTCTGATTGAATTAAATTAAAAATTCCAGACGCCAAGTAAAATTCCTTCGATTCCTGTTCAAGGGGACATCGGTTGAAAGATGAAATTTATTTAAAAGATATGGGAATAAGGATGTAGCGGGAAATTTCGTTGTGGAATGAAATTTGTCAGTAAAATATAATTTTTTGATTTGCAGAGATTCTTATGTTTCTCGGTTGTAATGTGTAAAATTTCTAAGCGAAGATACCTCTTGTTTCCAAAACATTTCATCTGGTAATAATACAAATATTATCCTAAAAGCTGCGAAGAGATAGCGAACAGGATGAAATACAGCGTATCTATGTCGATAAATCATCGAACAGGTTACGAATTATTTTCTTGGAAAGTGTCGGAGACTGCACGATACGTGGCTCTACCATACATCTATATACATAATATATATATATTGTATATCTTCGAGAAGAAATACGACTGGAAACTTTCAGAGTTTTGTCATGGTAGATTGAGTTACTTATCTTTTAACCAGCAGCTTTTCAAGATCGGAGAAAGGTAGTTCTAAAAGAGTTTCGAATAAATTATTTATGAGGTCTGCCGTAAACAATCATAATTATTACTTGTCCAAGAGAAATGCAAATAAATCAAATTTATTGTAATTTTCTCTAACAAATAAAAAGATTAATTTATTTCTGTTCTCTTCTTTTCAACGCATTTAAAAATTGACATTTCATTAAATTTTCACAAGTTAAATCCCAACTGAAATCTGAATTTTAAAATATACAAAACAAGGAGAAAGGGACCGATCGTTTCTGATCGAAGATAAGAGAAGATCTCGTTAGGACTGGAAATTTGTCAGCCATACTTGTCAGCTTGCATTAAATTGCTTGTTACGCTTGTCGGAGGAGATATAATGGAATTTTACTTCTTATTGGTGAAGGTCGCCGCGAAATTCGTGCCAAAGTATAATGTGCGTCATTTGTACACTTTGGTAAAATGTCGAGACACTTGGAGAACTTGCTTTGCGATCTCTTCGTGTAATAAAATGTTTGAAACGCACCTCCAAGAGGTTTACTTTCTTACATGCTATTTCCATCTTATGTAAATAGGAATTCTCTAAATAGAGAAACATATTTTCACGACGGCTTAGCAATTTAAGCAAAGAGTGCTTTTTAAAACGTTAACTCGTGCAATAAGTATTGGAATACCGCGTGAAACAGGAAATTGCATTTTCAACAGCAACGAGAATGATAGAAACATTGTTGAATGAAAATACTCTTGCCTTTAGAAGAATTTTACTATTACGTATTTTACTATTCAGCTGCCCTGAAAATGAAGGGGAGAAATAACAGAAAAATATATTGTTCCTTTTTTACAATCTCCTTTTGCCGGCCTTCGTGGCAGAATTTAAGCACAACGAACAGTTCGTAAACCATCTGAAGCACATACTTCAGGTATATATCTACCAGTTATTCCTAAGGCCGCGCCTTTACCAATAAAAATATGTGCCCCGTAAATTTGTTCGCTGACGTACGTTCTAAAACCTAACCCCGGATATTACCAACCTCGGAAATTTACGCTGAAGGAAAAGAAACTTTAACAATTTTCCCCCCTTCGATTTTCTCTTTATAATTTTGTTCTTCTTGTTCTTTTTTCTCTTTTTTTTTTCTTTTTCAACGTATTCAACACGTCCCCTGAGCTGTGAGTATTCGTTGCGATTAATATAAAGGAAAGCTACTTGCGCATCGAATGGTGACGTAGAAGAACAGCGAGGTAATAAAGACATTTGGCCAGAGCCCAGGGATGCGCGTACAATTCTTCCGTGCTTGTAAACAACCAAAACTGCAAGAGCAACCGCTTCCTTCGTGCCGGATGCTTATTCTGTGCAGATTCTATAAACTCTGCTCTTTGTTTTGTAGGGAGCATCTTCGAAAATTTCTTACCCTCCCCCCCCCCTCCCACCCCTCTCTATTTCCGAGCGACGTTTCGCGACGATCGGAGAAGAACTAAGAAATAGAAATGGAAGAGCTTCGTTTGTAGAGAGAAATGAAATTTTGTGAAACGAAGGAGATATTAGCACGAAATATTGAGAACAAAAGGGCGTGTGTTCTGAAACGGAACAAACATCGTGTCAGTGTGTGCAGTCGTGATGAAGGAGAACCATTTCGAAATAGCCAGGCGATCGGCCATTGGTCACCTAACTATTGTAAGTGCGTTCATTTGGCGTGAATCCTGCGGGTATTTTGCCACCTTTTCCAGAGTATTATTGGAATCACCGTGTCAGCAAGGGGCAACCTCTGTCCTCTTTTCTTCTCTTTTCCGTTTTTTTCTTCTTCTTCTTCTGAGAAAGGAGAGAAAGCTGAGAATTATATATTTCTCTTTTTCTTCGTCTCTTTTTTTTTTTTTGCCCTCCTGGAGCTGATACGTGACAAGGCGAACGAAACGTGCTTGTAAAAGTCGAAAGTTTAGACCCACGGCCATTCAGTGGTCTTAGACTAAATAAGCGGGTGGCATTTAGAGGGGACATCCAAGCAAAACGCACCCTCCTTGCCAGGAGAAACTAATGTACAACGTGTAATGTATATTTAAATTTCATTTCGTTTGTAAAAAAACTTTACTGTTGAATTATTAACGAACTACTTTCTGTTTCAATCTTACGATTATTTCGTTTACGATAGTTTCCTTAATCTGCATCTTAGATTACATCCGATTTCTTTAATTCTTTGATTGTTCTTCAGTTATAATTTTAAATCGGCACACTCGGTACTATATCTATCTAAAATAGAATTTTAATGCTCCTAATGACAATTGATTTAACAAAATTTGGTAGAAATTTCATTACGTTTCGAGAGATATCGCGAGCTGTTCTAAATTTCTGTCCGAACCTGTACATACATATTCAAAAGCCTAATATCGCAAATTCGTTTGCCACACACGTGTTGTCTTATTATACCCGTTATAATTTCCTTTAGCAGCTGTTCGTGTTTGGAAACGTTGGAACATTATATGCACATCACAAAGATCTATACTTTAATTCAGAAGTGCGTATTATTATACGTGCATTATAAACAGAGAAATAAATAAATAAATAGTAGTATTACAACAAGTATAGAAAATAAATTTAAATCATCTGTCTCGAAATACTACGCTACGATAATAATACTAAAATACGAGTATCTTCATATTGAAAATGTGATTTATTTGAAAGAAAATTACAGCTATTCTCGCTCGATCGGTTTCAGTCGGTCCGTCGCTCTATCGACCCTAATAATATTCCCCACAATCAGATTTACGTTTCCCTTCTCTTCCCACTCAAACTTTGTTTTTTCTTATCTCTCTTCGTATTCCGAGCACCTGTATCCTCGTTTTTCTATTAAAGTTATTATTACTTCCTCCTCGTGTTTGGTTTAACTCGTACCATCCCCATTATTTTCTTCGTCGTTTTCTGCGTATTACCGCGGATCCATTTCCAGTATACTTATTTCTATAAGATTGCCATTCACGAGAGAATATATACGATCGCCTGCCTCAGCCTTCACGTGCATGTTCACGACCGTTGCGCAATAACTTTCAGGGTAACGTTTCTCGTTCATCGTGAAATTTCTAGCGCAATGTCCCCCGTGTAAATAGCATAGAATCCATCCCAAGCGTATCTTTCTGCTCGCATTTTTACTTTGTAAAAAGAGTATCGACTAAGCGAACGTTCAACGCTTAACTGTCGAAGAAAAGGTTCGAAGCTTGTGTAGTTTATTCTCGAATTCTCAGGTGCATTAGTACCTGTTTTGTACCCATTTTATCCTGCAGCCGATCGCCAACGAGCAGGCTCCTTTTCGTTTCTTTTTTTTTTTTTTTTTTTTTCAAAGCACTTTAGTCACGCTTGGCCTATTTCTTTTCAAACTCGGAATTCCTCGAAGCGATACACACTGCTCCCAAATATTTAGAAGACCTTCCACTTTCGAACTTTCCTAAATAAATCTCCCTCGAAATATTACAATAATTATGTAATTATATTTTGAATTATAATAATGTAAAAATATACCTTTAAGCAAACAAGACAGCTGATCTAGAACACGATGATATCGTCTGTGATAATATTGTTAATGTTGTGGAATTTGCAAATTCAAAGTTATTTATCCTTTCTTTCTAAATGGCTAGCAACGGACAAAACAGCACTCGAAAATTATTAATTATTAATATCAAGCTGTGTTTGAAATTTCAACAGATTTCAGGTCGGACAGAAATGAAAAGACAGGAAGGCAGGATCAAAGCAAGCCAGCATAAAAGCATTTGCCTCTGCAATTTATCCTTGGTTATTGAATCGGGGCAAAGCAAGAAATAGCGTCACGACTCGGCGCTTTTATATCCGTATAGATTTTCTTCTTAACTTCTAGCAATTTTCTTTCATCCACTAATAATCCGAAAGGGAATCATTTCACGGGACGGGGTAGGAAGGAATTCTCTCCTCTCTCTCTCTCTCTCTCTCTCTCTCCTTCTCTCTCTCTCTCCGTTTTATGATCGACAACGTCGAAACCACGACAGGGGCAGTTTTCTGCTAACGCGAAAGTTTCTCCATTTCTCTTGTATCCAAGCTGAAACGTTCCCAGAAGAAAAAGGACGGCCGAGAGAGAAACTCTATTCAGAAGCCTCTCCTCCGGAGCGGACCTCCCAATTTTGGAAAGAACATCGTCTGCACGCGTCTCTTGAAATTAGGCAGGCCGGCCGAGAGTTAAAGCGGTCTAACTGGAAAAGTTTCGAAACCCATCTTCTTTCTTCTCTCTCTCTCTCTCTCTCTGACTATATAATACACCGTGACATCGACGAATTCCTCTCGTGGCCGGAGCGTTGAAAGATTTTTAATGAATCTCTTGTCTGAAAGGTCCAGTGAGTCTAAATATTCATCTTATCAACACTGGAACTATCGAAGTGATCGAAATGACTCATTTCATAATTTTTTTAGATATTACATGTACATTACAGATGCAAAATAGTGTACTTTTAGAGGTTTGAATGATTTTTTTATAAACACACGAATAAAAGTTCGTGTATTCTGTTATATTTCTATTTTTTTTTTTTTTTTTCACTTTAATATCTCCGATTTCTATGCTTTGGTCTTAATCTTGGTAGCTTTGGTGTTAATCTTGACATTAGCGAGATGAACAAAAATGTATGTTGAGTTGTGAGTCTGAGTCTCGAAGTTTGTTAATTAAGTAGATTTCTATCATTTTCGTCGAGCAGAATTTTTACCTGCATCCTTTCTACCCGATATATCGTAACTATCAAATATTTTCCAACGTTTGTCCTGTTTAATAAAATTAAAGGAAAAACTTTTCAAAGAATCTCGTCTAAATCCGTGGACTTGTCCCTCGATCGTATAAAAAGAAATCGTAACTGTGAACAGTTTTGTTCGAGACTGATCGATATTACGGGGTTATCGGTTTAATTGAAAGCTCGGGGAAAAACTCGTTGTCAAAAATATGGCGTTCTGATCGCTGACGTTCGCGTAATTGGTATATAACGGACTGCATTCCAGACAGACGCGGAACTCATCGGCAAGAATATTTGAATTTCAAAATATGCCGCTCGTATTGGCCGTGATTTGCAATGGGTCCGTGCGAAAAATATTTCATCCGCCGCGGATCGCGTATTCGTACCCACGGATGTGGAAAACACATCTATCGTGCTATTTATTACACGGTGGCTCGTCGAAAAGCGATTTTCAGATTACGCAAGGAAATTGTAACGCGAGGTCAAAAAAGATAAATTTATGGGAAAATTAGCGGAGATTTTATCCCATCTTCTGACAATGAGGAGCAAATGTAGCAGCAGATTCGCGACAGATTGCCATTATAACTTCGTGAAAGGAACTTCGTATGACAATTCATTTGGTCTCATTTTAAAATGTGATGTTCATTTTTTCCAAAGTTGTTTTTACGTCACCTTGAGGGATAAAGTAAAGATATTGCTCTTCTTGAAAATTTTGCAAATTCAAACTTCTTTGTAGATACTAAAAAGAATTTTTAATTAAATAATTTTAATTAAATCCACCTTGAAGATTGAAGACTCTCCCTCGCAGTGATCCTTTAAAAGCGATTCTTTAACTTGATTCCTTTTCAAGAAATTATAAGAGTAGAGAAACATGAGTAAATTTTTCACTACCATTCAGTGTGTAACTTCATGCTAACATTACAATTGACAAAGTAGCCAAAACCAATTTATAATTTTTGTCAGAAATTTTATAGAAACAGTGCATTTTTAGATTCAAATGATCAAATAAAAGCTTCTGTATTCCACTGTGTTCTTATTAAAATTTCACCATTTCTTCACTGCAATATTTCTAAGGAAAATTTTTAATTAATGACAAGAAAAGAGCATAGAGAATTTCATAAAACATCTTTTTCACTACATACACTTATATGTAATTAATCATTGTATTGATATTTTCTAATATTTCATCAATTAATTGTCTAAAATATATACAACTGTGAATGGGTGACGCCAAATTATATAGTGTATTACATACACTTATATATAATTAATCACTGTACTGATGTTTTCTAATATTTCATCAATTAATTGTTAAAATATATACAACTGTGAATGAGTGACGTCAAATTATATAGTGTATTACATACGCTTGTATATAATTAATCACTGTACTGATATTTTCTAATATTTCATCAATTAATTGTCTAAAATATATACAATTATGAATGGGTGACGTCAAATTATATAGTGTACTACATACACTTATGTATAATTAATCACTGTACTGATGTTTTCTAATATTTCATCAATTAATTGTCTAAAATATATACAACTGTGAATGGATGACGTCAAATTGTGCTCGACTGCGTTTATACGTCACACGTTCACAGTTTGTCGTTTTGTAATTCACACGCCTGTGTACCCGGTAGCCGAAATAGCTGCAGAGTTACTGCGCTTCTTACCAAGTGCCACCGAAACGCTATATATATATATATTTGCTAAATGCCGGTATATACACACACGCCCCGTGCTATACTAATTTCAACGTGGAAATTTCGGTCGGACACAGCCGCAGGAAGAGGCCTTTTGAACAGGCATCTAATTTCTAACGGGTAATTTCATTTAGGTGCGTCGTTTATAGCGGAATACGATGGTAACGTTTACTTCCTATTCACCCTCCTCCTCCCCCCTCCCCCCCCCCGCAACCCCTTTAAACGCGAGACTTTGGTAATTTCGCAAGAGCCGGTTCACAAACGGCAAAATCACAAACTGCAAACCTTTCTTCCTGCAGAAACGTTTCAATAACGCGTGTCGCGCCAAGTCTGCATGCATCTCGTTCGAATTCATTGCGTGTTTTCCCCCATTGCGTTCGAGCAATTCGTTCAGCGATCCTCGCGAGATCTGCAAACGATTTCCATATTCGGGCTGCCGGAACATACTTAGGCGAGCAAGTAGTAGTGCTCGCGAAACGAGATTTCTTCGGTTTTAATGACCGGGAGCCTGGAATCGCATTATCGTCGCTCTTCGATCTTGCACGACCTTCTGGTAATGGCTTTTTTTTCGCAGCCGAATGACGTCTAACGATCAGATCCGAGAGGGCCATCCGTTGCTGACTCCGTTCAATGGATAATTTCCGTGTTTTCGAAAACGTGTTACGGCTCTTTTAAAAAAAAGAAAAAAAGAAACGCGTAGTGTTAAAATTGTTTTTATGTTCCTTTTTTATGTGGTTGACAATGTGTAATTTTGAAAGGTGTGTTATATTTTTGTAGTATTAACAATTGATACTGCATTTCTGTAACGAGAGCAGAATGTGATTCTGCTGTGTTCATCGATGGAATTGAATATTTCAGCTTGCGTCCAGTGTTGCGAAAAAACGTTTAAAAAATGAAACGTTTCTAACTGAATCAATCATGTTTGTTCCTCCAATGTCTGTCTGAATTTACAATCTTCCAAGTTTAGTGTACTCTAGAGTATCAGTATCCTGTTATTCTACAATTAGTGGAATTTGGCGGAATTTTGGGCCTTTGAAAGAACGAAAATACTACCTTAAACGACAATAATCGATTCGTTCCTTTTTCGGTGGAGGAGAAATTAATTATGTGGTTGACAATGCGTAATTTTGAAGAGTGTGTTATATTTTTCTAGTATTAATAATTGATTGCATTTCTGTAACGAGAGCAGAATGTGATTTTGCTATGTTCGTCGATGGAATTGAATATTTCAGTTTGCGTCGAATGTTAAAAAAATGAAACGTTTCTAACTGAATCAATCATGTTTGTTCCTCCAATGTCTGTCTGAACTTAGAATCTTCCAAGTATTGGGCTCCAGCAATCCTGTTATTCTACAATTCGTGGAACTTGGCGCAATTTTGGGCCTTTGAAAGAACAAAAATACTACCTTGAACGACAATAATCGACGAATAAAAAGACAAATAAAAATTAAAAATAAAACACACGAGCAAGAATGTCGGCTATCCCGACGACGAGATTTGGAACTCGAGTCAGCCGCTCTAAAATGAAAACAAATCGAAAAGAAAAAAAAATAAATAAATAAAGGAAAAAAAGAAAGACGAAAAAAGAAGAAGAAAACGGAAACAGTGGCCGGCCTCGTAAATCGAAAAACGAGAACGCCCGGCAAAAAGAAACAATGGATTTCCACTCGAGAGCAGCTTGACCGGGCAGCTTCAAAGAAAGTCTGGAGTTGTTCGTGTCGAGAGAGCGGCGAAGTTGCAGCTAGCGGGAGTCTCGTGTTGCACGGTTAAAAAGGCAACAAAAGCCGAGTAGCCCTGGTGAATACGTCAAATTGTCACGAAGAAAGTTTCCATGTCGTTGGTTAACGGGCGGAGAGGAACGGCTCGCAGCAAGCGGCACTGTTGTGCTGCCTGACAACAAGCCGTTTCTTGCTCCAAGATTCCAGGCAACCAGGAATCCTCCTACTGGCGAAAGTACCGGGCACCATCATTCAACAGTGTCCAGACACTTGTTCGTCTCAACGTAATTTAATGACAAGCTCCCTTCGGCGAAATAATTTCGAAAACAGATTTGCAATTCTTTTTCTCGTTGTGCACGCAGAGTGTCGCAGTCGGTCTCGCGACTTATCTTTCCATGATTTCACGAGAAACATTTGATGGAGCTACAGTGGATCAAGAATACTGTTGGATAACCAACCTAGATAATATTGAATCTATACAAATACTGACAACGAGCTAGCAACATAAGAGTGGACTGTGAATAGTTGGTCATCTATGCTCCTTCTCCTTCCACTTGATGATGATAACCTAAATATATATAAAGGAAAGAATAGCACAGCATAGAACAGAATACCATAGCATAGCATAGCTGAGCTTAGCATAAAACATTCTATACCATTCTAAATAATTCTATATCGTTAAGAGCTTAGCTTAGCATAAATCATTCTATTCAAGAGCATTAAACATTCTATATCATTCTATGTTGTTCTATATCATACACGACCACGATTGTAAGGAATAAACTTTTCGAAATTGTAAGTGTTGACTCCATTATAGTTATAATATTTTTGTAAAAACAAAATGATACATCAACAAAATCTCTTTTTACAAATAATTTATTACATACAAAAAGTAATTTGCATAGTAGCAATTTCCAATCATTCAACCTTCATTTATTGCTAATGTATTATTTCTTTTCATGAAGATATCGTCAAAAAACTAGGTAAGAACATCTATTGTTTTTCAGACGTCTCTTTAAATATCTCTAGAATATTTATGACTCTCTCTTTCTCTCTCTTTCTCTGCAACGTCACGTTCGTTATCCTCCTGTCACGTGAGTCGCCGGAAATGAAAACTACTGGAAATTCTTATCGGAAATAACGTTGCCAGCACTTCCTTCTGCTCTTCGACATTTGCCACGTGTAATTGTTAATTTTCGACGAACGTACGACGGACAGTCGATTATCGATTACTTTCTTATTTCAGGATAGAAATGGTTATTGGTATTTCGAAGAGTGTAAAAAATTTTGTTTCCCTGTTTCGGTCAAGTGGATAGAGTTTTCGTTTCCATACTCTCTATTTTTCTCAATCTTTTTTACTTCTACTCGTTCTCAATGTTTCACTTTTATTTACACGCGTAAAGAACGCAGCGTAACGTTTCAAGTTCCAGACGCTTGATTTCTATCCAAAATTTCGAATCTCTCAACTTTCGAGTTTCAAACTTTGCAAAAATTTCACCTCGAAACAAACTTCGAGATTACAATCCAATTCCACGAATATCGAACAATTTCGCTCAAAGAAACAAAACACTACCGTTTACTATCAATGTCGCGTGAAATGCTCAATTTGCACCGTGAATTCGACGAAAATCGCGTCGAATATCTTTGAATCACCGAGTTAAAACTTGATACATTGAAACTCAATTTTGTCGCAACGCTTCGCGGGCAATTGTTTAAACGTTCAAACGTTAATTCATCCTGTTAAACAAATCGTCGCGCGAAGAGGGACGAGAAAATGGACGCGTGAAACAACGAGACGGATAAAATGATGATTATTTGCATAGATTGAATGACAGGCGGAGATGTGCGGGTGTAATTGTACGGGGCACAAAGAGAAACGTGAGACCGAATGAAAGGGTATGAAAAAAGGTGGAGGCGAAAGAAAAAAGAGCAAAAAAGAAAAGAAAGTTTCAAGTTCAACGTGGCTGAGCATCGTCTGAACCTTGGTGGCAATGCATCTTGCGGACAATAATGCGTGTGTCGCGGCGGGGATGAATTTTATACTTCGTGATTTTACGTCTTGAGGGACGTTTCATTTATTTTTTTACACGCAGCGAAGTCTCGGCCGAAATATTTATTAAATTATATATTCATTAAACGACCGATGTCAACAAATAACATTATTAACAAATAAATGACGAATATCTATAATCTGAAAATTAACACTGAAAATTATAACGATCGCGCGCGTCGATCTTTGAACTTTAAATTTCAACCGCTTGCGCTTCGCAACTGATTGCGGACCATAACGAGTGACCGAACCGTCTACAATAATTCGTCGCTTTCGTTTTAAACTCGCCGGTATGATATCACTGGATAGAAATTATTGAGAAGTAATAAACTTATTATTTGTTTTGTCCATTCTGTTTAACTTAAATATACTTAAAACTGAGAAAGTATTGCAATTTTTGGAGCAAAAAATTCTCGACGTGCGTGGCGCGTCATTCCAACGCAAGAGGTTAAAATTTAGTTTTGACTTTGAAATCTCCTTTCGGTTCTAAATCATAAATTCTAAATTGAGGTTCCCTCGAAACCTAAGCTTCCCAACTTGTTAAATGATTTCAATAAAATGCTCGAATAAATATTTACACGCGTATGGCAGGTATGTCTGAAAATATCCCGGTTGTTACTTTCAGCGCGTTTATTTTCGTAAGATTACGTTCCATATTTGTTTAATGTTATTATGCAATCGTAGTACGTAGCGTTATAAATACACGGTCGCCGATGACCTTTAATTATGTTACGAGTAGGTACATGATGAGTAGAGAGGAGCAAGTTACGTAATTGGAGCGGGAAATTGTGTACTACTATAGAAGGGTTAATATACGAGCCGAAGTTAGCCCTCGTAGATAGGGGTCGAAATGGCTCTATCGTCCCAAACCCTATCTCTTTTATGGCAGACAAACCTATTATATACGTGTATTGACAATTTTTTTTTCTGTCGAGAGCGGACAATATATATATATACACAGTTTCTCATAATGAAATAACTTCCGTAATAAAATAATAACTCGTTGAAACTTTTATATCTTGACTTTTAATGAACAATCTTCAGTATAAACTTTGTATAAAAGTGTCACATTTTCTTTTTTGCACCATCTTTTGTACGATTTTCACAAATTAACTCTCCCCTGGCAACTGTGAATGAAATTTCACTCGCAAATTTTTTTTAAAACAAAATCTTAAAAACTTGACCGATTGTACAACTGAATTACTATGTTATACAATTAAAATCAATTGTATATAACATAGTAAATATGTCAATGTTCATTAAGTAATTAAAAATTTTCCACGTTCTTTCGGAAGCTCGAAACTGAAAGAAAAACTAATTCTTCTGCAAATATGTTGATTTACGAAGAGAAAGCGCCATTATTTTCTGAAAATAATTTTCATCCCACCCTCTCTCTCCTTACGTTTCGCTCGATCCGCCCTTAAACGTAAAACTTTTGCTCTTAATTAATTGATTCTATTCGATAATTGGCATCGGGTCAGGGGCAGTGATACAGTTTGATGCAAGCTTGTAATGGAATAACTGATGCAACATGCAAAATTCTGCGACAGTTAGCTTGTTAAAGATGGAGTGTCGCGGGTTGGCTTATCGTTTCCAATCGATCGGGAAATTCTCGTTAGGTTACGTGATGTCCTGTAGCGAGGCAACAATCGTTCCAAGCTCGTTTGAGATGCAAATCTTGATCACCAACGTGGCTTCTTCCGATACTTCACTCGATACGCTTCCCCGTCGTGCACTTACACGCGTGTACGTGCTGGAGATCGATTAATCACACGGACATTGTTATTACATTATCAAGACAAATATTCGCTGAATTTTTACTGAAGCGCACCACCTTTTTCTCCTTCTTTTTCATATCAATTTTTCTTACAGTAATTTAAGATCTTAAATGTACATAAATGCGTAGTAGGTACATTAAAAAGTGTATGTTGATATTTAACGTGTAATGTATGTGTATTTATATTAATATTTAAATCAATGTATTAAATGTACATTAATGTTCAAAATTGTATATTACTATCAAAAATGTATGTTAGTATCCAAAATTTCATATTTTATAATATTCAAATTTTATTTATAATATTATCATGTATAATATTGAAAATTTTATTTATAATATTACTATGTATAATATTCAAAATTTTATTTATAATATTACTATGTATAATATTCAAAATTTTGTTTGTAATATTGTCATGTATAATATTCAAAATTTTGTTTATAATATTACTATGTATAATATTCAAAATTTTATTTATTATATTACTATGTATAATATTCAAAATTTTGTTTATAATATTATCATGTATAATATTCAAAATTTTATTTATAATATTACTATGTATAATATTCAAAATTTTGCTTGTAATATTGTCATGTATAATATTCAAAATTTTATTTATAATATTATCATGTATAATATTCAAAATTTTGTTTATAATACTATCATGTATAATATTCAAAATTTTGTTTATAATATTACTATGTATAATATTCAAAATTTTATTTATTATATTACTATGTATAATATTCAAAATTTTATTTATAATACTATCATGTATAATATTCAAAATTTTATTTATTATATTACTATGTATAATATTCAAAATTTTATTTATAATACTATCATGTATAATATTCAAAATTTTATTTATAATATTGTCATGTATAATATTCAAAATTTTATTTATAATACTATCATGTATAATATTCAAAATTTTATTTATAATGTCATTATATATAACATTCAAAATTTTACTTACAATACTTTTCACATTCATGTTTATATTTTTCCACGAAGCAACTATTATACACATGAATATACAGTAATTAAAACATCTTAAAAATTTAAAAGATTACTCGAACGCGTTGAAAGAAGATCGAGATCCAGGATCTCGGAATCTGTATCCAGATTAAATTTGGATCACTCTTAGAATTTAAATTGAATTGAATTTTCCACAGATGCGGGGGGGGGGAGGGGGGGAAAGAAAAAAAGAAGAGTCTAGATCTACGATGAACGCTGAATATCAAAAATAAAACGTGCGCTAATCCACTCGAGCGAGATTACACGCGGATCTCTCTTTTATACTCTTATTTCAATTTTTCCGCTTCATTTTAAACTTCCTTCTCTCCTGTCGTGCTTTAAATTTCAATTTCACCACGGTCGATCGGCTCGCTGAAAAATCGAGCAAACCGACGACGGTGGAATTCTTTCCTCGGTATAAAGTCAGAGAACGAGAAGATCCGCGCGGAGGTGTGGTGATGGACATACCAATTATAGCCTCCGCGAATAATTTCACACACAGGGGACCGACGGGTCCGTGTTCCTGGCCGATGTTTGCCGCGACACGAGCCGCTCCAATCACAACTGATTTAATTACCAATGCACGTGGACGTGCGTCGAATGCCTATCATTGCTGGCTCGCTCGTAACGATCCAATCCCATTTTCTTTCCCTTCTGTCGTTCGCCGTTAACTTTTACGTCCCGTTTCCTTTGATGGAAAACAAGCATTCTGGAAAACGTTCGAGCCGCTTCTTTTTTCTTTTTTTTTGCCCCCTCCCCCCGCTCCTCGAGGAAGAGAGAGAGAGAGAGAGAGAGAGAAAAGAACGTACCAAACGTATCGTCAGTACGCAACAGTACGCGATACTTTTTTATCCCTCTTCTTCTCTTCCCTGGCTGCCTCTCGAAGAATAAGGAATAACGAGTCCCTTTTTCGCGCGAAATAAAAAAAAAAGAAACGCGCAGGGAGCGCGTAAAAGGCATTCATCTAAACAGACGCGACGGATTGAACTCGCGCGACCAGTTTCCTTTTCTCAATCCACTTAGTTAAGACTTAATTAAAGACGTGAATTTAATGCAGAATTTTTCACCGTTCGCGGATTCAACGAAATCAACGAACTTTTCTTCAGGATCTTCTCTAGGGTAGTTTATTTTTAATTTTTTTTTTCTTTTTTTTTTTGAAATTCCAGTATTAATATCACGCGCAGCGCGATTGCCTCGCGTGATCGTCTAATTAATACGAAACGCAGTTGCAATTGCATTTACTCGGTTCGTTGAAACTTCGATGTTAGTTTGATTTTCTTACACAGCAATTAATATTATTAATTCCCGTCATCTCGTTAATTCCCGAGAAAGTTTGATGTACATTGCAGTCAATCTTGTGTTCTTAAATTTCTGCGTCTGATTTTCAGACGAATGGTCCGGTGAAATTTGATTTAACTTTTGTTTAAAAAAGAAAAAAAATGGAAATATATAATTTTCCTTGTTTTCTCTAATTTTTCTCTAAGTTTAATTATTCCCCAATTTTTTTTACTATTATGCAAGAGTTATTCTGCGCATTGCTTCCTATTTATTATTAAATTAATAATTATTTGTATTTTTGTTTCGTAAAGAGATCATTATTTCACAACCAACCGGCCATTTGATCGGTTAAAATAGGAACAAATAATGTATAGGTGCTGGCACGTTTAGTGTTAAACCGTAATTAATTAGAGCCACGCCTCAGAAACCACTCGAAGATTTATTTGCATGCAGAGTTTAGAAGCTTCGTTAACGACTTTTTATTGTGGACATATTTCTTACGTTTGACATAACGATAAGGTCGTCCAACAAGGCCAAGTCAATTAAATCGTTCGATCTTAAATCTTCTCTTTAACTGTGATACTCGTTCCAGCTTGATCAAAAATTTGATAATAATTTAAAATCTTAATTCTCGTGGACTTTTCTCTTTGTTTATTAACAGCCGATTAAATTTTTCTCTGGTGCTAATTAGTTTCTTCTATGATAATCAGTGTATTGTAACCCCATGCAATTTCCCATCCTGGTAAAAATATTATAGAATGTTATATATTACTATATTGGAATGTTACGTATTTTCATGTCACTATAGACGTACATACATAAATGTATAAAATAGTATGTGTTTAGAATAATGATACTGGCTTTTGAGGTAAATTATTTACCTACTATTCCACAGCCAAAGAAATTTATTCTAAATAGTCAAGCATCGATCAGTTTTATTCTGATAGTAAAATTTGAAAAGATTTAAAAAGTGGAGTTGGCACTATTGACCTTTGAATGGCTCATATATTGCATAATGGTAAGCCTAATGACCAAGAAAATTTATTTTACCAATAAAAAACACCTACGATATATGAAGAGTTATATTTTAACCAAATTTTTAAATACTTTAAATATATCTGTACTTAAATTTTAAATATACTTAAGTATACTATTATATTTAAACTTAAATAAACTACTATTATATTTATATTTAAATATGCTATTTTGTACTTAAATATTTCATTAAATATACTATTTTAAATACGTATATCTGTACTGAAATTTTAAATATACTTAAGTATACAATTATATTTAAACTTAAATAAACTACTATTATACTTATATTTAAATAAACTTAATATTTAAATATACTATTTTGTATACTTAAATATACCATTAAACGTACTATTTTAAATACATATATCTGTATCTAAATTTTAAATATACTTAGGTATACAATTATACCTAAACTTAAATAAACTACTATTATACTTATATCTAAATAAACTTAATATTTAAATATATTATTTTGTATACTTAAATATACCATTAAACGTACTATTTTAAATACATATATCTGTACTTAAATTTTAAATATACTTAGGTATACAATTATACTTAAACTTAAATAAACTACCATTATACTTATATCTAAATAAACTTAATATTTAAATATACCATTTTGTATACTTAAATATACCATTAAACATACTATTTTAAATACATATATCTGTACCTAAATTTTAAATATACTTAGGTATACAATTATACTTAAACTTAAATAAACTACCATTATACTTATATTTAAATATACTATTTTATATACTTCAATATACCATTAAATATACTATTTTAAATACATATATCTGTACCTAAATTTTAAATATACTTAGGTATACAATTATACTTAAACTTAAATAAACTACCATTATACTTATATCTAAATAAACTTAATATTTAAATATACTATTTTATATACTTCAATATACCATTAAATATACTATTTTAAATACATATATCTGTACATAAATTTTAAACACGTCGATATTTTAAACATAAAGAGGATCAACCAGGTTCGCTTTGGTCGCAAAACTTTGAAGAGAAAAGTTCTAAGAGCGGGGCTGATTATTTCAACCTGCGAGCTGATGTATTGGGTTGCTCGAAAAAATGTATAGCGCGGCGAACAAGATTATTCAGGTTGAAAATCGATAAACCGCTTTATGATAATGTGCGCAGGCTGGCGTACAATCACCGTATAACCGTGTAACAGGAAACTTAATAATTATAAACTTCGATACACAGGTGGAACGTTAGATTACGAGGGACATTGATATTTGAGGGTGGCAACGTTCTATACAGTAATATCATTAAGGCTTGATTTACATTGCAGCCTCAATCACGACGTGATCACGAATCAGAATATTATTCAACGCTTTTCAAACAAACCTAACATCGATCAATGTTCACGTTCCAATCACGTTCCGGCCGCGTTGAATAGCGTTTGTACGCGTTGTACGCTCGTGCACTGATTGCTACCGTAAATCGAACGAAATTTCTTCCTATATGCAACTCTGTTTCGAATGGCCAATGCGTATGACAAACTCGAATTTCCCGGCTGGACAATGGCCGATACTATTTTTCATTTGCAACTGCAGTTTCATCTATGATCAGCTCGGATGTGTAGTGATAGGTTTGAAGATCTTGCAAACATGCGAGTGTTAAATTGTTTTCATTACTTATAACAATAGTTGTGTCCCTTAGAAAAAAAAAGAAGAAAATGAGATACATTGGACTGGAAATTATTGATACTACTGTTTTTGGTAAAAGGAATTTGTTATAACTCACATTATGTTATATTCTATTATAATATATTCATATTATATTATATTCTATTTTATTATATTTGTATTATATTCATATTATATTATATTCTGTTATGCAGAATTATGTTATTATGTTATATATATTATAATTATGTTATACAGAATTATATTATATTCTATTTTATTATATTATATTTATATTACATTCATATTATATATTATATTATATTCTGTTATACAGAATTATGTTATTATGTTATATATGTTATAATTATATTATACAGAATTGTGTTATTATGTTATATATGTTATAATTATATTATACAGAATTATATTATATTCTATTTTATTATATTATATTTGTATTATATTCATATTATATTATATTCTGTTATACAGAATTATATTATATTCTATTTTATTATATTATATTTATATTACATTCATGTTATATTCTATACTCATATTCATATTATATTATATTCTGTTATACAGAATTATGTTATTATGTTATATATGTTATAATTATGTTATACAGAATTATATTATATTCTATTTTATTATATTATATTTATATTATATTATATTCTATTTTATTATATTATATTAGATATATATTATATTATATTATATATTATATATTCTGTCAATATTATATGATATTATATTATAATTGACTAATATTGGCTGAAATTGCAAATATTTTCTTTTGTATCTTGAAGCACTCGTAAAATTAAAAACAGTATTTTTAAAGAGGAAGTGAATCTCTGTAAGAATCGAAGGTGTTCCGTTATTCTAATAATTGTCGATTGAAGATTTGAATTTGAAACAATGAAGTTTGCTACGTCAGAAACGAAAATATAAGAAAATATAATACAAATCAACACTAAATTGTAATTCGTTCGAGACGTGAATTTGGGAACAACAAAACTCATCTACTACAGTACTAAGAAAGAAATACGATTGTGAAAAGTTGTGGAGAGACATAACACAAATGAATAGTGCTGTTCCTTCGCGTCCGTTGCACAGAGCGTTCCAACAATTTCATTCGTGTTTATAACTCCATATACACACGCGTACTCGATCTCATCAACTGCGAATCTCAATAATTGCCACCGCAATAGCTCCGTTCCATTATGATTCATCGACTCGGCCCACAATTTGCGGTTCGTCTCTTCCGTCTTATCGCCGATGATATATTTGGCTCGTTGATCCCCGAAATTCCACGTGGCTTTTCATTGTGTGACGAGGAGTCTGCTTTTGGCCACGATCCGCTCTCACGTCGTGGTGCAACGTGGCTGCCAGCGTTTTAATGGTAATCGATCGTCACGCGCTGGAAGTTCGTGGAATATGTTGGATGGTTTTCCGCGTGTAGACCAGTCGGCTCGTTCGGGCCGATCGATCGGTTGAACTTTAATGGAAATTTCGGCTCTGACTTTTAGTTTTCGACGTTCAGCGTAGCTCGGCGTTCCTGATTAAGCGGTTATTAAGTGGTTTGCAGATCGGCGTGCAATAACGGTTACGCTGTGTAATTGATAACCGATCGATGGCCATTGAGATGCATCTCAACAAGTGGATGATTGTTTGGTTACACAACAGACGATCTTAGAACTTTGGCGTTGTGGCAATATACGATAACTATGTGCAGTTGTGCACACGTAAAGTACCTAAACGCTCAATGAAATTAGTTCTCGTTTGCCTCAATTTTCAATTTGTTCTTTCTGTTCTTTTTTTTCAATTACAGACTACTAGAGACACATATCTCACATCAATTATATATCAATATTATCATCAAGTCAATTACACAAACCATACACGTCACATGTATGCCAATTATGAATACTGTAATTAGCAAACACATTTTAAGTACATATTTTACATCATAGACGAAGCATCATTATGAAATGAGTTTTCCAAGAAAGAAGTAATTCAAGTTTCAGTTTTTTCTGTTTTTTTTCTTTTTTTTTAACGTTTGATCATTTATCTCTTTTCCCTTTCTATTTCTTAATCATGATCCAGCAGGCCAGATATCTAAACTTTTCTGATATTCAGTCACTTGTTCCAATCTCTTCTTTCTAGTTTTTAATTAAAGTAAAGTTGTTTGATTATAACAAGATCAAATATCTAAATTTACAAAAGATTAGCTCAAGTACTAGTTTCTCTGATATTTATTATACCTCAACTTAATTATGCACCCAGCAGATACACTAAATTGACATTTGACATAATTTGACATTTGACAGTAGGTTGAACATTTGAACGAAATAAATTTTTAAAGACTTAGTTGTTCAAGTATCAATTTTTTTTTTTTTTGATATCCAATCATTATCTCAACTTTTAACTTCTTCTTTCTATTTTTTAATTATGCACCCAGCAGATACTATATACATAATTTGACATTTGACAGTAGGTTGAACATTTGAACGAAATAAATTTTTAAAGACTTAGTTGTTCAAGTATCAATTCCTTTATTTTTGATATTCAATCATTATCTCAACTTTTAACCTCTCCTTTCTATTTTTTAATTATGCACCAGGCATAATTTTACATCGTAGGTTAAATATCTAAATAAAAGTTTCCAGAGAGCTGATTGTTCAAGTAGCAGTTTCCCTGATATTTCAATTTCTAATCTCTTCTCCTCTACTTTTTAATTATAACTCGGCAAACGCTACAGCCATTTCACATTGTAGCTGAAATACGAGGGAATTCGCAATTCAAAATCGAGGAATCAGTCTAACATCATGTGCACACATCGTGTTGCGTCACTCGTGTCGCCCTTGCTTAATTGCTTGGTTAGTGCACAGCAGGCGGCTCGTGATTTAATGTACAAGGGTTCGACAAACCCTTGGAGTAAACGGATATATAATCACCAGTAAAAGACTTTACAGAAGAGCATGATAAAAGACACACGAGTCCTCTTAACGTACAGTACGAGCAAGCATCGTGACTTTTTCAGAATTTTCAACTTCATAGTTTCGCTACAAACGCTTTGCCAACGTTCTACTTCTTTTTTTCTTTTTTATAATAAAATCTTGCGTTTCAACAAAATTGTCTTGCTGCTTCATGCACGTTGGTACCATGGACTCTCCTTTGTTTGTTCCCGACTTAATCGGTTTTTTCTACATTCTCGTTGCAAGTCCCAAGGGTATAAGAGGGGAAACTTCGTAAAGGAAATTTCAATCAAACGGACACGTTCATTGACATACACGTTCACGCTCCACAATTCACTTCAGGCACTGGGATTTAACTGAAAATTTGTATTGCGAAATGTAAAATTTAATTCAACATTTTCACCACGATGTTTTATAATACAGTATTATGGTATACTACATAATACATACAGTATACTACATAATATACGGTATTGCTAGAAATTTTATTTACAAGCTACAAATGATACTTTATATACAGGATGTTTCGTAGTACAATTAAAAATCGATTCGAAGCTCTAAAACAAATAGTGCACAGTAAAAACGCGTATTATAATAATTCATTTAACGTATTAACTAATTTAACTCGGTCGTTAAGGTCAATAAAATCCTCAGGAAATTCAGAATACATATGTAAAGAAATTACATAGTTTATTATATATAATTGTAAGAAATTATACAATAAATATAATATTATATATATATATAAAATATAAGTATAATAAAATAAATATATTATATTTAATAAATATTTTATATAATAAAAATATTATATTTTATATATATATATATAATAAATTCTATATTATGTCAATTTGGAAATGAGAATTTGAACATTCGCTTCAAGAAATATCTTTGGCGCAGGCTACGTTCAAAATTTGTCCACAGCTTTGTTGACAAATTTTTTTCAAACGAGAACTCTGCACAACACTTTTTCCTTATTCTCACATGTAGATTATATTTTCACAACGCTGTCGGAATTCAAACTAACAGAGTTCCACAGGTACAGTTTGGAGACAATCTACCATATTTCTTCCTACGTCTCATGGGAACCATAGGAGCAATCATTTAAAAATCATAAGACCGTTGCCATATTTCCGTGGAAACGTGACACTGCGCCCAGAACGGTGTTTCCAAATTTCCCATCTCCTTTGCCCCCGTTTATGCTTCCCAGAGACGAGAGGGAAGAAAAATTTCAAGCCTGGCGCTTCAACTTCAACTTTCGCCAAAAGTGTCTCGGAATTCGGCGAACTGATTGTCCGTCGAGTGAGATCGCGTTTCGCCGTTTTCCACGGCGGGATCATCAAAGTTCGGCCATTACCTTTAATCACGGTTGATCGAATGAATTCGATTTAGGAACAATCAATGATTGCCAAGCTGTCCAGAGTGAATTACTGCATTGTGCTGGCGCATCAAGTGTTTCCGCGAAACACGAACGCTTTTAAGGGACCTGTGCACGATCAATAGCGCATTGACAATAATATTTAATCAATCCTTTTCAGACCATTTGTCGGGGCTACAAACAACAAACGGATTGTATATATATTTTTTGAAAGGACAATTTTAAAATTCGAAAGGAAGAATGATTCTTAAATTAAATAAACGGTTAAATTAAAATTTTCCAATTATATGGTATTGTTGATATTTAAATATTGATTTCGGATTTTTTATTAATTTCCGAATTTATAGATTTTCTGCTTTATGACGCGTTGCATCGTTATCATTGTTTCAAAAATATAAGAACTGTCGTCGTTATTTTTTAATCTCACGATTATAGGAGATTATATAAGAAATTAATTAACAGATCGAAGAACAGGATACGAATTTTGTCGAGGAGATGTTAGTCTCTTTGGTGCTGTTTCAAGTGCCAGAAGTCTCTTCCTGGTTCGAATGGACGTCTGAACGCTCTTCGACACAACACCGTGAATATTAATTAAAATCGAACTTTGATCTAACGTACGAACCGGTTCGGCAGCCACATCGATCAATTCCATGAACTGAGAAGCACAGTGGAAACGATCGTGTTGTAAACATTCTTTTCTAAATTTCCTACTGTTGTCACTTTCATATTTATTACGAATTAGCAAACTTATAAAAGCAAGTCGTTTGTTTCTCAACAACTGATCAATCCTGTACTCTGTCATTAAGAATATTTATCACTATTATATTGAGAATTATTATTATTATTATTGAGAAATATTATTTTTATTATTATTGAGAATTATTATTTTTATTATATTGAGAATTATTTTTATTAAATTGAGAATTATTATCATTATTATTGAGAATTATTTTTATTATATTGAGAATTATTATCACTAATGTTGGGAATTATTATTTTTATTATATTGAGAATTATCATCACTATTGTTGGGAATTATTATTTTTATTATATTGAGAATTATTATCACTATTATTGAGAATTATTTTTATTATATTGAAAATTATTATTACTATTGTTGGGAATTATTATTTTTATTATATTGAGAATTATTATTACTACTATTGGGAATTATTATTTTTATTATATTGAGAATTATTATTACTATTATTGAGAATTATTTTTATTATATTGAGAAATATTATTACCATTATTAAGAATTATTTTTATCATATTGAGAATTATTATTACTATTATCCCGAATTATGATTATTATTATAGAGAATTGTCATTACTATTATTGAGAATTATTATTACAAACGAAAGAAATTAATAAAAACAAAATTATCATCACCAACGATAGAGACGAACAAACAGCGAGATCGATCAATGTTATCACCAACATGTTCGCCGCCTGTCACGAAGCACGTAACGTCTGAATTTTCGTCTGAAATTCGGTGCAACCTCAGTTTCCGAGTCCTTCGAAAATATGTTGCACGTATGTACGTACGTACGTATGTATGTCTCGATCGCGTGCTCGCCTCCTCGAAGTGTCCATCCACGCTTTCGTATGCAACCCCGTTTGAAAATTTCGAGCAGACGAGGGGGTGGGGGTGGGGGGGGGGAGGGGGAGGTGGTGAGGTGTACAACTGTGTGTGGAACGGACGCGTTCGTTAGGGAACGGGCGCGAGCAACGTGTGTATGCAAACGCGATTCGATTAACTTAATTACAGGAATCACGAAATCTGTTAGTCGAACGGAGGGTCGCGGGGGAGGGGAGGTGGGGGGATGGCAGGCAGCTCTATTCATGGCAGCTCGAGCAAGCGGACCTTTGGATATGGTCGATGGAACACGTGGTGTAAAATTCGCCGGCTTTCCACTAGCGGGCTTCACAGCAGGAGGGTGGAGGGCCGACGGAAGCTGCCGGTGGTTACCCAGCAAAGCCTCCAATCGATACAGCCTCCCTTTACGTTCTACGCCCCTTTCGTTTGGGTGTGGTAGTGACGGCGGTGGTGGTGCTGCCGCTACCGCTGCCGCCGCTGCTCTGTCGGGCTACCTGTTAGATACGTTGCGTGTACACACATTGTCCTTCGTTCGTTTGACCCTTTAGGGCGTGTGCCTTCAATTTAATTACGATATCGCAGAAATTTCTGAGGTCGCGCCAGCTCGTGAATCACTCGCGAGCACAAGCTGCCTCTCGACGCGGGTTTTTCTTCGTCTGCGTTTTCAAAATTCTTGTGGAACAGAATTTTAACTGTTTCATCTAACGTGGCTGTTCTGGGACAGAGACGGGTCAGTCAGGCCAATTCTTAGAAAAACATCTAAGACCCTGTCGAGGATTTCCAGATGTCCTGCCGTTCTCCCATTTAATGGCACTCTCTGTTGCCTTAGAGGTAGAAACAGGATGTGGAAAGGCTCGGTAAGGGAAACAAAGCTAAGTATAGAAAAAAGGATCCTTGGCTGGCACCGAAAATCTTGTAGAAACATTCAGTCTCGTAGCAACAGACGGCCAGTCTTAAGGCCCTTCTCCTTCTCCATTTTTCTTTCTCTCAAACAGTTGAGCGATGCTTTCGGACAGCAATTCTCAGAAGCAGTATCCATTTGCAAGGGAGCAACTCTCGAGAGCAACTCGCGACAATTTTACTGTCAAATTGGAGAAGGGCGTTTATATAAAGAAAAAAGCAGTACACATCTCCCAGACTCGTATCACACACGCAATATTTGTATATAGTTAGTGAAATATAATTATTCAAAACCATACAGTCATCTCTTTATCAAAACATCTCTTTGACGGAGATCAAAGGCCGAACATCGCCGTCGCGCTGAGACAGTAGCGTAATAATTGACGCTATTGCTCGAGTATTTTATGTATATAATATACAGATTTCTGTGGGTGTCACGAATGCGTCAATATCCGCGGATATGCAACTTGAAATATATAATTTTATAATAAGGTATAAATATTTTTCGTAACTTACGACGAGTATAACATTCAGATCATTGAATTCGATTAAACAGAGTTTTGTAATCGTCGCAAATTACAAGCGTAGCGCTGTTGGATTCCGTGTAATGGAGTCAACAGGCTTACAATTTCGAAGAGTTTATTCCTTGTTACAATCGTAGTCGTGTATGATATAGAACGATATAGAATGTTTAAGGCTCTTGAATATGATGTAAAATGATTTATGCTATGCTAAGCTAAGCTCTTAAGGATATAGAATGATTTAGAATGATATAGAATATTTTATGCTAAGCTCAGTTATGATACGCTATACTATGTTATTCTGTAGTATGCTATGCTCTTCTTTGCTGTAGTATTATAGTCTGTCTCTGCTGTAGTATCGTTGGATTCCGTGTAATGGAGTCAACAGGCTTACAATTTCGAAGAGTTTATTCCTTGTTACGATCGTGGTCGTGTATGATATAGAACGATATAGAATGATATTGAATGATATAGAATGTTTAATGCTCTTGAATATGATGTAGAATGAATTATGCTAAGCTAAGCTATTAACGATATAGAATGATTTAGGATGACATAGAATGATGCTGAGCTATGCTATGGTATTCTGTACTCTACTATTCTGTAGTATAGTATTCTATTCTCTAGTATTCTATTCCAAAAAAACATGTCCTTATATATATTTGGTTATTATCATCAAGTGGAAAAGGAAGGAGCATAGATGACCAAGTATTGGATCTTACCCTTATGACTAACTATTCACAGTCGACTTTTATGTGTGCTGTTGCTAGCTCGTTGTCAGAATTTGCAGAGATCCAATATTGTCTGGATTGATCATCCAACAGTATTCTAAAACATGTCCTTATATATATTTGGTCATCGTCATCAAGTGGAAGAGGAAGGGGCATGGATGACCAAGTATTGGATCTTGCCCTTATGACTAACTATTCACAGTCCACTTTTATGTGTACTGTTGCTAGCTCGTTGTCAGTATTTGCATAGATCCAATATTGTCTGAGTTGGTCATCCAACAGTACTCTAAAACATGTCCTTATATATATTTGGTCATCATCATCAAGTAGAAGAGGAAGGAGCATAGATGACTAAGTATTGGATCTTGCTTTTGACTAACTATTCACAGTCCACTTTTATGTGTACTGTTGCTAGCTCGTTGTCAATATTTGCATAGATCCAATATTGTCTGGGTTGGTCATCCAACAGTACTCTAAAACATGTCCTTATATATATTTGGTCATCATCATCAAGTAGAAGAGGAAGGAGCATAGATGACTAAGTATTGGATCTTGCTTTTGACTAACTATTCACAGTCCACTTTTATGTGTACTGTTGCTAGCTCGTTGTCAATATTTGCATAGATCCAATATTGTCTGGGTTGGTCATCCAACAGTACTCTAAAACATGTCCTTATATATATTTGGTCATCATCATCAAGTAGAAGAGGAAGGAGCATAGATGACTAAGTATTGGATCTTGCTCTTGACTAACTATTCACAGTCCACTTTTATGTGTACTGTTGCTAGCTCGTTGTCAGTATTTGCATAGATCCAATATTGTCTGAGTTGGTCATCCAATAGTACTCTAAAACATGTCCTTATATATATTTGGTCATCATCATCAAGTGGAAGAGGAAGGAGCATAGATGACTAAGTATTGGATCTTGCTCTTGACTAACTATTCACAGTCCACTTTTATGTGTACTGTTGCTAGCTCGTTGTCAGTATTTGCATAGATCCAATATTGTCTGGGTTGGTCATCCAACAGTATTCTAAAACATGTCCTTATATATATTTGGTCATCATCATCAAGTGGAAGAGGAAGGAGCATAGATGACTAAGTATTGGATCTTACTCTTGACTAACTATTCATAGTCCACTTTTATGTGTACTGTTGCTAGCTCGTTGTCAGTATTTGCATGGATCCAATATTGTCTGGATTGGTCATCCAACAGCGCATGTAAATGAAATTTTACTTGCCAGCGCTCTTGCGCAATTCGATTTAATGTTGTCCGTGAAATTTTACAGGAGTTACCAAGCTGTCAATACCAATCAAAGAAACAAATGAAATTTTACCGCACAGCCTCTCACAGACGATTCGACCAATATCGCGTTATAATGCATATTTGTGAAATTACAATTAATTTGCGAATTAATTAATCGAACTCGTTACGAAGGAAACGTATAACGCGACGATGTTTAATATTTAAATGTTAAGCACGACGATGTTACAAAAATTAGAGAGGGCGGAACGTTTCGTTTCAAGCTGACCCCTTCTTCTTCCTCCGTCAATCCTCGGCGCTATAGTCAGCCCTAAATGTCAAGAATGATGTCAGTTTTATCGTAGCCTCAGTTCGTCGCGGCAGAATATGTTTATGGGGAGGAAACCTCCGTATATCTACCTGTGGAACATCTGTCTAACTTTCTACAATTTTAACACCGGCTCGGCCCGGGTGAGGAGGAGGGGGGAGGGGGCAGAGTTCACGACTTCTAAGATAATAAATAACAGCCCTATAAATTTACAACACGTCGTAGGCAGGCCTTGGGGAAGTTCTGTTGCGAAATTGAGAATCGCGAAAGCGTTGCCCATTTTTCTTCTTAACCTTCCCACTTTTCCCTCTCGCTTTCGTGCATTATCTCCTTGCAAAAAAAAAAAAAAAAAAAGAAGTGAAGGAAAGAAACGTTCGCAACATTTGAGAGAAAATAGACTGAGCCGTGGAAATTTTCTCAATATACTTTTGACAATATAGATCTGTATACATTACAGGTGTGTCAATTCAAGTAGGTTTGACGGATCTGATTGGACTTTGGAAAAAGGAGTTTCAGTATTCGGTTTCGACAATTATATATTATAAACTGTTGTGAACCTTCAGTTTTAATACGGTTGAGGTTTTCTTACAATATGCACATAGATAAGCTATTTTTGTGCTACTTGGCATTAATGACTAGGGTTACAGATACATAACCAGATTATTTTACTGCGTTTTTTTATTTTTTTTAAGTTTTCATGTATGAAAAATTCCTTTTTCTGACGGTTTACGATATGCTTCTTAACAGAACATTTACACTATTTTGCACTATTTACTATATTAATATTTACTGTTTACTATTTACTATATTAATATTTACTGTTTACTATTTACTATTTTACAATATTACTTTATTATTACTTACTTTACTTTATTTACTATTTACACTATTTTACACTATTTTACTTTATTAATATTTACTGTTTACTATTTACTATTTTACAATATTACTTTATTATTACTTACTTTACTTTATTTACTATTTACACTATTTTACACTATTTTACTTTATTAATATTTACTGTTTACTATTTACTATTTTACACTATTACTTTATTACTACTTGCTTTACTTTATTTACTATTTACTATTTTACACTATTTTACTTTATTAATATTTACTGTTCGCTATTTTACACTATTTTACTGCTTGCTCTGACGATTGAAGCACAAAATATCCATCAGAGACATTAAAGTAAAAAAAGAAAGAAGAAAAAAATAGAAGCTTCTATCTATGTATCTATATATTTTACGAAAAATCCCTTGAATCTTTAAAAGTACATCTACGTAAAAGAAAATTTATTTATAAAAATTGTAGATTTGCCAGATCACTTTGACATCAGTTCTATTTACATCGCAATCGCCGAACGAATTGCACCTTTCATTCCGGTCAATATCGCGACAATATCAGAGAATTCGCCGGTGAGTTTTTTTTTTACAATTTTACAATTGATGGTAAATGAATTTGACGTCGTCGTGACAGTATTTTAAAAGTCCCACTCCACTTCCACTGTGCCATTTCTCCCCTGACCTTCAAAATAACGACACAACGATAAATGGCCGAGTTCATTTTATAACGATACCTCGAGAGTGTTCGACATCGCGTCAATTAACCGCGGACACGCAGCGGAATTTGAAAGCGCGTTAATCATATAAAAATTAAAATTCCCGCCATGTGTGCGTGTGATTCGAGGCAAACCCCTCGCGAGATTCGATTTTCAACGTTTCAAATGGACATTTTGCAAAGCTGATTGTTCCGAATCCCCTCGTGCATTACGATCTATCGAATATTCCGGCCCCATCGCGACACTTCGTTCTTCGCCTGTATCAGCTGTATCAGCCACTATCCGACCGCGCTCCACCGGAATTCTCGAACATAGCGAGAACGTAATATCATAAAGAGAGGAAAAAAAAGAAGAATGAAAAGAAACAGAAGAAAGAAAGAATGGTATATATACGCTTTTGCACGTGCACACGCATAGACAGGCGCACACATTTCAATTTTACATCGTCACGTTTCGGCGTTCGTAATCGCAATTTGACCAGGACCGCGTTTTACGCGTGTTCCCTGAACGGCATATTTCCGCGGGTTAAGTGAACACACGTTTGCACACGCGAAACTTCTAGCGATGGGTTCGAGCAGCTGTTCGAACATTGACGTCGGATAGAACAAGGGTGCATGTTGCGTTTTCGTGGCGAAAATCGAGTTAAGGTGGTAAGGTCTGGTGTGAAATTTAAAAAAAAAATCGACTTTTTTTTCTTTTTTGCATATTTACGAAAGATATATAGTTTCAAAAATACATCTCTGGAACCTTACGCGTGAATTCTTAAAATTAACGAAGTTATGGGTATTTGAAGAACGCGACGACCAGCATGATTGTTACCACAGTGCTAAACTTTAAAAGGCATTTTTCTGGAAACTATGTCCATGATATGTCAACGTCTAACTGACCAATTGAATCAAAATTTTAAGTACGCATTTAGTACATGTGTGACTATAGCCCCTACCAGAATCAACCAAAAAATTTTATTTTTTATATTTTCTTAGGCGAAGTATGACAAAAACACGCAAAAATCGATGATCGAACTTCAAAGTATCGCCAGATTTTTTAATTACCGACATTTTTCTTTTGTTCTAGTTCCGGCTATAGCCAAACCCATTCATGACCAACCCGGACAATATTGAATCTGTGCAAATACTGACAATGAGCTAGCAACAGTCCACATAAAAGTGGACTGTGAATAGTTGGTCATAAGGGCAAGATCCAATAGTTGATCATTTATGCTCTTTCCCCTTCCACTTGACGATGATAACCAAATATATATAAGGACATGCTTTAGAGACACTCGACAGCATAAAATATTCTGAATCATTATAGAGACATTCTGTATCATTAAAAGCATAAAACATTCTAAATCATTATAGAGACATTCTGTATCATTAAAAGCATAAAACATTCTAAATCATTATAGAGACATTCTATATCATTGGAAGCATTAAACATCCTACAACATATTCAAGTGCATTAAACATTGTAAATCATTCTATATCATTCTATCTCATACACGACCACGACTGTAAGGGAATAAACTCTTCTAAATTGTAAGCTTGTTGATTCCATTACACCATACTAATTAAGAAACTACGTTCTTTTATTTTAGACAAGCAGAATCATGGACCTTTTTTTAAAATCGACTATGTTTGAGAGTACGCAGCACCATTGATTTTTAACTTTCTTTGTTCCAAAAAATTTTAAAACGTCGTCGAAACACGTGCAAATAATTCTTGTCAATTTGACTGCAAAAAGGTATGACAATTTCTTTGAAAAGAAAGAAAGAAATTTCCAAAGAAAGTTAAAGAAACACGCAGTTCACACTAGAATATTCCGTTAACGGTGTAACGCGGTTCTACTTTCGTCTTTGTCGAACGTTCTCGTTGCAAGTGTTACATCAGAGGTCGATGCAAAGTGGAAGAAAGAAATTTTCAGCCGCGTTATGTCTCGGTGGCAAATTTAGCACGGGGAACTCTCGTTCGAAGTTTCCTGCTCGCTGATCGATATTTGACCATAATTTTCTTTTTGCAAATTTTGGAACAACGTAATTTGCAATTTGAGACAATATAAATGATAATTTTATGATCTATTTATAAATGGTGATTTTATAATTTCTAAGGAGGGATGAATTTTATAATCGTCAGAGGCCAATATTGCATCTTCAGTCCACATTATTTTAAACTTTATTTCTTGATGTTGGAAATGTTGAAACTGCGAAGGGGGAATTTTAAGAATTCGTATCGGCAGTAAATGCTATATAAAATTTGAAGAATCGAGGTGTTTCGATAATCGAGGCCGATATTATGAATTATTGCTCATTATAAATCGATTGAATCAACAATAAAATTATGCAGATTAATTAAATCAGTAGCTAGTAGCTAGCGCATTCAATTTAAAATAATTTACGATTAAATTATTCAAGTCACTTAGATTCAAGTAATTTAAAATTAATAGCCAATAACTAGAGCATTCAATTTAAAAAAAAAAAAGACACAAACAATACAATTGTAAAATAATTCTTCCGTGATTGTAATCAATATTTGTGTACAACTGCCTTTACTTTCTTCCCCAGACATCTTCTTAAAATTGGTCAAAGTTGCTCAAATCCAAGTAAACTAAATCCAAGTACATAATTGCATTTCTCCAAATTAAATGAAAAAGACATCCAAATTAAACAAGAGAATTCGACGTACGTAAAATTCAGGTACGATCTAAACTGAATAAAAATCCTTTCTGATCAAATTTTCTTTGTCACACGTCCTGTGAATATTTTCTTTATTCTCGCTATTTTCGTTATCGTCTGTTCATTATACTCTCCTTTATAACTTTTTGTATAAATCTATATAAATCTATATAAATCTATATAAATTTATATAAATCTATATAAATAAATATAAATCTATATAAATTATATAAATTTAAATAATAATTTGTATAAATTATATAAATCTACATAAATCTATATAAATCCATATAATAATGTATATAAATTATAGAAATCTATATAAATCTATATAATAATCTATATAAATTACATAAATTATATAAATCTACATAATAATCTATGTAAATAAATATAACTCTATATAAATCTATATAAATAAATATAACTCTATACAAATCTATATAACTATCTACAATAAATTATATAAATCTATATAAATAAACACAAATCTATATAAATCTATATAAATAAACACAAATCTATATAAATCTATATAAATAAATATAACTCCGTATAAATCTATATAAATTGTATAGATCTATACAGTAATCTAGTCTATACAGTAATCTATATAAATTATGTAAATCCATATAAATCCATATACCAGTAATCTATACAAATCTATACATATCTATATAAAATCGGAAATTCGCGAGTCCGCCTATTCTGCCCAAAAAATCATCCCGGTGGCAAAGGACGCGATTCTGATTTACAAGTCGACACGTTGGATTGCCCGCTCGATGCCATCGCTAACGCGTGACAGACACGTGGGTACAGACGCGTGTTCGTTAATTATCCAACCGAAGGGCAAAACGTGCGTTCGCAGCATGGTTTTTGAATGGCGAGCTCGCCGGCGCGGAATGAATTGCGTTTGACGCAACACTCGAACGAAAGATATTGCCTCACAAAGGGTTGGTTCGGGGAAAGGGGTGAGGCGAGGGGGGGAGGGGGGAGGGGGGGATTGCCTCGGATGCATATTTAACGGGCAAACGACGAAATATCGGCGCATCAGCGAAATCGACGGCCGGCTGCGTGCCGGGGTCGATTCGATTACCGATGCATCTTTCAATATTGGTAATTGCGCCCTCCCCCCGGTGCACGGAGGAGGAGTGGGAGGAGGGGTGAGGGGGAGGCGGGGATGACGGTCCCCTGGATCTAATTTTCTCCTTAAACGATCAGGGGCCACCGCGTGGCGCTTTTCGAGCGGTTTGGGGATTTGCAGCGGCGTTCGAGCCTCGTTCACCTGACGGTTTGATAAGCGAGCTTTGTTTCCTCGACTTGACAAGGATACTATTTTCTACACGATATACAGCAAGTCTTCGCGTGTGAGTTTTTATAAAAATTTGAAACACGTGCGCGCTGAATCAATGACCTGTCGATTTTCGGTGGGTTCAAACAGGTTTAAACTGAGTCCAATTTGGGACATGATTTGTTTTTTTTGGGGGGGGGGAGGGACGTCTTGTTAAATGTAAATGAAGTATAATTCATTTGTCTGTCTTGAGTGAGATAATTTTTTGTTCTACGATGGATGAGGAGACGCGTGAATCGAGAGTACTACGGGTACCAGACAGCGGATTATGTTTATTAATAGTTTTTTTTTTTTTTATGGGAAATATCGATTAATCGAACGAAAAATATATCCAAGGAGGGATTTAAAAATTTATTATCGAACTCTCTATTGGCTCTCAGATACATAAATCAGACTAACTCACGGATAAATCAGCAAACATATATATCTCCATCCTGTTTTTGGAGATACGATATATAACAAAACTTTGTTAAAAAAATTATTTACCACAGAGGAGTTTTTTTTTTTTGTAAATGGAGAGATTCAAGATCATCTCCATTTTTCAACGAGTTCTGCTTAAGACATGGACTGTGGAACTTTTTTGAAGAGAAACGTTTTCGTATTCGTAAGTTCCAATGAGAACAGATAAAGAATAACTTCAGTTTGTATTATATATAGAATTTATAAAATATAAAAATGAATATTTTTCTACAGTAAACAGATATTATTAAAGAAAAAGTTTTTTATTATTGTAACAAATACTGAATACTGTTCAACAGTTATTAAACACTATTACATAATTATTACAGTTTCGAATTCATATTTTACATAGACATGTTGAATAAACTTTGTATTTTTCTTCGGAATGAACTCTGGTTAGTCTAGTTAGTTTAGTTAGGAAACTAAAGACGTCTAAATGTAAACATATTTGTAGCATAATACCTATGGTTACTTGATCTGATGTTACAGTACGTTGTTGCGGTATAGTTCAGTTTGAACTTTCAATAATATGATATTATACATGATATTATATTATATTATTAAATAAAAGTATCGATAGTTTAACAGTTCAATACTCTATTTATTTGACATAACCTTTCTTAACTTTTATTGCTTAGATTCTAAAATATTTGTTCTATGAGAGCATTTTTTAAAAAGTTCCTAAACATAAGATTTCCTTAAATAACAACAGAATTTCTCTTCTCTCTCGCGATAAATTTTATCAATAAATAATCTACGTATCCATTGAAATTCGAGTCTCGAAATATACAGGGTGGCCACTGAAAAATTTAAGGGTATGAGATCGTCATAACTTGTTCATTTTCAAAATGATGGTCATTTGAAGGATGTCGTTTTATCACACATAATACTGAAAGAAATCCATTAATTATATTTCTAAATAAAATAACAAAAAATTAAGACACGTGTTTTTATATTTCTATATATTTCTATATTTCCAAATAAAATAATCAAAAATTAAGGAAACACGTGTTTTTATATTTCTATATATTTCTATATTTCCAAATAAAATAATCAAAAATTAAGGAAACACGTGTTTTTATATTTCTATATATTTCTATATTTCTAAATAAAATAATCAAAAATTAAGGAAACACGTGTTTGTAAAAGTTATTTCTGTCTTATATTCAGTCTTTCAGCGACTACTCTAAAATCCATTAATTACATTTCCAAATAAAATAATAAACAATTAAGAAAACACGTGTTTTTATATTTCTACATATTTCTATATTTCTAAATAAAATAATCAAAAATTAAGGAAACACATGTTTGTAAAAATTATTTCTGTCTTATATCATCCAGCCTTTGGCGACTACCTTAAAATTCATCAATTACATTTCCAAATAAAATAATAAAAAATTAAAAAAAACACGTGTTTTTATATTTCTATGTATTTCTATATTTCCAAATAAAATAATAAACAATTAAGAAAACACGTGTTTTTATATTTCTACATATTTCTATATTTCTAAATAAAATAATCAAAAATTAAGGAAACACATGTTTGTAAAAATTATTTCTGTCTTATATCATCCAGCCTTTGGCGACTACCTTAAAATTCATCAATTACATTTCCAAATAAAATAATAAAAAATTAAAAAAAACACGTGTTTTTATATTTCTATGTATTTCTATATTTCTAAATGAAATAATAAAAAATTAAGGAAACGCGTGTTTGTGAAAGTTTATGTTTTTATGTTTTATATCATTCAATTTTATGTTTTATATCATTCAGTGACCACCCTGTACAAAGCGACCGAATTATTTGCTAATTTACTGGCGCCGCGAGCGGGGAGGGAATACCGGCTGCCGTCAAACACTTCGAACGATGCGGCGGAAAAATTCCAATTTTCACCAAACTATTTCCAATAGCCAACCAACTAACGGAGGATCATCCGCCCGGCGGCCGTTCCATTTTTCAAGCGATTTTGCACTTTGGAGAGAGCCGGATGATCGTCCGATGCTCGGTGCGCGGGTTACGCTCAACGTTCAACCCTCCCCTCGAACGTGCAACCACCACCCCCTCGGTGTTCCAATTGATTGACGTGATTGTCAAATGCAGTGGCAACGGCGGATAAGGTGATTAGTAGTGTGTCATTCGTCGTGAATAATCGTGCCGTCGTTGCGCACGTCGAATGATCATTTGGATTCAACGTTAATTAGTTGGAGATGCGTGCGGTCACGGTTTCCAGCGCAACTTCCATGAAATATTCTATTCCTGTTTCTGTGTGTGTGTGTGTGTGTGTGTGTGTGTACGCGTCACACGTACACATAGCCGTAGATAACCGTACACATCCCGTACGGCTAATGAATTCGTTGTATTATATTATACGTTCGCTTCGCGAGAAACGTCGTGTCCTCGAGCACACGGGCAATTAAAATCATTTCCACGTCTGTACGTGCGTGTACCTGGCCTTTCCCTCGTAATTAGTCACGTCAAATCAACACGTCAGGCATTATCGGTTATTTATAACGGGAGACGAGAACTCGAGAATGCTGTTTCACTTATGGTTCCGATTGGCACAAAGTTGCTCGATTTTTACGATTTTTTTTTTTCGGTAACTGGTACATCCAATATTCGTTAGCAAGTTCAATAATGATCCAATTTTGTTGCAACATCCAATTTGGAATTTTTATTAATTTTATGTTCGTTAAAGGATTGCCCAGGAATAATTGGGCGGAATGAAATTTATCTGAGAGGTATCGGGTAAAGCTTGAAACGTTGTTCGAAATAATGGTCGAGTCACTGAAGATTACAATAGATCGGAACGTCTCGAGAATAATTATTGATTTTGTTTTATAATTCTATGTGACGTGTGATAATTTCATTATTTGAAATTGGCATAAAATTATTGGTTTTAGAATTTATTAGAATTTCACAATTATTGGTTTCCCCTTTTTCTTTTCGGAGCTCTTCAAACTCTATTTCTGTAATTTCTTCATTTGAAATTCGGTAATTTCAATTGGACATTGTCCAGAGTTCAGAGTTGATTGCAAGTAGTAAAATTAATACCGAAATAGTATAGATTGTAATAGTAAAATAAAATAAAGTAACAATAGTGAAAAATATAAAAAAATATAAAACAGTATAAACAATAGCAAAAAAATAAATAGTAAAACAAGAGTAAAGGACTGCGAAACATTGTTGCCTCAAAGAATATAAAATAGATGAGAATATTTCGAAAATTCGGAAATGCATTAATCGTTTTACGATTTTTTCGAGAATGTAGAAACCAGAAGTTTCATTTTGATTTTCAACCTCAAAAAACAAATATCTTCTCTCAACGAGCGATCCAGCTTTTATGTACTCAGGTGCTCAAATTTGTATGCCTCTCGAGCGAGAAAATTTTCGTGATGGAGAAATATCCTTGTTATTGAAACGAAAACGCATCGCTCTTATCAAGCCACCGACTAAAACGCTCTCTCTCTTTCTCTCTCTTTCTCTCTCTTTTCTCGTAAACGTTAATGTTTCATGGAGAAGTAACGTTCCAGAAAACATCGTAATTTTACTTTGAGCATCCTTCACTCTGGTCGAAATTTTTCGGTCGAGAATTCTCTCCACTTTTAATGATCCAGCGTCTTTGCTCGACATTACGTTGCAATTAACATTATAAAACATCATATTATATGACTACGAACATTTTACGCGATTGATTAATTTTTACAGAAATCACGCGAATATTTGTATAATTAAATATATATTTTATAATGAAAGTATATTTTATAGTATATTTTGTAATAAAAGTATATTTTACACTTTATAGTATATTTTGCAATGAAAGTATATTTTACACTTTATAGTATATTTTGCAATGAAAGTATATTTTACACTTTATAGTATATTTTGTAATAAAAGTATATTTTACACTTTACAGTATATTTTGCAATGAAAGTATATTTTACACTTTATAGTATATTTTGTAATAAAAGTATATTTTACACTTTATAGTATATTTTATACTTTATAATATATTTTATAATAAAAGTACATTTTACACTTTACAGTATATTTTATACTTTATAATATATTTTATAATAAAAGTACATTTTACACTTTACAGTATATTTTATAATGAAAGTATATTTTACACTTTATAGTATATTTTATAATATTGTACAATTAAATTTTTGAATGTGAATAATATTAGATTATGAGTCGTTCAGCGACCGACTCCACGAATTAAAAAAATAAAAAAAGATGGTAAAAAGGTTGCAAGTACTACTTTCTAAACGTACTTTAGAGTTTCTTCCATGTTCTTGCGATGATGAACTTGTCGAGATGAATGATTTGCTTTTGGAGAGAATCGAGCATACTTATTTAATAACTTATTTAAAATTGAGAAATTAATGAAAAACGCTGGATCAGTTTGCTCTCTAAGAAGCTCATGAAAAGAGTATATTATTGTAATAATAATTTATTATTATAGTAATTACGTGAGTCAGGTGATAAATCGTTCCATGATGAAATAATAAAATATTAAAATTATATGTATATTTTCACAAAACAATTTTAACAGAAGATGAATAACAAAAAAATTATCATACCTCGAACAGCATTTTAACTTATCTGTTTGTCTTCGACCAAAGTCTCTGACACGCATCGTTTAATGTGTATGAAAGTTAATCGAAGCAACACGAGAAATGAGAGCAAATGTGTCGCTCGTTGAAAGCAAATCGCGCATCCTTTAAACGTATGAATTCAAGCGTGATTAAGCGCTTGTGACACGGTTGAACGTGATATTTGATATTTAAGAAAGGTAACTGTACTTTTTTCTTGAAGACCATTTGTTCTTTCTTTTCTTTTTCCAAAGCAGTTCGGTTCAATATTTCACTATAGTACGTATATGAATAACGAATCGTTGTTATTTCACGACGAAACTGATTCAACAACGAACATTTTGGTTTAGGTCAGATTTTAATTTAAAAAAAAAAAAAAAAAAAAACTGATTGCTCACGATGTAATGTTCAAGGTTAATACTTTTATAACTTATACATTGATCTCACGTAAGATCAATTTTCCATATTTTGTTTATAAAACTCTACGTCCAAGAATAATATACAGGATGTGTTTCCTCTCAGAAAATGATCGAATTGATAAATAAATAAAAATAAATCGATAGATGAAAGAGTTTCATAGTTGAAAGATGATTCGTCTACGGATTCTGAAGCAGCAGTTTAGTCAGAAATTACAGTTGCGTTATAAAATACAAGTTAATTAACATTATAGATGACTCTCTATTTCGTAATTTAATGCAGTTATTTATTGGTAAGCAAACGTTTGTCATTGCGAACAGTTATTAATAACGCGATACGTATCCCCAACATGGCGATTAATAATTCCCAATACTTTACGAATTATTATGAATGTGTTTTCGATATCAGCCCGATGTAAATCACTGTTCTTTCCATCTCCATCATGTTCGCTCTTAATCTCTCTTCTGTTTTATGTACACGCCGTTTCACGTGGCTCCATAAATAAAAATCAAGCGCTCTTAAACCCATGGTGTCCCACAAGGCTAAGCAATTGATTTACCGTGGAGGCTATTGGCGCTTAAGAAAATCGCATGTTCCTTTTAAAGCGCATTACGATACACATCGTGTCGGGACAACGGAGAAGAGGACAAATTTATGTCTAATTCACTTTCCTCTAACGAATGAAAACGATCGAAATCGAAATAACTGGCCTTTAATGCTCAATCGAAATATTGTACATAAGTTTCAATAATAATAACTGAAATACATAAATTTATATTGAACGTATAATATAAATTTATAATATATAATTATATAATTTGTATTAAATATATTTATATTAAATTTATGTTAAATTATCTGTTTGCCTATATAGAAATTAGTATTAATTTTGTCAAGTACGCAGGCAATTGTAGAAAAGGAAAATCATCTGGTATCATATGGACGGATTAATTGTTATATAATCACATTGTAGTACAGTATAAAAACGGTCAATATATAAATCAATATAAAGTCGCATAGATTGACACAATTTGTTCAGCGTGAAAATTTTTAAATTTTATTTCCATTGCGTGAAATTTATTACTGACACTCTCCTCTTTCTCACCTGATTCTACAATAACAACTTTTTCAACGACTTTTTCCCCGTTTCTCGGCTTTTTATAACCATTCTACGTTTAAAACCACATCACCCAAACCTATTTCTAGAACCTCGGCCAAACTTATCCTTGGTGTTTCACGGAAATAAATAAACTTTTTCTTTCTACTGGTCAAAGCGTATTCGTATTCATAACAAGATCGCTGTTTGTTGCCAGGTGTTGAACGTGTATACAAGGTGTCCAATAGTTGCTAACAACAAATGTAGAATCGAAAATGTAGAATCGAATTGTTTTGCGTGAAACTTTGTTTGGTGAAAGAAACGACATTAATTGAGTTTGACTGACGTTTTATTGTAAATATTGTAAATCAAAAATTTGTATTTTAAGACTGGCAGAATTATTGAAGAATCGAGAGTAATTGTCATTCGTGTTCTCGAAGAATTAAAAAGTACGAATAATAAATGCAATATGATAAAATAATGCGACACAATAAAATAATAATATAATATACGTTTTAATTATTATAATACTGTAATATTATAATATTGTAATATTATAATAATATACGTTTTAATTATTATAATACTGTAATATTATAATAATATTGTTATTAATTATTAAATTATTGTAATATTAATATTGTTATTAATTACTAGTTGTATATAATATTAATATTGTTAAAAATTATTAAATTATTATAATATTATTAAATTATTATAATAATTGTAGTTGTACATAATATTAATATTGTTATTAATTATTAAATTATTATAATATTAATACTGTTATTAATGTTATAATAATTTCAGTTGTATATAATATTAATATTGTTATTAATTATTAAATTATTATAATATTAATACTGTTATTAATGTTATAATAATTGTAGTTGTACATAATATTAATATTGTTATTAATATTATAATAATTGTAGTTGTATATAATATTAATATTGTTATTAGTTATTAAATTATTATAATATTAATACTGTTATTAATGTTATAATAATTTTAGTTGTATATAATATTAATATTGTTATTAATTATTAAATTATTATAACAACATATACTATAATGTTAATATATATATATATATATATACAATAATAATAACAATTATTATGTATCCATAATAAAAATATAATGTGTAGCAATAATAGTTTACTGTACAACAGTTGAAAAGCCTTCAACCTTAAACGGATAGCAAACTAGAAGGACTAAAAACGAACTCAAAGAACTAAAAGTTGCTTTAATTAAAAAATACAAATAACCACGAAGATTATACGACAATTTACTTGAAAAAAAAAAAAAGAAACAGTGTCTTGTGTAAATACATCGTTTCTTGTATTTGTTTCTTAACCCATTGCGCTGGCAACTGGTTCGCGCGGACCATAACGAGTGACCGCATCGACAATAATTCGTCGCTTTCTTTTCCCTTTGAACTCGTCGGTACGATATCACCGGACAGAAATTATTAAGAAGTAATAAAAAAAAAAACTCATCATCGGTTTCGCCTGGGTTACATTTAAACGTACTTGAAACCGTGGAAACGTTGCAATTTGGGACAAAAAGATTCCCGTCGTGCGTGACACGTGGTTCCAGCGTGTCAATTAATCACCAACGCGTATGCCATCAGTATTTATCGAAATTAACATCGCAGCGCGTGCGTAGCCTTATTCTCGTGACACGGACGTCGTACATGTTACGTTGAGCTAACTGTACTTCTCATCGACAGGACGAGCGAATTTATGACGGGCAAATGATCGTCCGAACAGCCGGCCGAGCCGATCTTTCCGACGTCGAATGTCTACCTGTAGCTTCTATCGATACTCTCGTTGTTTTCTTTTCCACTCGGCCCCTTGGCTCAAGATGGATGCTGCACCGTGAAACGCTAACGCGATTTATGGGTGCAGCTTCGCTCGCTGAATTTCAACCGTGGCTACCCCCAAGAGATGCAACCGCCGACCACTTTTTCGTCGTACCGAGAGCTGGCTAAGCGGGATTAACTGGCAATCGGAGCAAAAACTCGAGCGCTGAACGTGATTTTCTATTATCTCTTTCTTGCCCGGCCCGCCTCACGGAATATTCGATGCACTTCACTGTGTGGTGTAAAGAAATGGTTGCCCTTGGGGATTCACGTTGTTTCAACAGTTTCGAGGAGAATATCGTGGATAATGTAAGCGGGCTAGTAAATCGTATTCGTGAACCTTTGCTTCCTTCCGGCTCGAGTGCTTCTCAACCGGTGAGAATTGTTCACCGTTTCGTTGCGAAGGGAAGCGTGCACGTTAGGCAAACTCGAGGTGAAGTTTTAAGAGAAATTTCTGTTAGTTAATTTTCGACACGATGCTCTGACCGTGCAAATATGGCAAACTTACGATTTTATTTTACCTTACGTTGTTTGGCAATTTAGTGGGTAATTTAATATGATTTATTTGGTAATTATTATTATTATTTTATTATAATTGTTATTTATTTGGTAATTTAATATATTTATTCTCGTTTCTGAAAGTAACAACATAATACTTTCGATTCACGATCCCCTCCTACTTATTTATTCGTACAATTTTGATAAGCTATGTAACATGTTCTCGTATTTTTTAACATGATGTTCATCATGAATATAACGTCAATTTACTTATTCATAGCTTTCACTTGAAAAGTCGAATTTTTTTTTCGCAGACGGATTGTTCAATCGATTGTCATTAAAATTGTCATAAATTATTAGACGAACGATTTAAGAAATATCGAGGTAATCTTTCTTAATAGATTATCATATCCTATGATATATAATAAATCATAGAGATACAAGCGTGAATTATTCACATTTGTGAATGACAAAGTAATTGTCAAATTACTCCGGGGGTGTGAACTCAGCAATGAGTAAAATTATCGAATTAACAGGAGACAGTCGCACAAGATGATTTATGGATCACGTCCTTTATTCCCTGCGCTTTGTTTTACTTTATTTGGCTCGTACGGTATTACGAGTATGCATACTGACAGCATGTGCCCGCCTGTCACGCCATTTTAGCATTACTTTATCGTGTCAAGTGTAGCGAGAAAATTACGATAAAAGATAAACGTTACAATTGATTGGTATAATAGATAGCAAACGACGTGCAAGGTTTTCTTTTTTCTTGCAAGTGTTGTATAATTTTTCTTTTTATATTACTGTGTATACAGCATTTCTCAGATGTTATGAAATTTATGCAATGTAATAATGAAAATCATTACATTATACATTAATGAAAAAAAGCGTTATCTCGAGGAGAAAGAATAAAAACAGTTTGTGTAATTAATAAAATCATCAATAAAATAATTCACACAAGTGACGAATGAAATAATTTATAGCATAAAACAGTTTACGCAATTTACAAATGAAATAATTCATTTCATTTATATTCATGATATATAGTATATTATGCTATAATAGTACACTATATATACTATATATCATTTAGTATATTATACTATATGAAATAATTCGCGTAATTCATCAACAAAATAATTCATACAATTCGCGAATAAAATAATTCGTACTACGAAGCAGCTCGTATAATAATAAAATAATATATAATATAATAATAAGTTCATATATTAATAAAATAATAATATAATAATATGTAGTAATTCATATATAGTAATAAAATAATAGTATAATAATAAGTTCATATAGTAATAAAATAATTCATACGAAACAGTTCGCGTAATTTATGATTCGCGAACAATATGACTCATATATGTAATTTATGAATAAAATAATCCGTATAAAACATCGGCTCGTACAATTCACGAGCAAAGCGAAATGAAAATAATTCTGAATTGAGCAATTTCCTTTCCTTCGAGGGCGAAGACAGAACGAAAGAAACATCTTCAAATCTCTCGAATTTTCATAAAATCTCGAATTTTGATTACACTGTGCACGTGACAAGAGAGAGAGAGAGAGAGAGAGAGAGAGAGAGAGAGAGACGAGTTTGCTGCAGCATTGCCAAAGTTAACAAACCAAGCGCAAGTGTCATCACGTCCTAGACGGTTCCAACTGCGGCGGATGCATATTTCCTTTGTTTCGTTACGAATGCATTGAAGCGAGCTTCGAGGGAATCGACTTTAGTCGCGCCACGCGTGAAAGTCACAGAGAAATTCACACTTTGGTAAGCCGGTGTGCCGTGACGCACGAAAGTTGACTAGATGGCCTCTACGCCGAGTGGATAGTGTTCGTGATATCCTCGTTAACCTTATCCCAGGAGACAGCGAAAGCCAGACTCGTATCCAACGGCGGTGCTCGTTATCAAAAGGATCCCCTATGTTTTAACAATATACTTGCTAGACAGTGTACATACTTTGCCGTGAACGGGTCTGGCTTCCGCGTGAACAGTTGTATGCACTTCCGTGTCTACGCGCGCGCGAGGGGTTGAAATATTTCTCGCGCTTCTTCGATGAAACTTCCAAGAGAATTACTCGGGGGCATATTCTATTCGAACAACGAACGACGAATAAATCAAATTTATTTCGTAGATAACGAATAACAATTTTATTCGAGGAAAAATTATTCGTCATTTACGAATAACGATTTTATTCGAACATGACTTCATTCGTTATACGGAGTTCAATGACGAGTAAACGTTGCCGTATATCGAATTGATTATTTCGAGGTTTCACAAGAAACGACTTCAAACGGCCTCTTATTTGCAGCTGGAAGATCGATCATGTACACATTTTGTTTACGTTTCCTAACTCGTCTCGTTGGACTGACTGTAGCAAATTTATCAAATATAACCAAAATTGTGAAAAAAGGACTCCCGACTCTCTTTTTTTTTTATTTCAGCAAATATTTCGAATAAAATTTTATTCGAAGAAATTGATTCGAAATGTTGTTCGAATAAAATTCTATTCGAAGAATTTATTCGAAATATTATACGAATAAAATTTTATTCGAAATGTTGTGTATTTGAAATATATGTCCTCTATCGAGTATTAGAAAAAGGATCGAGAATTTTCGAATCGTTTTTGACTTTACGATGTAATTGGATTTGAGGAAATTTTGAAATGGCACAGAATCGTATTTCATCATTATCGCCAACTATATTAATATTTTTTACTATTATTTATAATAATTTGACATTAATACTATATTCAAATTCAAACTTTTTATTATTTTTATCGCTTTTAGATTTAATTTTATAATATAAAAATAATGTATTCTAATTTTTCAGAATACTTTTTATATTATTTTAAAAATTAAGAATATTTCCATTTCATAATCGAATAATTTATTGTTGTGAAAAGTCGTCGTAGCAACAAATCTTTTTTATTTTTATCAACTAATTGGAATAAATTTTATAATTGTTGATAAAAATAAAAAAGATTTGTTGCCACGACGACTTCTTTCGTCATTTTATAAATTCTTGGTACAATTTAAATAGAATAATAGACGTATAATAGACGAGTTTATAAAATATTCCTATGGTTGTACGAAAGAACGTCATACGCGTTCATTTTCCAGATATTATCATTTAAGGTTCGTGATCTCGGTTAAATTGTACTTAAAAGATTCGTTTTGTACATCCTACATTGCACAATTCAATTAATACGTAAATAGAAATTTTTTTGAAATTGCAGCACTCCTAGCTATAGATCTGTATTTATATAATATTTGTCAGACAAAACGGATTTCTTGTTCTCTCCTCTTTCTCTGATTATATTTTCTCCTCATAAATTTACGATTTTTATTATTATTATTTATTATCTCCAATTAAATTATTATTAATAGTAATTTCACCATTCCATCAAGATGGAGATCATCTGTCATGTTTCTGAATATTTAAAAATTATTAACAACGTCAGTTACGCAGACTGACATTAATTGAACGTAATTGACGTAACAGCTATCATTACTAACAACTATCGTTACTTTCAATCTATCAATTTCCTCTTTCAATTATTTCCTTTGCTGGTTAACCTCTACTAGTTAATGTGACGGCTTTGTTGGGTCAGTCGTGTGTCACCCGCAAGGTGACAAGACAATAGGCAAAAAACACAAACACGAAACAGAGTTCCGGCCTAACAAGGGTTATATACAGGGTGTCCACGTTCAAAAGCAATTAAAGTACTTTCCTTTTTGTGGTAAAAACTTGAATAATTTCAAATTTTAGAAATTTTAGTAATTTTAAGTTTTAATAATTGTACAACGTTCACTATTTTTATTATTCTATCGCGTTTTGTACTGATAGACTTTACTTATTTTATTATCTTACTGTTAAGTTACATTTTTTATTGAATTAAACTATTCACTAATATCTTATATTTACTTTATACGTATATGTACTATCTATATTATATAGATCATAGTTTATACATTATATAGATTATATAGATTATATTATACAAATTATATAGATTATATTCTATTTGAAGCATTGAGTGAGTATTTATATTTAGCAAAAATTGAATGCTTCACACTGCTTTTATTTATTTGACGAAGAATCCGTTGTGCTCGACATAAAATTTATAACACCAACTAAGGTAAAATTTGTTTACAGTTGAACGTAATCGCTATTTAATATTTATATACATATAAGAGTAAACAGGGCCATTTTCCTCATGTGCGTTTCTTTCTTCCGTGCCAGAGTGTTCGTTCCAATGCAAATAAATAAATACAAATCCTTCTCAAAATACGATTAAACGTTTAATTTCCGTCTAACGTAACAGTTTATTATACCTCTTTCTGCGTATAATAATTGTTTCAAATACATCTTACATCGTAATCGACAAATTGCACAGTTATTATGTAGAATTCCTCAAAAACCTGTGTTTTCCGTCGCTGATCACGTAAGGCTCGAATTAGAAGGAGAAAGTAGAACAGATAATCCTCATAATTGCACGACACGCACGATCGATGCCACTGGATAATTATCCTACAGAGCGGGTCAGAATGGTGAAATTATATGGTGTGCAATGACGAAATAAACATTTCAGGAAGGGAGAGACGATAACGTTAATTTGCATGACCGCGACGTTTCCCTTGTATTATGAGATTAACTCATTAAAAAAAAAAAAAAATAATTCTTCCTTATCAAACACACACACACACACACACACACACACACACACACTGAAGATTTAACGATAATTTGTATTACACGATTAGCAAAATTATAGGCAAATTACCCCCTCAGGTAGTAATTTCAACCGTTCAAGTTCTGTCCAATGCGATTATGCTGAAATTCTTTATAGTTTCATGGACATAGAGAAAGAGACTATGATAACGTAACACAACAGAATGTTGTTGAGATAATGAAAGTGAAGATAGGAATGTCATATTTATTCTTCTTCTTTTTTCTTTTTTACAACGAGTGCAGATTAATTGAATTATGTTTTCAATTCAATTTATTTTTGATTTATACAATTATGTGTGTTAATTTATACAATTACATTAAAATTCAAAATAACATGCAATTCTCATATTTCTCAGCCTCTTGACTTTTTATCATTGTTTTTTATTTTATTTGATTCTCCTCAATGTGTAAATTGATCAAATCGTGTTTTATGCGACTGTTCAGAAAAAAATATTCACTGTTCAATTTAACAATTCAATTTGTTAAGTTGTTAGTAAATATTCAGTAAGTTATTCTCTTTATTATATTTTTTACATAGATATACAAAACTACAATTGGTGGACAAAAGTTTAAAATTATCTATATGATGTTAATCATGTGTTCAATGTGTAATATTATATGTGTAATCATATTTATTATATTCAAAATATAAGATAAGAAAATATTTTATGAAATTATAGGCTATCTGACACTGTATTTTAACATACTGTGACTATTTACGTTAATTCATCATTGCAAGGGATGAAACTAGAGATTTATCACACTTATTAAATAATGTGACACCTCTGCTTTGAATGAGTCTTATGAAAATAAATAGGAAGATATATCTCAAGCACTGTTTATGCATTTTACTCTATAAATAATATAAATTAAATAAAAAATAATATAAATAACATAACATAATAAAATAAAATAATATAATATAACAATATATACTTTACTTTGGACTTTCTATATTTCTAGTTATAGATTTATCCCAAGTTTGTTATTGTACAATTTATTTTTACAAAATTATAACAATTTCAATGTTTAAATGTTCTGTGGGAGTACCTGTTATACCTACTTACATGTATATTTCTTTTATAGTTAATGTAATATAATAAAATATATAAATAATAATAAAATAATAATATAACATAATATATAATAATAAAATAATATAATATAATAACAATATATACTTTACTTTGGATTTTTCATATTTTCAATTATACATTTAGCCCAAGTTTGTTGTTGTACGATTTCTATTACAAAATCATAACAATTTCAATGTTTAACTGTCCTGCAATATTAATGGGAGTCCTATTGTACCTATTTACGCGTATATTTTTCTTTTTCACAGATACATTTATACATTTCCCATGCAATGTGTAATTTCGTGTCTTCAGATTTACCATAAACACAGAAAAATCAGCAATCTGCGAGTGATCTGCAAACAACCGCATGCAAAGTGGTATCCGTGAATATTCACTTATGTGTCGTACTGTCGTGGCGAAACTTGGCAATAGGCGGCGCCGTTCGTGTAAAATTAACTTGGCTTATACATTTGCTCAAGTGTTTAACAACTGTCCCTTAAACATCGGTGCGTCAGACATGAAAGCGAGGCATCGCTTTAATTAATGCACCGGCTAGGTAAGCCTGAAGTTTCCGTTTCCTCGGATTCAAAGCAAGCATCCGGAACAGGCATTCCCTGCTTTCCTCCTCTGGAAACGTGGCGCGCATGCTGGTCAAAGCGGCCAACATCCGGTCTCGGCGATCATTAATGACGGAGAATTCGCGTTGCATTTTGACGCAATAAATCGGTGCAACTGCCAAAACCCGTTCTGCGTTATTTTTTGGAGCATCACGGAGTATATTGCTCCAGAAAGGAAAGAAAAGTAAACTGATTACTTTTAGTTTATGATCTCCATTATTTTAGAACTTGGAATTACTTTGGAAATTAGAATCATTACATAGAAAGATCTTGATCTTCTCTTTCTTTGCAAGTTTCTTCGGATTTCCGGTATTATGTTGACATTATATTGAATTTGGAATTTCTTAGAAAATAATATTCCATCGCGATTATTTTTTGAAAGACTCCTTTGCAAGTTCCTCTTTTATAGTATTCTAGTATTCTAGTATTCTAGTTTCCTAGTTTCCTAGTATTTCTCGTGGCGCTAGCATTAGACTCAGAATTCTTAATATTAGGGAACTTAGGCATTTTGGAAATCATTTCCAACGTTTACTTTTGGATTGATATTATTACTATTGTTTGTGGTGTTATTATTACTATTACTATTACTATTTGGATTGTTATTATCACTATTATTTGTGGTGTTATTATTACTATTACTATTTAGATTATTATTATTACTATTATTTGGAGTGTTATTATTACTATTACTATTACTATTTGGATTGTTATTATTACTATTATTTGGGATGTTAGTATTACTATTACTATTTGGATTGTTATTATCACTATTATTTGGTGGTGTTATTATTACTATTACTATTTGGATTGTTATTATTACTATTATTTGTGATGTTATTATTACTATTATTTGTGGTGTTATTATTACTATTATTTGTTGTTCATGTAATGTTATATGTTTTCTAAATTTCTGTGGACTTTTAGCATTTTATATGCCAATACTGAACTTAGAATTCCTAATATTAGGAGAATTTTGGAAAATCTGTATTATTTCACTAAAAATAACTTTAAGACCCCATATCTTCTTTTGTAAATTTTTCTGGATTTCTAATACAGTATAGCCTTTTTTTCAAACGTTATACCATTATTATTACTAAAATGTCTAGTAGTATCTAAATGATGATTTTTCAATTACTAGCAGATATTCTACTCTGGTTCATACAACATTCGAATATTAAAATATTCGAAAAATACTGGGCCCGATAAACAAAGAAGACTCTATTATACTTCAAGTATTGATTTTGCTGACCAAAATGATGACTGTGACAATTAGAACGGACGTTCAAGTACTTGCATGAAATTTTAAAGTGCAAAACTGCACAACATGAAATATCCTTTACTATATACTTTAAAAACAATATTCTATCAACATCTTATTCTTTCCTTTTCTAATTAATTTTAATTTTTTAGTTAAGACATCTCAAAACTTCTCAAAAACATGATTTGTCATAAAACCCAACCCAATAACGTCAAATTTTAGACAATAACGTTTCTTCAGAATTGAAACTGTTAAATTACATCAAACTCAAACTATTAAACTACCTACCACTTCCCTGCCAACTTCATCTCAATTCTGAAGCGCGTGTGACGCCTCATTTGGAAATGAATTTTATTCACGCGACACAGAGAACTGTTCCCTAACCATATAGGATTTCCATCAATTCGCTGAGGTGGCTGGTTAGTTGAATAAGCATGTCACGGCAGGTTAAACCGTAGTAACGAAAAGGAAGAAGTGCAACGTAGGTGGTTCGAAGTAATGACTGTCTGTAACGACCATCGTTATCATTTCTAAGTCCCTTTTCCACGTTCACAGGCGTGTCCGAGCTTCGTCCAGCTATCCGCAACGATGATCCCATCGGGAAAGCTGAGTTCGTAATACGATCCGACGTTATCTCGTTCCAATTAAAAGTGGAAATTTAATTGGCCGCGATTATATTATTATACTTTCGCTAAATGATAAAAATTTAGTTCACATCGCACGAGCTGCGATAAGGAAGCTGAAATTTTACGGCAAACGAGACGGAACGTTGCGTTGTACAACGCAATTTTATTCGCGATCGTTCAACAGGAATATATTCACTTGAATATCTTTAAATTCTCCACTAATACCGTGCGCGTTTTGTCGTACGTATTCCGACAGTCAAAATTTATACGCGCACGTTTCAACTACCGGCGATTTATTTTCCAAATAAAGCCACAACTGTAACAAAAGTTGCGAAATCTGGAAATCGAGCTTTTCAATTGTTCACGGCCGTATTCTACCTTTCTCTCATTTACGACGAATAAATAATATTTTCGGATCAATTTAATTCAGCGGCGCTGAAGTTATAATTGAATTTAAATAAATTGTTAAATCAACGAAACGAGGCATTGAGAAATACCGAAAATATCAAACGATTGTGAATTTTTCTCTTTCAAGCAATTTGATGTACTTTTGAATAGGAAAAGTACCAACTTGATAATTCCGTAATTTGCAATTTTATTCAGACTTTTCGAACTTTCCGAGTCTAATATTTTTGAATAAGAAATATCAGTTTGACAATTTTACACGTTTATGAGATTTATGCAGAACAATATAAAACGCCAATCCTACAAAAAAAAAAAAAAAATGCATTAACTAGGAATTTTTTCTATTTCCTTGAATTTCAAGATTAAAAAATTTTTCTTTTCTTGCATTTTATTTTACTGATTACAAAGGCAAAACTTTTTTAAAGAACCATAAGTCGGAATCTAATAGTTTTCTTGAAAAATGGCAAGAAAGCGTTCTTAATCGTGCTAACAGCGACTTTAGGATTCTGGACACGTGGATGTCAATGCTACTATATTTATAATAGTTAGTTTAATCATTTGATTATTTAGATTCACAATGACGAACAATGATAAATCAAATATTAGTGAAACCCAATATGAAAATAGCGTGCTAACAGCGACTTTAGGATTCTGGACACGTGGATGTCAATATCACTATATTTATAATAGTTAGTCTAATCATTTGATTATTTAGATTCACAATGACGAACCATGATAAATCAAACATTAGTGAAACCCAATATGAAAATAGCGTGCTAACAGCGACTTTAGGATTCTGGACACGTGGATGTCAATGCTACTATATTTATAATAGTTAGTTTAATCATTTGATTATTTAGATTCATAATGACGAACCATGATAAATCAAACATTAGTGAAACCCAATATGAAAATAGCGTGCTAACAGCGACTTTAGGATTCTGGACACGTGGATGTCAATATCACTATATTTATAATAGTTAGTTTAATCATTTGATTATTTAGATTCATAATGACGAACCATGATAAATCAAATATTAGTGAAACCTAATAAGAAAATTACGTAAAATAAACATCTATGCGTCCAGAATTATAAAGTCGCTGTTAGGACTCAGGCATTCGCAGGCATTTTGGTTATGGTTCCTGCCTATGATTTCTTGAAAAAGTTTTACCTTCGTGATAAGTAGAATACAATTCCAAAAAAAAAAGAAAGAAATTTTTAACCTCTGAAATTCAAGGTCAAGATCAATTTTGCAACAATTTTACACGTATTCCCATCAAATTGAAGGTGTAGATGCCACGACGAACATTTCTTTCCACTATCTATCCAGCTTCGGTAATTTCGTAAACCGTACACGTTCAAGTGGCTTGCGTAATATCGGAAAAGGAAATCCTGTCAGCGCGCAAGTGACATTTCGAGTACGAAAGGATTAAAAAGGATTATTCTTCCCGCGAGGGCGACACAGGAGGAGGTGGTGGTGGTGGGGGGGGGGGAGGGTTGGATGTTTACATGCGGAAGTTCTCAGATGCTTCTCTGGTTAGCTCGTGTTGCCCGGACTCGAAAACCTTTCGTTTCAGGCCTCTCTGATTCACGGTGTACGTACCGAGTGCACGTGAACTGCATGTAGGGCAATTATCCGACGATTGCCGAGGATTCCGTAGAATCGGTGTCGTCAATGATTTAACGCGCTGATGCAACCGGGTTTCTCGAGATTTTTAAGGGTCGCGACGTCCCGAGAATTTACACGGTATTTGTAGCTGGGCACGACGTGAATTTTCATTAGGGGGTGGGGAGGAGCTGAAAGAATGTCGCTCGTGGCATGTCTCGCTGTTAATGCGCCACGCGACTTTAATTAGTTCTTTTCGCTTCCTGGTCGAATGGGAATTTCATTCTTTTCTTGTTTCAACGACGTGTCATTTTGAAATTTTCTAGATACGCACGTGTACTTAAATCAAGCAATCGTGCTGTTTTCTGAAATTTTTTTTAGACATGTACCTATGTTTAACAGCGTTTGAATTAATTCGATCGTATCATTCTGAAGCTTTTTAAACACGTGTGTACGTTTAAATACGTTCGAATCAAGTGATCGCGTCGTTCTGAAATTTTTTCAAATATTTGAATTATAAACGATATGTTCGGATACGTTTAAGTATGTTTGAACTAGGTGATCGTGATTTTGATTCTGACATTTTTTTGAACATTTGAATTGCACGACTGTATTCTGCAAACTTTTGAAATATGTTTCGAATGTTCGAAATACAATCGAGAATTATAACATGCTATCACGAAAACCTTGTATTCATAATTTAGCAGATATTCGAGGAACAATGTAATTATTATCAAATTAAAAGTTTGACGATCTAAAATAAATTTCGTTTAATCGTTTTCAATATTCAATTACACTGGCGATGCTTCTTTTTATCCGCATGCAAAGCTATATTCATCAATTTTCTCTATGGAAATATACTGTGTGCTTTATCCCGTAGGAATAAATCAATGTGGCGTAATTCCTCAATTAAGGTTTTAATAACATTTGCACAGAATCCTGACGAATGAGTCGCTGTGGAAACTATGAAACGTTAAACACACCCCAAAGGCAAAGGCACACCCTTACATTTAAGGTAAGTTTCTTTTTTTTTCCTTTCTTTTTTTAATCTCTGAATAGTATTCGTGGCTATAGCAATTTTTTCAAGTTATTTGTTTTATACTATATTTTTTTCTTTTTTTCTAATTCAGAGATTATTGACACACGTAACAAAAACAAATTTCTATGGCTCCGAATATCCAATGGTAGCAGTTAAAAATTAAACACTCATCCAGCAGCTATTTCTGTGACGAATATTTCTTTTACAAAGTACGAACAATGTAACTCGAAATTTTGTGCGTGTAAATGTCGTAGAAAATGAACGAAGAGAAAATAAGGCGAAGGATCGTCATTACAATAATGCGTACCATTACATCACTGGTGTTCTTTTTCTTTTATATTCTTCTCGTTATTCTCTCTCTGCCATTCTCTCTCATCGTCGATAGGAGATGTTCGATAAATTACACGGGCAACATTATAATACAAGATTTCTAATTGCATTCAACTTCAAGTAAGAAATGGAGAGGGCGAAATCATTTGCGTAACCGGGACAGAAACTTGCACACTACTTCAGACGGAGCTGATTTATGGATTTGGTCGTAACTCTCGCCTGGAAACAAAATGACCCACTTGCATTGCTCGAAACGTTGCAAGTGTCTTCGCTTCACTTTTGCCTTTCAAAATTTTCAAAGAACTTAATTCCATGTGTCAACGTGCTTTAATTTTACAAATTTTATAAATTGTTTTGCAATTTTATTCAATTAACACTGGAACTAAACCAAACTAAATTTCATCGAAATCTTTGAAATTAATTATTGAAATTAATACTGATTTTTATTTAGACAAACACGTGATTGCATGTATAATATAATAGAAATTGGTAGTTCTATATTGTTCATATATTTTCTTTCATAGAATTAACATAACATTAAATAATATTTTGCTAAATAATAATTACAGTTGCATATATTATAATATTTATTAAATAATAGTTACAGTTGTATATATTATAATATTTATTAAATAATAATTATAGTTGTCTGCTATTCGTTTGCAAAATAAATTCGCGTCCTTCTCAAAAGCGAATCCCTTCGAGTGCTTGTACCTCTACAAGCATATAATTCTATATTGCGAAAGCTAATTAAAAATTCGTCAAAATCTGAAGGCGAGGAAATATTTCGTGATCGAAATGCAAGTTTCTATCGACGCGCGAGGCACAACGTTACCCTGTGAAAGAACGAAATCCCTTTCATTAAACCACTTTCATCTCTCACTTCCGTCATCGACTATTTAATTAATTTCCAATCCAATCCAACCGTATTTATTGTTTTACTCTTTGGCAAAAGTTCGTAGCGAATAATTCCCCTCCAATCTCGCTAAATTATCCGAAACTGTTACGCGCTTTCCGACCAATCCAATTATGCGCGTATTATGCATTACAATTGCATTCACTTAAGCATTCGTTAATTAATTAAAAACTTATTTCATTTTCTTTGAAGCAGAAGCCCTTTCCTGTGTCATTAGTATAATTTAATAGGCTCTCGTATCGATTTACACGTAGGTGAAATATTGTATTGGGAGGGGACGAGATGAACCTAATCTCACTTGAAGCAATCTCTTTATTTTATTTTCTAAATGAATATATTTATCAGGCTTTTGTAAATGAATAAAACGCAACGAAGAAAACTGGGACTTTGTATTAAAAGTACGAAAAGAGAATCCTTGCAAATTTGTATTATAATCGAGTATTATAAGTTACGAGAATCGAAACGTTCTGGTGGTTCTTCTACTCCGATCAATTTGATTATGTTGAGTTAAATTTTCCCAAATCGACGAAATGCAGAATCGTTTGAAAAAAGTTAAGAATTTTTTATTGTTGACATTTCTGAAATAAAAAAAAAAAAAGAAAGATGGATGAATTGGAAGCTGCAATAAAGATACCAAAACATTACCTGCTTTTTAATCATTTCTCATCGTTGAATTAAACTTTCCCAAATTGATTCATCAAGGATTGATTATAATGTTATAAGTGTAGTCCAGTTGCTTTATTTGTTAGAATTTTAGGATTTGGAAGCGGCAACAAATTCTTGAAATTGTCGTTTATAAGTTTGACAACGTAAAATAATCGATGGCGTGATCAAATTTGATGGAAAATTGCAAAAAGAAAGTCTCGTTTTATCATGTTAATTGTAATTTATAGATATTCTCTCTGTCACGTCCTCGTCAAAATCAACATCTCCCTTTGTCTTGCGACCTCCGCGTGGCTAATGAATCACGAGCGAAAGCAAATTCCCACGGAACTTTAAACTCCATTCGAACTTTGAATGTAAATTTTACCAACGGATTGAAAATCGATCGGCGCGAGACGTGACAAGTCACAGTAACTGACTAGCTCGCCTAATCGTCAGACAATTCCAGTCAACCGAGTGAAAAAATAGAGACCTGCAGTCGACGATGACAAATGAAGAAATTGCAATTTGTGTAACGAGAGCCCGCCTGGAAGGATCAGGCATTCTGTCTATTACGCGCCGCTTTCTAATCATCGCCACATAATAATCGCGCGTTAATTAAAATTCCTAACGCAATCAATTACAGAAGCCGCCCTGGTTTCGTATTAAATTCCCCGAAACCTCTGCACGGGCTCGGTGTTGGCGTTATCAAAGGAAACGGGCCCCGTAATATCCAGCGAAAATCACGCGCGCCGGCATGATTTTAATTAAATTATCCCGACAGCGGAATAAGTTCCCATTATTTTCGCCGATCAGTTGTCCCACAGCTTGTTATTGTCGTCACGTATTTTTTAGCCGAGCATGGAAAACAGCCTTTCAATGGCGAAACGCGCGCGGCCGATCCATTTTGATCGGACTTGATTCGCGTGGGTTAGGTTCGATTCGACGCGACGCGAGCCCAAACTATCCGGCGATGGATACGAGCAAGCTTCTCGATCCCTCGATCGTGTGCGGTTGATATCGTATAAAAAGATTCGTCGAACGGTGAAAAGTCTGGAATTTCGCGCGCCGTACGAACTTTAGACTGCGATGAAATTGAAAACTAGACTGCCTCTTTTTTTTTTAACGCCAGAGATGGTTGAAACGACCAGTTTCTAAATTTTGTTGTTGGTATGTCTGCCTGTTCCTGTGACAAACGCGATAAACGGTGTATTTTCTAAAGATTTGAATGATATTTAAACGTATAAATAAACGTTCGTGCAACTGTAGCTATCGTATTCACTATTCTGTTTAAGAATAAAATGATTTCTCTTTAAAGTTCCGCTATTCTTATCGACTTCAATGTCTCTGGATGGAAACTGAAATGGAAGCTGAAATGAGAATCTTTCCTCCCGAAATTGCAATATTCCTCTCAGTTTTGAAGACATTCGAGCTTATAACTTATTTAAGTTTATAACCCGGGCAAAGTAAATAATGAATTTATTACTTCTCAATCATTTCTATCCAGCGATGTCGCACCGACGAGCACAAAAAGAAAAGGAAAGCGACGAATTTATTGCATACGGTTCGGTCACTCGTTATGGTCCGCAATCGGTTGCCAGCGCAAACTTCAGTCGACTGGTGTTAAAAAGCGCACAAATTATTTAAACCAATTGTCGATTATAATTATCGAACGTGAATACTTGAGATTCTATTTCTATAAGAAAATGTTCTTTGTGCTTTCTATCGTTCTTTACAATAATAAATTATAGTTTGATCAAACAGGTTTTAGTTTACTCCGACATGGCATGTGCAATATACTTTATTTGTATCTTCTTCCTTTTTTATTTTGGATTTTTATTTTATCACGGAATCAATTTATTTTACATTACACCTCTGGAATGGAAATTTTACGATAGTTACGTGAGTTTTAATAAAAACGACGTTATTGTCGCGTTGTGTGATTTTGGATGGTGGCCTGTGACGTTACACGGTTTTCACGTAGCTAGCGAGATAAAAACATATTCAATCGAAAATATTAATTTCAATTCTCTTGGAGAAAAGCATCGATTTCCAAAGTATCGACTGCCGTGCTTTGCATATATTAGTTACACGAGCTTCGCGAATTTAATCGGATGAAATACTCTTCCTCCTCTTTTAATTACTAACTAATGTAAAACTCAGGAGACCAACGAAATTCTAATTACTACATTTTCACTTATAACTCTCAGATATAACCAAAATATCAATAATAACAAAAATATCGATTTCAATTCCCTCAAAAAAGTGTTGATTACAAAAACGTCGATCATCGTACTTTACGCACGCATGTAACTCGTATCCTCGAACGAAAACGAAACACGTTCTTTCCTCTTTAATCGGGAAATAACGTAAATATCAGAGAATCAACGCGATTGCACTTGTCGAAGTTTTGGTAGTTTTCGTAATTTTCACCGTAACCAGCCGTCAATTGTTAACGATCAACCTTTAATAACCAAACTTTATTAACCAACGCGGCATCATACGGTTGTACAATACATTTTTAACTTGTTAGCTGCCCGCCGAATTATTATTCATCGTAATGTTAAATTATTCTTTTAAGCTCTCGGCGCGGATCTCGCCGCGCAATCCCACATAATCCTATTATCATATCGGTTTTTCTCTGCTGTTTTCCCTCCCCATTCTCACCGTCGGCGGGAGGATTTAAAAAATTCAGCGCCTCCCTCTCGCTCGTGCGGCAACAATGAATGAAAAAAAAAAAAAAAGAAAAAAAGAAAAAAGAAAGGAAAGAGGAAAAAAAGGAATTTGCTCCAATGCATATATCTCGACGTATCATTTCGAACGTCACGGGGGCGTTCTTCTCCCCTCCCGCCTCCCTCCCCCCTCCCTTCACCCCCACCCCCGGCCCCGGAAATGCAAAAATTTCACAACGACTTCCAGCAGCAGAACTGGAAAGAACGACTGTATCTGTTGCATTGGAACTGACAGTCTCTTTCCATTGGTTGTCGTTGCCTTTGAACGAGCCTGGCATATAAATGCGCTGTTACTTGCCCCCGCGGTGCCTCCACGCTGACAGAAAAGCTTCTACGATAAAAGTGTAAGCACAGGGATATCGACGACTGGCACGTTTATGCGATTCGATCGTGCCAATCGTTTCGTTCGTGACTGGGTTTCATCCCGGTCTCTCTCTCCCGCCCCCCCCGTCCCCTCCTCGCCGCCAAACATTTAGATTTTTGCACTCTGCCGCGATGTTCCTCCCCCTCGTCTTCCTTTTTTTTCTGTTTTGTCGGAGATCGTACGCGTTTCGTTGCTGCCAACGAAATGAAAATGAAGAGCAAAGAATTACTCGTCGAGAGTAACGGCGAGCCCCTTTGATGAAAAGGAATTCACGCACGATTATGATTGATATATTGCATTATTTCGATTAATTGTTGCGTGTGATATAGACGAATAGTTTCTACGCTTCTTTTAATTATCTCTGTAGAAAAAAGTATGATATTTCAGAAATATTTGCCAATTTTCAAACAAGTTTGTCAAGCTTTGAAGTTTTCAGAAAAGTGCAAAGATCGTAGCGGCATTATGTATAATTGCAGATTATTCTTCGATCTATGAAATATAGATGTTGAATTACAGCAACGTGGAATTGTAATAAAATTAAATTCTTTGTAATATAAACCTATACTAAGCAGAAGAAATAAAGACGTATGCAACTTTCGGAGAAGTTATTACAAAGAATGAAAGATATGTGTAATAAAAGAGATGAAAGAGATTATACATTGCTAATAAAATATACGAAAGTGGGGAAAATATAAAATATAAAATATGAAATATAAAATATGAAACATAAAATATAAAATATCAAATCTACGATCTTTTATGTCGATGTGCAAATTAAAAGTCGAAAGAGATAAATAATAATGGTTATCCCCCTCGGTAGGTTTTTTGGAAGTTTATGGTAGCTTACGAAATCCGGGAAACCCCATAAAATAAACGTAAGTCGCGCTATTATGGCAGGGACAATTAAACATTTACAAGTTTTCTTTTTCAACGTGAATCATAAACGCGGTCAGACCGCCGAGAGAAATAAAATATTGCCCCACGTTTCTAATAAAAGGATAACATTTCTAAACCAAGAAACAAAAGTCCGTGTAACGATAAAGGTTAAATACAGCGTCGTATAACTTTTATATACTCTCATATCGCTGATCTACGCAGGACCATAGTCGAGGTGACCATAAATAACGAAAATAAAGAAAACAAAGACACTTTCTCTCCTTAGACACTGCAAACATTCGAAAGTCTTTAAAAAAATTTCTTTCCTGACCAGATTCTGCTATGTTATTTCCCTTTTTCGTCATTTCGTTGAATTTTGAAAGTTGACGCGAGATAACAAAATGTTAAGATTTCTTAAAGTTTCGTCGTTTCATTGTAACATTCAAAGTTGAGTAAAAATGATAAATAAAAAGTCGTACGGGTGATTTTAAGAGGGAGAGACTTTAATCTTCAAAATGATGGTGGATATATTTCCCAATGTTTCTATAGACTTTGTTTAAAAACAAAATTATAATATTTTAAGTCATGGACAATTTTTTCATTTGTTATTGGCCATACTTGGTTAAATTTCACACGAAAAAGTCAACATGAAAAAGGAAGAAGTGTCTCGAAAATATATATCCAGGTCACGTAAGATATATAAAGTGCAAATGATGCATCATTCATACAGAGAAATCGACGTAATCATAAAAGAAAGACTATTTCTAAACACATAACACTGCTCGTGTAATAAATACGTGTAAGAAATAAAAAAAAAAAAAAAAGGAAGAAAGTATGCTTCAAGCATGCAAGCATTGTACCACCAGGAAGTATTATACCAAAAAGTATTCAGATCACATGAAATATTCTGAAGACAAAAATTACACACGCGGACACGGGTTATTCTCCTGGAGAATTGCAAATTTGACGGAGAACCTTATAAAATATTACAGAGAAAGAAAAGAAAAAAAAAAAGAAAATAAGAAGAAAGTGAGAATATAGGCAAATTTAGACAAACGACAAAGCCTCGCGTTGCTGGATTGCCATAAAATTATAAAGCATTATAAAAAGAAGCATTATATTACTTTATTAAAAGTAATATGACGAGGATACAGAATGATAGAACGGCGTGTAAAGTGATCCTTTTGTGACGATTTTCACTTTTTTCGTCGCTTTCCATTGAAAATAATTTCTGCCACACTGTTCAGTCCACGATATCGCAAAATTTAATTTTTCAATTTGAAATTTAATCTTTAACAGCATTAACAATTAATGACCGAGGTATCGATGCGACATTGAATAGAAAAAACAGCAACAACAACGATATCACGATAAAAATTTCATTGCAGTGATTATTTCATAACGAGCCAACTGTTTTGCCGGTAACTGCGGATTTCGACAATAAAAGTGCCATTCGCCTGGCGCGAGTCGTTTGTCACGTAATCCCGGCAAGAAGCCGACGCGAGGATGACAAACGACGATAGAAGCAGAAAGAAGGAGAAAGAACAGTTTCGAACGCAGTGCGACGTGGTGTCTCGATTTTAGAAAAAATCGAACACCCCTGAAAGAAGAAGGAAGAGTTACGCCGACAGGTCATTTTCCTAGAGAATTGCGAGTTTACGAGGGAATCTTGCGAGATATTCCCGCGGAATAAAAAGAAAACAAAAAAAAAAAAAAAAGGAAGAAAGAGAGAGAGAGAGAGAGAGAGCTTAGACAAATTTGTTTCCCGCACGCGACTCGCTCGAAGCGACGCTTTCCATTCACCGGAGGGAGGGTGGGAGGGAGGGAGGGACGGAAAATGAATTTCTTTGTGTCGCGTAAACGCTTTGTTTCACGGAACGAACGCGTCACGCGGCGAATATTTAATAAAAGCCATCTCGAACGATGGTTTATCGATCAGCCGTTTAATCGCGGCGCAGCTCGAAAGGAAAGAAAAATCAAAACGGGATGTCAGCCTGACGAACAATAATAACGCCACGTTGTTACAGCCAACCGGGGGAAACTGTTTTCGTTGTCGGAACAACGAAACAGCGGGCCCCGGGTGTAATTTCAACGGAGCGCCGCGCTCCGGAAGTGCTTTAGGCTTTCGTCCTTTATAGCCTTGCCTATCCCGCTCCCCTCGCTCTCCCGCGCCGGTTCTTGTCGATCGAAATCTATGAGACAAACGGATCCTCAAAATTACTTCCACGGGGCGGGATAGGGGGAGGGGGGAAACGGAACAAATAAGAAAATTACACGTTGCACAGTGGCTCAGGGAAACATTCCAACGTGTACATCGTGTATGCGTTGTGTAAAGAACAGTTTGAAATTTTATTGACACCGTGAGACACGGCTACGTTGACTATACTTGGGACAAAGATTGCAAGATTATTCGATGCGAGTTGATATCGTAAAAGTATGTTTAATATTTGGATATTAGTTATATTTAATATTTAGATATCAGTTATATTTAATGTGTTTAGATATTAGTTATATTTAATATTTAGGTATTAGTTATATTTAATATTTAGGTGTATTTAATATTTAGATATTAATTATATCTAATATTTAGGTATTAGTTATGTTTAATATTTACATATTAGCTATATTTAATTTTTAGATACTAGTTATGTCTAATATTTAGATATTAGTTGTATTTAATATTTAGATATTAGTCATATCTAATATTTAGGTATTAGTTATATTTAATATTTAGATATTAATTATATCTAATATTTAAGTATTAGTTATATTTAATATTTACATATTAGTTATATTTAATACTTAAATATTAATTATATCTAATATTTAGGTATTAGTTATATTTAATATTTAGATATTAGTTATATCTAGTATTTAGATATTAATTATATCTAATATTTAGGTATTAGTTATATTTAATATTTAGATATTAATTATATCTAATATTTAAGTATTAGTTATATTTAATATTTACATATTAGTTATATTTAATACTTAAATATTAATTATATCTAATATTTAGGTATTATATAATATTTAATATATTGATATGATTTCAGAATCTTTTGTGAACATGTCGAAATTTTATTAACACCATAACGTTTATGTCGATCAACTTTTTTAGACGAATTTAAAAAGATACCTAATATATTTCTTCAGACATATCATAAAAGTATTTGAACATTTATAAAAACTTTTATATGAATGTATACATACTTCATTATATGTAGAATATTTTGAAACGTCATTGACAATTGCAATGAGATACGACTGTCACGGCTATGTTGATCAAGTTTGACAGAAATGTATGTAAAAAATTACAAGATGTTTGATGCAAGTGGATATAGTTATCATGACGTCGAAAAAGTTTCTCTGGGAAGCTTTTATGAAATTTCATTTCGAATTTTGAATTACATTTTGAAATTTCGTCGATATTCTAGTGAGACACGACTGTCACGATTATGTTGGTCGAATTTGAAATAAATCTAAAAGTAAATTTTTATTTAGTGTAAAGAATTTAAAGATAGTTAATGCAAATAATATGTATTTCCGTAGACATCATAAAAATACTTGAATATTTATAGGAATGTTTCGTGAATACATTATGTGTGATCATTTTGAAATTTCATTAATATTATAATGAAACATGAACGACAAAGATGATCATGATGGTCATATTTGAAATAAATCGAGAAGTATGTGTAAAATTTACGAATATTTGCGGATAATTTAATTATATGTTTAATTGTAAAATACAAACATATATTTTATAGGCATCGTAATAAAAGTATTCGAAAATTTAAAAGGATGAAAAATTTTGTACCATTACATCTATCATAGAGACGATATTCACATTGCAATGAGACACAATTGTCACGATTATGTTGGTCAATATTTGAAACAAATTTAAAAATCTGTGTAAAAAAATTACTTAATACAAATAAATAAATAAATAAATATATATATATATACATATATATTAGTTGCATTTGAAATAAATCAAAAAATGTATAAGAATTACAGAATCAATTGCAAGTGTATCTCGCAGATTTACGATGAATATAGAATTCTCACCTAACCTAATAAACAAATTTCGAACGAAATCACGATCGTCACCACAAAGATCAAAGTTTCATTAAACCACACGTATAAGTGGGCGGGGGGGGGGGGGGAGCACGATTTTATTCTCGTTCGCTTTGAAGGCGAGCAAAGAGCTTCCAGTTACGTGGAAATTATTGTCGCAGACGGGCAGAATTTTCGTTGAAACTTAAACGATAGCAAGCTGTAAAAAAAAGTCTTAATGACAGATTCGCAAACAAGTCGTTTCCAAGATAAAAGAATCTCTTTGGAACGTGAAGCGAAGATCTCCCGGGCGTTTATTGCGTTAACGACTTGCACCCTGGAACTTCCGGTATTAATGGCTCCTCGACAGACATTTCCGTGGAAATATTTTTTCCAACTTTCCACGTCCGAGCGGGAAGGCCTTTTTTCCCTCTCTTTTAATACACGGGACGAAAAAATATTCGCGTGGGCGAATTCTTGCGGCGAAAGTTCAATAATCGATAAAAATTCCTCGCGCAGAATTCGTTTTCTCTCTCTAGAAATGTCTTTTTCAAAATCAACGTCCGGTTTATTCATGTTTTCTCAGACATATCGAAGATAAAAAAATGAATAAGAAATCTAACAAAAAAAAAAAAAAAAGAAAAAAAAATATAAATGTGTCGTTTCAATTTTTATCGTTTCTTGGGTTGTGTTTTGATTTTTTAAAAGTGTGCTGTAATTGTTTACACATTTTAAAGGAGACATCAGAACGTAATTAAAAAGTTCTGTGCCATATATTACTCGTCTTTGCGAATATCCATTAAAAGCCCCTCCATATTTCACTTCCGGCTAATTGTGCCGCCCAAATTCGTGCTTACGCAGCGTGAAACAATTGTTCAATTAATCTTCCACCAATTTTGTAGCTCGATACTCTCGTGCAAGGAAATATTAAACATCATACTTGGTACGTTGAACGTTGGAAAAACAGGATCATGCTTGTGTCGATTTCGACGCAATTTCACATTGTGACAGTAAAAAAATCTTCCATCTGTAACATTCGGAGATTTTCCGAATTAAATAGAACAAAAGATTATACTAAAAACGTGTAAATATAGTTTTTATTAATAATAGACTAAATTTCGCGTATGAGATTCACGAATCTCGCTCTTACGTACAATAAGGTGTTGAGTTTCATCGTGATCTTACCTTCGGTATCTAGTTTCGTCTAACGATCTAGTTACGATCGTTTATTTTCGAATAATAAATAGACTGAATCTGCACAAGATCGAGTATGAGATTCATTTAATTCTTAAATCTTACTCCCACGTATGGGTACTCAATTTCGTTATTTTTATATACTATGTTTTATATATTTTTATATATTATACTATATATGTATTTACGTACTATATTTTCTATATTTTTATATATTTTTACATACTATATTTTATATATTTTTACATACTATATTTTATATATTTTTATGTACTATATTATATATAGTATTACATACTATATTTTATATATTTGTATATATCATATTATATATATTTTTATGAGTTATATTATTTCGTCTAACATACATGTATAATTATATATAATTTTCGATTTTTACTCATTACAGTTACAATAGAAATCTGTTTATATGAACTTGCCAGAAGGAAAATTTAGTAAGCAACATTTATTAATGACTTTTGGTCCAATAGCAGTTCAATTAATCTGGTTTGTCATTTAATCGACTGTCGTTGATTACATGTATATTACAAATCAAAGATGACGACGATACGATAATTTTTCATGAGACAATGCACTGCTTTCTTAGCGCTTGTATACTGTCCTCAACTCTGGTGACATACATCGAAAAAGAACAAAGAAAGAAAATAAGAAAATTGTAAAATTTTCGGAGGAAAATACGGGAAATCGACGCGAGGGTTGCGAGTAAATCTTCCCTCCAGTTATTCCAGCTCTTTTTTAAACGCGTTTCTACAGCCCAGTGATAAATTAATCCCGGCCATTGTCCGCGGCGAATATATATATATATATATATACACGATCGCTGGAAAATAGCCGTAAGAAAGCGAACTATTCGCAACAGGGTGAATCCTTTCATCGTGCAACTTCCACGCGGAACAATGACGACGATCTCCGCCGAATTTAAATAATCGAGGCCGCCTTTCATCGGGCCGCGGATCAGCGCCCTTTGTTTTCTTGCCTGTAGCTTTCCCTCTTTTCAGCCCCCCCCCAAACCCCTGAAAACTTTTCACCGTGTTCGTTGGCTGTTGCAGCTTCTCCGCCAACTTTCCGTGAATTCCACGTCTTTGAAAACTGCGTCGCGTCCGGTCGGCCCGGTTCCTCCTCCTTTATTCGATACGATTCAACATAAAGCGGTACCACGCCGACACCTGCGTGGTTCTTCGTGGTTTTCGTTACGACGACGAAATTACGAAGTTACCAGCGAAAATTCTCGAACTCGATCGCGGATATTAGGTTAGGTACGGAGTTTAGTTAGGTTAGGCAGACGCGTGGAGTTTGAATTTCGCGGGCGGAAGCTTAATATTGATCGATTTCACAAGTTGGGAGAGAATGATGTGCAGGGTAGGTATCCAGACAGAGTGTTCGCTAGTCAGTTCTTCTCGTAAATAATAATAAATAATAATAGTAATAATAAATAATAGTAAATAATAATAGTAATAATAAATAATAGTAAATAATAATAGTAATAATAAATAATAGTAAATAATAATAGTAATAATAAATAATAGTAAATAATAATAGTAATAATAAATAATAGTAAATAATAATAGTAATAATAAATAATAGTAAATAATAAATAAATAATAATAGTAATAGTAAATAATAAGTAAATAATAATAGTAATAGTAAATAATAGTAAATAATAGAAAATAATAAGTAAATAATAATAGTAATAGTAAATAATAAGTAAATAATAATAGTAATAGTAAATAATAGTAAATAATAATAGTAATAGTAAATAATAGTAAATAATAATAGTAATAGTAAATAATAGTAAATAATAGTAAATAATAGAAAATAATAAGTAAATAATAATAGTAATAGTAAATAATAGTAAATAATAAGTAAATAATAATAGTAATAGTAAATAATAGTAAATAATAAGTAAATAATAGTAAATAATAGTAAATAATAAGTAAATAATAGTAAATAATAGTAAATAATAATAAATTAATTAAGCACAAGAAGATGAATGTAATCAAGTGTAATCAGTGTGATAGTGTACGATATTTTCGTATTTGTTCTACTCTTCTTTTTTTTTTTAAACGTAGGTGGCCTTTAATTTTTTAAACGAAACGTTGCAAAGTTTTTACTTATAAAAGCATGTGTCAAGATGATTGTACAAGATCAAAAATGAAAGGGAAATTTTGAATATATATTCTATTTCAGTTTAGTTACAAATACATAGTTATAATATTTAAATTTTATTTTTTCATATTTTTGTTTTTAATCGTTCATTCAACAAAAATCTCACCTTCATTTTGAAAAAGGTTTCGTTATGCTTACTAAAAAAGACTATTTTGTTCTTTCATTTTTCCCCTCATAATTACCATCTATGGGAAAAACATCGGCCAATTAATAAATTTATGAACACTCTGCACATAAACACTGTGAAATTTACATCATCTTCCTGGGATGAGAGGATTTTACAAAAGCAAATCATTTGCTTCTCGAGAATTGAACATTAATTTACGCACGTCTGTTTCTTACAAAAGAAATTGTTTAATAGATTTAATTTAGTCGCTATGCATCGAAATTGGTGAAATGAAAAGCACAGTTAGAATTTTAGTTTAAAAATTAAAAAATTTAATTTAATTAAAAAATTAAAGATCGAAGAGTAAGAAATTTCCTGCGAATAAGAATAGAAGATATGTAACAAAACTATCGATATTTTTCGATCGTCACTTTAGATCGATCTCTGAACATTTATTGGTTTTTGTTGCTTTTTCCAAATAGGCTCAAGCTTCCTCACGCGACTTGACAAATTAGTGTACATCCAATAAACACCGTCACACTCTGAAATTCAACGTTCAAAGATAATTAAAGTTTAACAATTAAAGATTAAAGAAACGAGCGAGGAGAGATGGAAATTTAGTCGTGAAGAATAGTTACGAACAGCGAGCGTCGTCCATCGTTTCTCAATGAAATCCCTCTCGCGGCCATTTTTCTCCTAAATTCAAACTGCTTTTATGCACTGTCACGCTTACGTATGCATGTACACGTTCCACATCCACTTTGTAAATAAAGACTCAATGCGCGCCTCCGACGCGCAATGTAAAGTCTCGTTAGAGGAAAGAAGAGAGAGAGAAAGAGAGAGAGAGGGGAAAAAAAGAAGAAGGTGCGAGCGGTTGAAGCTTTTCTCCCCTGGTGTCCTGATTTTTTCAAAAGTGTAAAATGGAAATGGTTTGGAACTACGTACATACGTACATACGTACACCGCGTGAAGAACTGGATAAGAGGAGATTGATAGATGTGAGAATTGCGAGAGTGAAACACACTTAAAGCTCACAGATACAAATATTTTGTGTATTGTCGATTTCCAAAATATAGAAAATATAGAAAATCTCCTTTTCGCTTTGATCATAATTTTCTTGCAGAAATTTATTATTAGGTGATTAATACATCTGCGTTGTTAAAATACTCTCTATTATTACTACCGTTACTATTATTGTACTATCATAACATTTGTATAATATTATATACACAATATACTATTTATTTATATAATATTTTGTCGCTTGTAATTTATAATTTTACATTATATGAAATTTTATTTTATATTCATATATTATTGTAATTTTTATATATATTATTATATAATTATATATGTATTTTTGTATATATTACTATAATTATTTCATTATATTCATATATTATTATAATTTTATATCATATGAAATTTTATTTTATATTCATATATTATTACCTCATTACACTATTTTTACTATACATTGTTGTTTATTATAGTTATTCCATATTATATCTGCATTATTAAAATACTCTCTTGCCACTGTGTTGTTCTTCATTATCTTAGTTTATATTGTTATTTTTATTATATTACTTTTATTATACGTATCATCACACAATTTACCTATTATTGTTATTATATTGTTATTCACTATATTACTTTATTACATCTGCATTAATAAAATGCACTCCTACTGTCCCATTAGTTCCCCATATTATTGCATTCCCAATTACTTCTATATGGCGGTCACTGAATGACTGAATGACACAAACCGAAAATAACTTTTACAAACGCGCGTTTCAAAAATTTTCTTTATCATTTCACTTGGAGGTACAATTATTGGAATTAATAATAATAATTAATTAAAAGGAAATTGAAGTAGTTATGACATTTTCAAATCCCTCAGCTTTTCAGTGGCCGCTCTGTACTATTGTTTACCGACACTCTCCGCCATGGTGTTCCATCTTTCCATTTTCCAACCATTTTCAGCTGTCTATTCGCGACACCTCGAATCTCCTCGCCGTCGTAAAATCCTCCCACTCTATTCACGACTCGCCATTCTATCTTTCACACTGTTTTATTCCGTTGTAACGATATCGCCCGCCATGGGTATTTTCCCCGAAGTTCGAACCCGAGAGCCATAGTTTTAATCCAACGCGCGGCGAGATAGCGTTTGCTTTATCGTTTCATTCCGTCGAGAATTTTCCATTATCCGGAATCCTCGCAGGTGGAATTATTTTGCAGGTGCTTTCGCAGGTGTAATAATTTTCAATACCATTAATCCGTTATCGGCGTCGTAACTGGCGTATGCGCCAACACACACACACACACACACACACACACACACACACACACACACACACACACACACACACACACACAGAGGCGAGCGTTAAATACAATTCCGATAACGTACGACCCCCATAGAAAACGTACACGCTCGCACGTAAAATTGTTTTTTCACCGGCGAATCAACATATGTATTTGATTTCGTTCCGCGAGTTGTGAAATCCATGATCTACAGCACCGTGTGGATGTACGATATTTGCGAGCGCAGGTCTCTGTTGCGCGATAATTCAATGCAATGTAATAATGTTGATAAATTGAACGATCACATGATTTCTCTGTTACACCACTTGGCTGTACATTCTTTTGTAACAATTGTAATTTTAATGGCCCGTTACAATTTGTTAATATTGTCCGTCAACTTATGAACCAATATTTATTAATACTTATTATTAATGTTCATTAATAATTTATAATCATATTAATAATAGAGTATTTATTAATAAGCTGTAATTGTTAATATTTCATAATAAGTTCTTGAGATTTCATTCTCTCCAGAATGAGGAAATGAAGACGTTTTATGAGAAAATTTCTTTTAGCCTGCAACTATGGCTTACTTTCGCAAGTACAGTATCACTGAAATTTGAGTGTATTTACTTAATTTTGAGACTTGATTTTATTAAAACAGGAATAATATTTCACTTCTTTTTAACTCATTTTCTTTCATGCAGAATTTAATCATCCATCAACTGAGGTTATTTCAACCCCTCGATCATTTCACAACGCGATATAAAATAATAATAACGTAGTACAATTGAAACTATAATTCAAAATATATTTATACTCTCGTCATCGCATTCTAATCGTTGTTAGATGATATTGAGTAATTGAAACTTAATTTCAAGGTGACGGATGTCGAAAACTTTGAATCAAAAATATTACAAAAATCGTTTCATAAATTCCCCATAGAAACTCCACCGTTACTTGCCAATTTTCTTCCGATTAATTTTACAAAAAGTTTCGAATAAAATTGACCAATCGTTCGTACCTCAAAAATTGAGACGTTGACCTTATTATTTAACGAAATGAAGAAATTAATAGAAAGTGGAATCAGTTTGGATTTCAGGGAAGGAAGCTCGAATATTATATATATTCCATAGGGTCTTATCGTCCCATAAAAAATTTTCACATTCTTATTAAAATTTTAAATTCACAATTTACATATGAGACGGTATATATTTCATTAATCCTTTCATTCCAGATTTCATTTAAAAGTCAATTGATTATTATTGATTATTTTGGTAACGTAGAAGAAGCAATAGTCTTTTTCAAATTTATTTCAAAATTAGCTATTAATCCTGAAATTAACATAGTTATTCTAGAAATTAAAATAAAATAAAATAAAATAAAATTTTTATATTTTATATTAAATAAATTTTCATGTCAAATCATTAAATAAATTTCTGCAGTAACTAATGTTGATGAACGAACTGAAAGATGAAACTGGAGCAGGAGCTGTTACTGCTATTGGTAATCATACAAAAAATAATCATACAACCACTACATAATCTATTGCTTCGTACAGTCAGTTATACTGCAGCCATTAAATTATTCGTCAAGCAGGCTGACTTAAAATTCATAATTTATATATGAGACGGTATATATTTCATTAATCCTTTCACTCCAGATTTCATTTAAAACTCAATTGATCATGCCACCTTTGTCAGTTATACTGCAGCCATTAAATTATTCATCAAGCAGGCTGACTTAAGACTCATAATTTATATATGAGACGGTATATATTTCATTAATCCTTTCATTCCAGATTTCATTCAAAACTCAGTTGATCATGCCAGTCAGTTATACTGCAGCCGTTAAAATTACTCATCAAACAGACTGACTTAAAATTATTTTCAACGAGACGCGTTCCCCCCTTTCTTTCCTTTCTTCGCTTTTTTCCCTTCCCCTGGCTGGCCAACAGTGGCGGCAGCTGGCTTCCGATTATTCGATTCGATAATTCCGCGTTTAATCAGGCCACAGGAAATGATTCCTAAACGCGTTAACCTCTGGTCGAATGATTTCCATCGGACTAGGATCACGCTTTACAAGCGAGTTCTCGCGGCGACGCGAACTCCGACGCTGCCACGATTGGGTTACACTTTGAGGTTAGGAAACTTGCCGGCTACGAGTCGTCACCGCGAACTCGCCAAGAAGCTAGCTACAACCCCGAGAGGCCCGGCGAAGCCCGCGTAAACTGGATAAAGGCCTTTTCTCGTTTCATAATTGCTTGTTACACCGCTGGCAGCCAAGTTTAATTGGCTAACTGGTTTTGCCGCGCTAATCCAGGTCTCCGGGCACAATGGATTGAATGAAATTTTAATTAAGGACCGTAAGGACAGAGATTTTCCGGCGTCACGACGTGCACAAGAGGAGTTCCCGTGTCTCGTATTGCGCGACGTGTCTCAGACGACGATTGGATCATTAATATAAAGCGTTTTAGCAGATTAGTGAGCTGGCTCTGGTTCAAGGGAAGATTAGTTAGCTCTTTGATCAGCTCTCGGTGCTTGATTATCGGAGACGAGAAGTTGGAATGCAACTTTTTGAGCGGGCGTTAACACGAGTTCGTAACGAATATAACGAATTTATGACAATTTGTCGTAGGCGACTTGAGAGACAAAGACGAGAGAGCGAGAATGAGTCCGGATGCATGGTGAAACGCAATTTTTGGAGATTCGAACAACGTGTAAACTAAACTGCGGATTTTTATATTTTCATAAATCTTTATAATCTGTTTCATTTATCATAAATCTTTATAAAATGTTCTACTTTGGATACTTTACGTGTTTTTACACGTCCACGAATTTTTGCGAACGTTCTTCTCGAATTTGTCTCGTCTATTAGTAATATTATTGTAATAATCATCGGATTATTTACGATTGTTATAATAAATACACTACTTTGGATTATACATTTTCACGCGTTTTCGCATGTGCTTCTGGACGTTAAAATTTCCCATAAATTGGTGAAAATCAATGAGACTTTGTAACGAATACGAATATTTATTTGATCTTTTTTCTTTTTTTTTTTTTACATTGTCAACGTGGATTTGACTCAAGAGTAAAAACTTCGCTGCTCGCTTCGTCGTAAACGACCTAGTTCCCTTGTAGAAGATTCAATTACAAAAAGTATTCATTTTTTACGTGCCTTTCTTATGAAGCATAATTTATTATGCCTCGACACGTCCTATTTCATAGTCAAAGGCGAACGGTACAAAACAATGGCGAACAAAAAGCAACAAGCAAACCGTTGCTGACTTTAATTAAGTTCCTTTTTTCTCGTCGGGAGGGGGGAACTGCGTTGACAGACTCGATAATTAAATTCATTTTGATCAATGTTAAATGCTGTCCTTGGTCGTCGAATTAGGACACCACGCGTGCACAAATCTCGCCTTTTCAATTGTTTCTTTTCTTCTTTTGCTTCCGAGAAAATACAGCACGAACAAAATTTAAGCTTCTTAATTCACAAGTTGAAAATCATAAAACTTTGATTTAAATTTTAGATCTTACAATTCGTGTTAATCTCTGTTACAGAAAAATAAGAAATAAAATCAAATTTCAAGTAAATTCGAGCAGCAAGAGATTTTATTTTGATTATTCTGTAATAAACTGTTTTTTTATTTTTATTTTTATTCTGATTATTACTTCACAATAAACTGTTTGGCGTAGAAATTAATTCAGAGCATTTTTAAATATATTTATTGGTTTATTGTCTTCTGTGTCATTCCATCTTCCAAACCGTCCTTCGAATTCTCGATTTTCAAATTTCTATGTCGAGAAACACGTTTAAATCACTAATATTACTAAAAATATCTTCAATTAAAAGTCAACAAGAACGTGTCGTTCCCTCTAACAATACGCAACGTATATTTTAGTGCGAATTAATACTTCGTATTTTATTCAATATTAAAATTAATAAATTGTTCAATTTTTATAACCTAACCGTCGAGGATTATCTTTCCAACGCTATGATGCTCAAGTGTTAAGGAACGTGTCGTGCTAGAGAGAAGGCAAGTTATCGAATGACCAGACTGCAGATTTTTATCTGCTGGATTATATCTCCACAGACTTTCAAATGATTTTCCAAAATTTCACCAGCTAGAAACCTGCGAGGCGAGATTGGTGAAACGGCGCGTTCTCCCTAGGGAAGCTCTCCTTTCGCGAGAGGACCGCTTTGGATCAATTCCAGGATTATAATTCGTTGAATTACAATACGACAAGCGGCAGTTCGTCCGTTCCGAAATTGCGTTGTCAGCTCGCGGGATTGGATTTAATGGAATTAATATGATAAGACGCACGCGTAAACTCCGTGAAATCGCGTTTACCACGTGGATATCTATCGGTGACGATTTCAGAGACAATAATCGGATAAACAGACGTCGCTGTGAGAATTTGATAATACGATCGTATTGTATTTCGTGTCGTCAAGACAAATATATATATATATCTTTCATTTCTAGCGAATGGTACCGAATCGACGGAGAGATAGAAATTGGTACCTATAGAGAATATTTGTAAAGAATTTTCTCCGATATATCATTCAGGGTGTTAATTTCAAAACTTCTTTCTTAAATATCTGAAGAGTAACATATTTTAGGTTGGGAATGAAGCTTTAGGTTAGGTAGTAAGTAAGGCTTTAGGTTAGGTAGTAAGTAAAATTTTAGGTTAGGTAGTAAGTAAAATTTTAGGTTAGGAATAAAATTTATCGAATGTTCTCGAAATATGTAATCCCTGGGTGAAATTCTTTCATTATGAATTATCGTAAGTAAAAAAAATTATAAATTGCGTTATATATAATTACGTTATATATGATTATATATATAAATTATATTATAAATTATACGAGGAGACAATTTTTATATCAAACACGTTTCTATCAGAGCTCAACTCTCCAAAATAAATTTTGCCCTTCTGCAAACATTCGAACATAAACGACATAAGTGTTCAAGATAATAAAATGCACACCCTTTTTGATAATATATTTTCAGATATTATTTCGCCAATTTCACTCGATAGGCTCGCAGCGTTGCGCACATTTCACTCTGTATTTTATAATACTATATTATTTTTAATATATATATACTCTGTATTTTATAATACTCTATATTGAATCTATTCAGCTCAATTATTCTCAGCTCCAAGTTTACCCTCGCCTTCATATATTCATCTGGCATAATGAAACATGGCCGTGAGACGGGACGTTAATTAAACGAGGTAATAAAATAAAATCTCGCGAGGGAGGCACGTACGAAAGAATGAAGTGTTTGCGTGTGTATGTACCGGTGTATGACGTACAGCCGGGTTCATCTTCTAACGTAAATAATTGTGTAATATCTCCCCTTTTGCATTTTCGAGATGCGTCTTTCTCGTCCCACCGTTCTTTCGTTAATTGCAAATATTTTTGTTACTATTTCTCAAAAATGAAAGAGGAAGAGAACTTTAGCAAGAAGGTACCAGCGAAATTTTGTCGGAGAATTTATTGACATTGTTTTACCAATCAACTGTCTATTAAAAAGTAAACTGAATAAAGTAAGAGACAATAGATAAAAATATAAAATAAAGTCCACTGGTAGAAAAGTGTTCGACACGAATTTATTGGACGATCGAAGTATCGAGAAGGTCACCGTCGTAATTCTAACGTCCAAAATTTGTTTAAATAATTCGTCGATAGTTCCCCCGGTGAAACATGGCGGTGCAAACTTTTCGAGCCGAACGGAAAGCCGTGATATACGATATCTCTCTTAAAGTGGTTGATAAAGACCTGTTTAAAGTGTTTTCTCGGGGCTTAAACAGCTATTGGCTCGTATCGACAGGTACAGTAAGGGGGACCAGTAAAGTGGCGCGATATTTTCGAAGCAGCTTAAGCTACAATCGATAAGAACGTTCCTTAACAACGTCCACCTTACTGATTTTATTTCCGCTATCGTTCAAGAGTCTCTTATCCGGCCGTGTCGTTTATACCGAGGGAAACCGATTGGCAGAAGTTAATTGCAGACCTAGTAGACCTCTGTGCATGCAGCACGTGTACACTCCAATTTACGAGTGTTAGAATAATTCTCAAGATTCTCTGTGTAACGTGGCAATTGAGAAAAAAGAAACTTTCTCTGGGAACATGTAAACTTTATTTCTTTAATGCATTTTTATTATTATTATTCTTTTTCTTTTTTTTCTGCTTCGTGTCGTACATTTTTCTATCATTTAGACGCTTTCTAGTTTTGGTTCTATTTTTATGCTTCTGTTTTTGCAGCATCACAGTTGGTTTTGAAATACTCGAGATTTTAAGTATTTACCAAATACTCAAGATTATAAGTATTACCAGGATTAGAAGTATTATATTTTAAGTATTTACCAAATACTCAAAATTTTAAGTATTTACCAAATATTCAAGATTATAAGTATTACCAAGATTATAAGTATATTTTAAGTATTTACCAAATACTCAAGATTATAAATATTACCAAGATTATAAGTATTATATTTCAAGTATTTATCAGATACTCAAGATTATAAGTATTACCAAAATTACAAGTATTATATTTTAAGTATTTACCAAATACTCAAGATTATAAGTATTACCAAAATTACAAGTATTATATTTTAAGTATTTACCAAATACTCAAGATTTTAAGTATTTGCCAAATATTCAAGATTATAAGTATATTTTAAGTATTTACCAAATACTCAAGATTATAAGTATTACCAAGATTATAAGTATTATATTTTAAGTATTTACCAAATACTCAAGATTATAAATATTACCAAGATTATAAGTATTATATTTTAAGTATTTATCAAATACTCAAGATTATAAGTATTACCAAGATTACAAGTATTATATTTTAAGTATTTACCAAATACTCAAGATTATAAGTATTACCAAGATTACAAGTATTATATTTTAAGTATTTACCAAATACTCAAGATTTTAAGTATTTGCCAAATATTCAAGATTATAAGTATATTTTAAGTATTTACCAAATACTCAAGATTATAAGTATTACCAAGATTATAAGTATTATATTTTAAGTATTTACCAAATACTCAAGATTATAAATATTACCAAGATTATAAGTATTATATTTTAAGTATTTATCAAATACTCAAGATTATAAGTATTACCAAGATTACAAGTATTATATTTTAAGTATTTACCAAATACTCGAAATATTCAAGATTTTAAGTATTTACCATAAAGTTTTACTATTACTATTTGTTTTTTAATTACCAACAATCTGAAATGAATAAAACTTAATCAAAGCACATAATCATTCTTGTTTTTATAGTTACGCAGTTGATTTTCGAATATTCAAAATTTCAAGCACCTGCTTCCTGTTTCATCCAGCGAATTTTATTACTATTATTCGCCTTCCGAGTATAAAATAAATAAAACGTAATCAAAGAAGAAATTAATTTTGAAATATTCAAGGTCCCGGGTACTTATTTTGCCAATGAAATAAATTTTCCGCGTCGACGATTGAAAACGAATAAAACGTGATCAAAGGAAACGACCGAATCGTTCTTCTTTTCTCGCTATTTTAAAAAGACCCTCATCCTTGATCATCCGCGGTTTCTAATTACTTTCTACAGTCTAATCTCGTTCTCCGCGAGCGAATGCAACGAGAAATTATAATAATCCTATCGTTGCGTTGACGCAACGAAAGAATAATGGGCGCGTTTTTTTTTCTTTTGTTTTTTTTCTTTTTTTTTTTCTGAAAGCTGCGAGCGACGGAGCTGTTTTATCGATTAACCACGCAATTCACATCGCGGAGCAGGAAGTCAAGCATAAATCGGGTTTATATCGGCAGTAAAATTCTCCGTGCCTACGCGCGGAGTAACGAAATGAAACCCGAATCGACGTAAATCCTGACATCGAGCCGATATTACATATTATATCCTCCGGCGGTGACGAATCTCACAGAAAACCGTAAATATCGAACTTTTTTCCCTGCAACCTGTACCTGTGGTTATTAAGGAGACTGTTAAGTCACATGGAGTTCGCTTATATCTTATAAAATCATTATAATTTCGTATTATAAAATAAGTCTATGATCAGATGTAATAATACTGAGACGTGCTTCACACTGCTTAATATTAATATTCTTTTAATAATAAAATTTCGAGTAGTACTTGTTAAATATTTTCTTAAAATTTATTAGGATATTATTAACAATAATAATTCTCTTATTAATAATAATAAATCTCTTTTATTCTTTTCATGTCTTTTTTGAGCGATGTAATAATATTTCGAGGGTTTCCTTTTGGATGATATTACTGTACTATAATTTCTATTAGCACTTCTTAAATATTTTCTTAAAATTTATTAGAATATTATTATAATAATAATAAATCTCTTTTATTCTTTTCATATCTTTTCTGACCGATGTAATAATATTTCGAGGGTTCTTTTTTTTGGATGATATTACTGTACTGTAACTTATATTTTATAAAATTATATATTTTGTTGTAACTTTGTATTAAAACAAATCTATAATTAGATGTAACGATATTGAGATGTGCTCGTACTGTTTAATATTAATGTTCTTTAATAATACTTTTTTAATGTCTTCTTAATATTTAATAATATTAATTATTCTTTTAATGTAGGGAATGTATAATATTTTGAGGTTTTGAAGGTGCTTTGAGCAATATCAACACTATAACGATCGATGATTGATAATCTTTAGCGGTTAGTGACTGTCGAAAAAATGCACTCTAACTATACAAGGTATAGAAAATATTTAAAACTCTTTGTATCAGAAAATAACTTTCTTTTTATTGAGAAACAGTTTTATTAATATTAAAACAACTGTAGCATCGCGTGACACTCTCTTATTTTAAATACATGCATCTAATGTTTTAATATGTATTTATTTATACATTTACTTATTTATTTACGTATGTATTACTTTTTCATCTTCTTACTACTTTTACAGATTCATAGTGAAAATCATAATTTGGAAATTTGCAGTAGAACTTGTGTCTCCAGTCTTTCTAAATTTATAATTATAATTTCATAATAATTTGATGTTATATTTTCAAAATTTCGTAATAATTTAATATTACAATTCAGCGTCATAATTTATAAAATTTCGTCATTATAATTGAGCGTAAACATTTGTTATAGCGTTATGATATTTCGTTTCTCGTTGAGAACGCATCTGCCCGAGGATAATCGAAGCAGAAATTTTTTTTATGCGCGTGAATTAATTTTTCGAAACTCTTTACGAGGAAAAAAAGAGAAGTAATGATATGTATTAAAGATCGAGATAAGGTCAATCATTCTCTTTCCCTTTTTACTCTTATCGGCGAATGTAACTCAGCGCAAGAAGAGGTCATGTATCAAATGTTATCAAAAGAAATGAAGACCAAAACGTCGCAGAACCGGATAGTATTATATAATCTTCTCCTGACGAGTAATGCTTGCACCTTTGCAAGTAGTATTTGCTGTTTTATATTTTATTCATAAAGAGAAGCACTATCAGACAGAATGCGTGAACATTGCTTAAGCGGACATGAATAAAAGAACGACCATTGTGGGTCGATACAGAACGACTTAAAAATAGGTTACCCATTCGATGTGTTTACAAAAATGAACATAATTCAAAGTAACTTATTAGTTGCTAATAACAATTTTCGTAAAATATTTTTATTAAGACAAAGAGCTACGAAATTTTTTACTTTGAATTAGTTCGCATACTTTCACGAGCCACTGTATGCAATCTATTTTCACTCTCAACAAAAATTCTGCTTTCGAGAAACGAACAATTTTTGCATCATCTCGTAATATCACGATCAGTAATAAACAGGATGTTCATGTCATTAATAAAATATATTAATATTTAATTATTTATAAAATTATAAAAATTCATTTATAAAATTACAAATATTCATTTGTAAAAGTTACAGATATTTATTTGTAAAATTTACAAATATTCATTTGTAAAAGTTACAAATATTAATTTATAATAGTTAGAAATATTTATTTGTAAAATTTACAAATATTCATTTGTAAATGTTACGAATATTCATTTGTAAAAATGGCAAATATTTATTTGTAAAAATTGGAACTATTTATTTACAAAAATTATAAATATGTATTTATAATATACAAATATCTTTTGTAATGTCCGATACATTTGTACGATTTTCTTTCATTTGCGTTTCATTTTTTTCAACGAAAATGAAAACCACGCCACCTCGACGAAAACGAGACTTCAATATTCAAAATTTTAATACCAACCGTTTCAAATGCTTATTTTACATTTAGATATTTATTTTACGTTTTGTTGTTGCACGTTGAACACGTCCTTTGTGTTTCGCTGGAATTCCTAGAAAATTCCGTTTTTAGTTTACGGGAGAATGTTTCACAGAGACGTTTTATATTCCATGCATCGCGGGCCAGCATTCTGCGTCATGACGTATTCTGGCTTGTAACACGCTGTGTTTAATAAATAAAACAAACAGCCCGCATTTTAAAGACCGGGATTAATTTATTTTCTCTCGCGTCGACTGAAATATTCTTGCGTGTTTGCTAATGAACGCTCTATGAATTTCTTCGATTCTTCATCTTTATGTCGCGCCAGGACAAATTAAATAGATAAACATCACTTGTTAGTCAGTCTTTCTCAATGATTCAAATCGAGACGAGCTGTTTGACTGGCGAATGACTTTCTACTGTTAAATTCCTGAGTTTTCAGAATTTATGTGTTTACTGGATTTAACGAATTGTTGAATTACGAAACTACCAATTTACTGAATTCCGGCATCATTCAAATTACTGAATTATTGAATTATTGATTTATCGGATGACTGAGTTACTGCACGACAAGATTAATGAATCACCAAGATCACGAATTATTAAACTGTTCGACTGCTGAAATTCTCGAATTAGCGATTATTTATAAAATGATTGAATTACTGAATTATCGAACTATCGATCTACTGGATGATCGAACTGATGGGTTCTTCAGACGTTCGAATTATCGATTTTCTGATTTATTAAATTACAGTGTCGTTGTATCGTCAAAATAGTTATTACAGAATTACCAGCTTGCTGGATGATAGAGTAATCCAACAGTATAGAGAGAGTTATGTCAACGGTCTTACAATTAGCCAACCACACAATTCTTGAATAGAACTGTAGTTGTAACTCCGCTCGACAATGCAGTGGCACTGACTTTGGAGATCCACGTTTGCAATCTTCGCTTAGCTCATCACAGATGGCCGAGGTTATCTGATCCTTGGTAAAACTTCAATACTACAAAATCTATGGTATAGATAGTGATTTATTCTGAAAACTTTCTTACAATTAGTCAAACTTTTTTTTTGCACTTGATTCAAGTTGTCATCAATATTAAATTAGATTCAGAATTTTCCTCCAATTACTTGTTATCAATTTGGCCACAGATTTTTATGTAAATTCGTGTTCTTGTAAATACGATTATCAATACTATTGTGAACAAATTTTTAAGAACGTAATTTCATTGATTTCTTTTTCTTGTAAAAAATTGGAGAAAGTAAATCGATAATCTGTAGGTGATTTGAAAATAATGAATAATGAATTTTTCTTCTTTTTCAAATATTAAGAAGAATTTTCCATTTAAATATTAATTACATAATGATATTATAATTTTTCTTCGTATTTCTTTTGTATAATTTAATAGCAGTTTTAATAATTTTTAGTAATTTAATGATGGTTTGACGAATTTGACGATAATTTTTAAAGAATGCTGCTGCTTTGCGTTTACAAATTTGTTATTTAATCTTTTCATAAACATTTGGAAATTTCCAAGCACGAAATTCCAATTTTGCTTGCAATTATCATATGACTGGATATTCATAGAACGTCAGAGTAATTTGTGAAGTAATCTGAACTTCTGTGTGTACGTTAAAAAAAAGAATAACAAATTCTGGTTCAAGCGAATGATTGAAAAAATAACAATCGCAACAGTCTTGTCCACGAGAGTTAAGTTAAATTTTTACGAAATATTTATTGAAAAAAAAAACACTGTGATTAATCATTAAATACATAGTACATATTTTTTGTTTTTTGAATTCCATAATTTTCTTAATATAATTTTTCAAAATTGTCACGTTTTCAATTTATATTTTATATATTATAAATACATTATAAATAATTGTAATTTATATAAATAATTCAATTTCTATATATTATAGATATTTATATATTTCTCTTATATATATTATATATATTTCTATAATTATATATAATTCAAATTCTATATATATTACAAATAATTCAATTTATATTCTATATATTATAAATATATTAATATATTATTTCAATATTATAATTAGTCAATATTATTTCAATATTATAAATAATTGAATATATTATATCAATATAATATTCACTCGACATTGTTTCTGTTTCTGTACAAACGTTAGTACGTGCGTGTTTATTTCGAAATTTTTCGTTTCTCGAATTTCACCGATTATTTCTTTAAATTTGCGAGAGAATTGTCACGATGGTATCGAGAAATCGAGTTGACGAAGATGCAACGCGTCGAAGGGAGCATCGACCCGCGATTCTCAATTTCGGCATGATCCACGATAATAGCAATTTCATTAATTTCTCCCCGGGTATAATGCACAAGATATTCGAACATCGGCGAGAATTACACTAAGTGGTAACTATGGTGAGACACAGCTGGCCACTGCAAACTTATCGGGCGTCCTACGCTTTTTGGAATTAAAGCAGTGTGACGTCAATGATGGCGGTGCACTCAACGAATTTGCATAGAGAAAGAATCTCCATTACTTACTAAACGTATTAGCTCACCGTACTCTTTTTTTTTTTCTCCCTCCCGAAAATTCGGTGAAACTCTACTACGTTCGCTGTAAAAAGGACAACCGGGAACGATGTTTTCTAAAAGAGATGTTACCATTCGGGATTTTCGCTTTAAGTCAACGTTATTATAGATAAAAGGTTTGACGAAAGAATAATTCGACGAAAAATATTTTACATTCTTCTCGCGTGGATACGTACCGTAATAAAGGATTTTTCTTTATTTAAACTAAGTTATTAAACGAATAGACTATTATTATCTACAGAGTATATTTACTATTATAGACTATTATTATCTAGAGAGTATATCTAATAGAGTATTTAAAGGAGTAGACTATTATTATCTAGAGAGTATATTTACTATTAGTATATTATCTAGAGAGTCTATCTAATAGAGTATTTAAAAGAATAGACTATTATTATCTAGAGAGTATATTTATTATTAGAGTATATTTACTGTTATAGACTATTATTATCTAGAGAGTATATGTAATATAGTATTTAAAAGAGTAGACTATTATTATCTAGAGAGTATATATACTATTAGAGTATATTTGTTATTAGTACATTATCTAGAGAGTATATTTACTATTATAGACTATTATTGTTTACAGAGTGTATCTAATAGAGTATTTAAAGTAATAGACTATTATTATCTAGAGAGTATATTTACTATTATAGACTATTATTATCTAGAGAGTATATTTACTATTAGAGTATATTTACTATTATAGACTGTTATTATCTAGAGAGTATACGTAATATAGTATTTAAACGAATAGACTATTATTATCTAGAGAGTATATGTACTATTAAAGTATATTTGCTATTAGTATATCATTTAGAGAGTATATTTACTATTGTAGACTATTATTATTTAGAGAGTATATCTAATAGAGTATTTAAAGTAATAGACTATTATTATCTAGAGAGTATATTTACTATTATGGACTATTATTCTAGAGAGTACATCTAATAGAGTATTATTATCCAGTAATAATTGGAACAATTTATCAATAATTTGAAGAATTTATTAAATACTTTACAATAAATTCAAGTAATTTATTTAAATATTCATATAGTAGACTACGCATTTTCAAAAGCAGCGCTCACAATGTCAATCTTTTTGTCAGATTTGAAAATTTAACGTCTACTTGAAAAATGAAAGTCAAGCAATTAATTTGTAAATCATTGAATTACTTTGTACATACTTAATGTTCTTTTTATTTCTAACTCTTGACTAGTATACGTAGTATCTCAATGATTAATGTATTACTATACACGTGTATTGATTGCTGTGAGACTGCTCTGTGTACTTCGCGCTTATAAATGTGTGCACGTGCTTGTGCTAGAATAATTGATAAAATTTCTTATTAAATTGGACTCATATTCTTCGAAATGTCTATTCTTCGAAAATATGTAAGAATGATGCTTCTAACCAGGGATGATAAGGAAGAATTTTTAATTATTGAAATTAAAATTAAAAGCGGCCAGAAACTTTGGTGTAATTTAACGTTTGAACACTTCGCGTTCAATATACCACAGTTACAAAGAAATGAAACAAAAAAAAAAAAAAAAAATTAATGTCCAACCTAAAGATCTAAAAGGATTGAAATAAATACATCTGTCAGAAATATAAAATCTGCCTGTGAAATACATCCATCTACAAAAATATATCTATCCACGAAACGACGTCGAACCTTGAAAACCTGTCTAGTTACGCTTTCCTCGATCTTCGAAAAAACGAAGAAAAAATGAGAAAAAGGGAACAAAAACGGAACAGTTTCCCCTTTTAATTAATCGCAGCCGGCGAAAACGAGCCATTTCAACAAACAAGCGGCCGCTCGTGCTCGTTAGAAATTTTCCGACGCTTTTGAGAACCGGTTACGTAACAAGCTGAGCGTTTAGTCGTTCTCAATGCATTAAATATGTACAGCATTGTGTCACGTGCTGTATATATATATATACATACATATCGAACACACGGTTGTGGTGGTTGTGTCCGCGGTTCGAGTTAATGAGAAGATACAAATCACTATGTGTGATCGAAGGCACTTCGCGGGTATTTGCGTGAATTGTTACTCCCCCGCGGTTTGCGTAATTAGTATTAAAACTCCTGCTTTTAATATCTCACAGAGTACTTCTCCTTCGCGCCAAGTGTCGTGGCTGTATACAGAAAATAAGCTTTTTAATACGGATTACGTTCCCCTTTTCCTTTTTGTTTGGCGAAATTAACGTCTCCGCGCGGAAGTAGCATTTACACGTAGAAATGGCAATTTTTCTTTTCCTTCAGACGTACACAAAAACGTTAGGTACGAATTTGGACTTGTATGTCAAAGTTTGCAATGTTTTACGTTATTATTTTATCATTATTTTATATATAGGTATAATTACATTATTTTATCATATAACATATATATTATAATTTAAGATTGCTCTCCTACAAGAAAACAAATGCCATTTTTTATAAAAAGAATTTCTAATATATATACTTCTGTAAAAAGAAATTCTGAAATTTTCTATACAAAGAACCTCTGAAACATACTAAAATATTTCATACAGATATATATATATATATATATCTGAAATGTTTTAATATATTTCAGAAGTTCTTTTTATAAACTATGGCATTTGTTTTCTTGTAGAGCAGCAACTTTAATATGTAAAATATATAATATGTAACATATAACATATTTATATATATTTATATATATGTATTATGTTAGTACATGTTATTTTATATTTTATAATATAATGTAATATATTATATTACATTATATTATATTATTGTCATTTAATAAGTATCATAAATTATCAGGTCATTACGTCATAAATATTTACTAAATGACAATAATATAATATAATATTATTAATATTAATAATTATAATAACAATAAATAATATATTATATATTTATATTAACGTAGTACAATATTATATTATATTACATTATATTATATTATTGTCATTTAACAAATATCATAAATTATTAGGTCATTATATCATAAATATTTATTAAACGACAATAATATAATATAATATTATTAATGTTAATAATTATAATAACAATAATTAATATATTACATTTATAATTTATAATATTAATATAATATAATATTATATTCCAGTACAGCATATTATATTATATTATTGTCGTTTAAGAAATATCATTTATGTTCTATCTTTACAATACAGTAGAGAGGAACGCATGCGATAGTTGTAACACGAAAAAATACGTATGGACGTTGGGCAAACTGTTTACAAAAGGCAACGAAGTTCCCCCGAATAACGGCAACTCCGAACAAGAAGCATCGACCGAATATCTTTCGTGGGGCCCGGTTTCCTTTTTAAGCATGCGAATTTCTTTCCGACAAATTCCCGTTCCCGGTCGTGGAACCGCGAGCGCAATCAGTATCCTTTAGGCAAAAGAAAAAAAAAAAAAAAAAGAAAACAAACGCAGGGAATGTAAAAGCAGAATGTGGATGTATAAGAGAAAGAACGAGTTCCGTGCATTTATTAGCGAGGTGTAATCTGAAGCTGAAGTATGCCTTTTTTACGTGGAAGCGACGCTGCTGGCACGAGGTGTTTTATTTACGCGTCTGGCTTTCACGGATTGCGATTAATTTTAAGTAGGATACGAAGTGGTCCCTTGGAATATTAACGAGCGATCGGCGGGATCGTTCTCGAATATTTTTGATTAAAGTCGGCCCGCGCCGCGCTTAAATAGAGCCGATCGCTCGGTTTGCATGTCAAAGGCTGTTGTCTATGTACACGGAGGTTAGGGTACTCTCTCGGTGGCTAAGCTTCACGTGAAAAACACTGGTCGACAAACAAGGCGAGTAAAATATGCGAGAAGCGAGAATGATAAATCTGAGAAACTCATCAGACGGCACTGTTATAAGTCGATAATTAAATTAAAATAAATTTGATAGCGAGATTTAATAGTGTCGATAGTATTAATTTAATAGTAATTATTTGACTTGATTCAGTAAAATTTCATAGTTAAGTTAATTTAATAGTAAAATTTAATAGAAATTTGACAGTAAGATTTAATAGTGTCGTTAGTATTAATTTAATAGTAATTATTTGACTTGATTCAGTAAAATTTCATAGTTAAGTTAATTTAATAGTAAAATTTAATAGAAATTTGACAGTAAGATTTAATAGTGTCGTTAGTATTAATTTAATAGTAATTATCTGACTTGATTCAGTAAAATTTCATAGTTAAATTAATTTTACAGTAAAATTTAATAGAAATTTGACAGTAAAATTTAATAGTGTCGATAGTATTAATTTAATAGTAATTATTTGACTTGATTCAGTAAAATTTCATAGTTAAGTTAATTTAATAGTAAAATTTAATAGAAATTTGACAGCAAGATTTAATAGTGTCGTTAGTATTAATTTAATAGTAATTATCTGACTTGATTCAGTAAAATTTCATAGTTAAATTAATTTTACAGTAAAATTTAATAGAAATTTGACAGTAAAATTTAATAGTGTCGATAGTATTAATTTAATAGTAATTATTTGACTTGATTCAGTAAAATTTCGCAGTTAAGTTAATTTAATAGTAAAATTTAATAGAAATTTGACAGTAAGATTTAATAGTGTCGTTAGTATTAATTTAATAGTAATTATCTGACTTGATTCAGTAAAATTTCATAGTTAAATTAATTTAACAGTAAAATTTAATAGAAATTTGACAGTAAAATTTAATAGTGTCGATAGTATTAATTTAATAGTAATTATTTGACTTGATTCAGTAAAATTTCGCAGTTAAGTTAATTTAATAGTAAAATTTAATAGAAATTTGACAGTAAGATTTAATAGTGTCGTTAGTATTAATTTAATAGTAATTATTTAATTTGATTCAGTAAAATTTCATAGTTTAATTTAATAGTAAAATTTAATAGAAATTTGATAGTAAGATTTAATAGTGTCGATAGTACTAATTTAATAGTAATTATGACTTGATTCAGTAAAATTTCATAGTTAAATTGATTTAATAGTAAAATTTAATAGAAATTTCGAGGAAATTTTATTAATAATTTAATTGTTTTAATTATAAACTTGACATATATTTAGTGGTTACTTTCCATTTAATAATTGTCTGAATTCAAATTTTTCAATTCTCAAATTTAATGCAAAAGCGTCGAATTAATTTCTGGCGCCTAATATAAAACTTGTATCAGAAAATTGAAAGCGCAACGAATAAAAAAGATTAGAACCTGTAGGATTCTAAAATCTTGTAGATTCTAAAATACTGAAAAATTTGAAATTTTATATTAAATACTAAAATTAAAAATTAAAAATTAAATACTGTGAAATTCTACAAAAATCTATTTCTGTCCATCATCCCTCTATTTCTCCATTCTTTTTCTCGATAAATCTTCTAAAATTTCTATAAAAAATTACGGATATATGTTAGTTTCAAAAATTATAGGATATTAGTAATATTATCATTATAGTGGTTTCAAAAATTGTAAGATGTAAATAATATTACCACTCTACCGTAAAGATATTTTATTTTCACACATAGAACATTGACACCCAATCCTCATTTCCAATAATCAATCAGACTTTCGAAACTCATACTTGACAAATTTTCGAAACTCAATTTCCTTCTTCAAAAATGAAACGTCATGCGAAAAAAAAAATTTTATTCCACATTTTCGACTTGTTTTTTCACGTGGAATTGCTGATTGTGCTGTGATTGCCACTACACCAACGTGCGCGCCTGCGTAGAATTTCGAAACCCCCATTTGATAAATTTGTAACGTGGATAGGTTCGGCGCTTCGTTGGAAACAGCCTGTTAACGATACTATTAAATTGATGGTTGGTCCCGATTGGTTAACAAAATCGATGTTTTTCTTTTTTCTTTTTTTTTTCTTTTTTAAATGGAATTTTGGGCGCCGAGGTTTTATCGGGGGCTATTTTATCGAATCGCGACTGCAATTTATTGCCTCTACGCTGTTGCACGTTGGTGTATTTGTTGGAAGTTTACTTGCTGATTTCGAATAATTTCAAAGTGCAAAATCGTGGACCGTGCGCACAATACGAACTAAACGATCGTTTCGATAATACTTGAAACGGGTGAAACAATTTTCTACCAATTTTAAAAATTATGAATAGTCCACAGTCTAGTTATGATCCCCAATTTCGTCAGGGATTGTTGCTACGAAAAATTGCTCGCGCTGACGAGTCAAATAGTCTGTCTTTAAATTTAAAATTGTACTTCCAAACTTCCCCGTAAGTATCTAAAATTTGCATCACGATCTGATTTTTTTGCAGACGCAGTGGAAAACGATGCGACAAATTTTGCGCGCGCTTCTCTTCTTATCGATGCATGAATGTATAAGAAGGGCATAACTCACGAGATTTTCCACGTCATTCTCTCCAACAGAGAGAAAGAAACTTCTTTCCATACGTCCATACTATGGATCTTGGGAATCCATTAGCATTTATAATTTGAATTAATCGCGACGTCTGATTTGCTTTTCTAATTTTAAAATGATCGTAAATTCGGGAAGGGCGAGTTGGCAAGAAATTCCTCAAGTCGACGTTAATACAGAAAATAATAATAATAATAATAATAATAATAATAATAATAATGATAATAATAATACTACTATTACTACTACTACTAATAATAATAATGACAATGATAATAATAATAATACTATTACTACTACTACTACTACTAATAATAATAATAATAATAATAATAATAATGATAATAATAATACTACTATTACTACTACTACTACTACTACTACTAATAATAATGATGATGATGATGATGATGATAATAATGATAATGGTAATGATAATGATAATGATAATGATAACAATAATAGTAACGATAGTAATAATGATAGTACATTGATAGTACATTGCAAGTGCAATGAAATTATTTTGGAAGAGTAGTATACGACAGTGTTCGTAAAATATATACAACAGCGTTCGTAAAATTTTCTGAAACAAACGATCGTCTAACTTTCACCTCTGTTATCAAGAGTTATCGAGAATATTCGATCGTGAAGCACCATTGTACAATAAGAATTATTCATAAATCTCATAGCGACGTGAAATCGATCTCGACGTAGCTTGAGTCGACATAAATTAAATTAAATTAAATTAAATTAAATTAAATTAAATTAAATTAAATTTAAGAAAAAAAAAAAAAGAAAGAAAGAAGAAGGAAGAATGTGAACTTAATATAAAGGTCTGATAAAGCAAGTAGTTTCTCTGAATTTATCGCGGAATTTATATTCACATTGGTTCGAGTACAACCCTGGAAGGAATGCGAGACACTGCAATATTCAACGCGAATAAATTGTAAGGATCAAGGCAAAGGAACGGAAACTCGGTGCTATTTTATTAGCATACAGAAGCACACTTCTATTTACGGGATGCTATGTTAAAAGGATGTCACGGACCGTGGAGAAACGAAATATCCGAGAGAGTAGAATGCAACGTAAAATAGTCTTAAATAAATGCTATTGCGATTCATAAACGCTGACGTATTCCGAGCTGCAACGTCGAGCCAGTCGAGTTTTGTAAAAAAAACCAACCGATCGTGTTGTTCTTTGCGTTCAAAAATTATTTGGAGGAAATTATCTCTACAAGTATTTTCGAAATGCTTGAAAATTCGTGGAAAATCTTTGTTCGGAGATTACGTTTGCAATGCGAAATTAAATCAAAATCTTCGTCCGAGAATCGTGTCTCGTTTATTTCATCGTTCGAAATTCTTTATTTCGAGATTATATATGAATGTATATATTCAAATAAGTATATTTATAAATAATACACAAATATATTTATTTGAACATATATATATATATATATATATATATATATATATATATATATATTTAAATACGTATAATACACACAGTGTGAATATTTCAAGTTTAAAAAAATCCCAACATTTTGTCGTTTAACCCTAATGATCAATCAGAGTCCAATAAAATAATAAAACAAGAGTCGTTTTCAGAGACGATCGGATTTGTACAATTTTCGAAAAGATTATTCTCACTTTTGCTTTGTCCATCTTTGAAGAAAACGAACTTTTGGACTTTAGAGGACTATGTTGAAGTGTACAAAACGAGATCAAGCGGATTGTCGAATGATTTTTCTTTTTCCTTTTTTTTTTCTGCAGCAAGTTGCAACAGTTTAAACTACCATTCGACAATTTCTCGTCGTTAGTGACTCTTCACTGTGATTGGAGTCTCCAGCGTAATTGTAGACATTATTGCCAATACGTCGGTATTACGTATTGGTATCGAAATGAGCGATTGTTATTCGAGTTCCATCTCGTCACGTATCATAGGTTCATAGTTCACAGGCACGACAATTGCGATTCATCAAGTTCGATTTGCGATTCTTGTCCTGGTTGCCTGCGTGACGACACGGTACGGATTAACGTTCCGAGTACGAAACTTTGAAGACTTTAAGGGTTATGGTTCGAAAGTTACGCGAGCTAGAAATTCCCTCCCGTACATATTCGACTGTCGAGAGCTGTATGCATGTATTCGGCTACCGTTGAAACTACTTCGCTATAATAGCTACAGTTACAAATTTTTTCGCAACTTTCCTAGTACCTTCGTCGAATACTTTTCGACGTGATAGTAGTGGCAATTTATATGTATATATTTCTTTGTTGCACGTTGCGACAGACAAGTATTTTTTATCTGCAAGTATTTTTAGAGCGAAGAAGTGCTACATTGTTACAAACTTATTGTAACAGTTGTTCAAAATTCTTGGCTAGATTATTATATCTTTATGTTACACTATTATATGGTGCTACACATCGTTATGGTTGCAACAATTTTGTTAACGCGTGCATCGATAGAATTGATAAAAGTAAAATGTTTATTCTATGAGATGCAGTGTGTGTGACATTTTTACGCTTTTCGCAGACTATTTCGTTCTAACGAGAAAATGAAATCTTTCAAAGATTTCAGATCAAAGTACGCGGTGAAAATCATTTTATTCTACTCGCTGAAACCTTCAACGAAACACGTTGGCAACTGAGTGCTCTTTTGCAAATTTTTATTAGAGACAAAGGGGGGCCAATTTGAATATCGTTTTATTCAAAACGACGCAGCCTTGTTGAATCGTTCGTCCTCTTTGATTTATTATTTGTCATTTAGCTAGAGGAGCAAAATGAAATATTTATAAATTTACACTTGACATCTTGCATGAAAGAACGTCTCATTCCCTACCGGAACTATTTGAAAATCAGTAGGCAGTATTAATCTACAATTCCGTGCGTTTCCACTAGAATGTCAAATATCACTTTTACCTGGAAGGCGTACTTGTCAAAGGGTTGAAAGAATACTCTTCAGTATACCAACCCCTTTCTTACCCCTCGTTCGTAGAATATTCCATTAGAATTTCGTCAGATCGCGGCTTTTACATTTTTCGTGGAAAAATATTTTACATTTACGAAAGGAAATGTGTATTCTTTTTTCTTAACGTCTTTTAAATTCATTTTCTTAAATGTTGATCGAAGGACTTTAAATGTTTCAAGGACGATGTACAAAAACGGTGATTTAAAAATTAATTAAATAAACGTGACAAAATATTGTCATTATCGCAATAATATATGATAGTACAATGTTGTCAGTATTATAATATAGAAAATATAATATTTTTAGTAATTAATGATAGCTTAGTGCACACTTTAATGATAGTTAATTATTGATTGTGATTATTTTAATATTTATATTCTATTTTCGATATTTTTAATAATATTTATAATTAATTAATTACTAATATTTGACATCATTGATAAATCTACGTTGCCAATTTATAAAATCGAAATGATTTCCTTATACGTTTCTTTTTGAAACTTATCACGTATAAAGTTGTTTTCAATAAAAATAAAACTAACTAACAAAATAAACACAATAAAAATACAATGAAACGGCGAATCGAAACGAAGAAACGACTCCATCGAAATATCGTTATCAATATTTAATTCTGTTTTCAAGTTGCGGATGTAAAAATCACTAACTCGTTTATTCACCTTGACGTTTGTAACTTCGTCAGTCAGGTCGAATGATATTAAATTTCCTCACGATCCGAAAGCATTTCAATGCAATCGTAAAACATTTAATGTCACAGAAGCGGATGGGAATAATCGCAATTTAATCAATAAACGTCCCGGTGGAAATATATCTGTGTATTTGCTTACGATCTTGCTAGGGACTTTTCATTTCTATTCCCCTACTGTCTATCCTAATGTATCGTCAAATAAATCGCAAAAGCTAATGTAAAGTTTCCTCGATGCGGTAATACCGTTTTCCCCTTCACATATACTGGACACCACTGAAAAGTTAAATCGAAGTACGAAGTTTCACTACGTTGCGTACGTTCTTCGAATTCGTTCACAAATCTACCACGCTGGCTTTTCATTTAATTATGTTCCTCTCCGTTTTGCCAGAGAAATTTCATTCCACGAAAAAAAATTTCAAATCAGTCGTATTTGAATTTTCCGTACGATTAAACCTTTGTAGCAGTAGTATTGATAATTTTGAAACAGTCGAAGGAGTTCGATAAATTTTAACGTATTTTCAGATTTCGTTCGTTCCAATACCTCTCAGGGTGATTGTTATATTTTAAGTAGACGAATATCCATAAATATCGGTAGCTAAGAGAGATAAAGCAATTTGGAACCTCTGCGTATAATTTATTTATTTGTAATCATCCGAGATACATTGTGCACATAGATGTGTAATGCAATTCACCTGCCCAAACCTAACCTAAACCTAAGCCTAACCTCTTGCGCACGTAGAGAACTTTTTGCCCAAAAATTGCAATATTTTCTCACTTCTAAGTATATTTAAGTATAGCCCAGGCAAAACAAATAATAAATTTATTAGTTCTCGATAATTTTAGTTCTAGATAATTATTGTATACGGTTTGGTCACTCGTTATGGTCCGCAATCAGAAATTTTCCCAAGCAAATTAAAAGAGAAAAGACATTTCGGACGTGGTCTTGTAAAAAAAAAAAAAACATCTTTCGCCTCGAAGTAAATGGGTTGAGTAAAATATAAATGTTTCCGTATCTTCCAAAGAGAGATATAAAACGCGTGCAACTAAGTTCAACGTGTGCCACGATGGATTTATTGAACGATCATATCACCGATCGGCAATAAATCCGTTACTTTCTCCACCGTTGATATCATCGATACGTACGGTTTCTGAGCGACCAACATATTATCGAGATTTGGTGTATCAGAAATGATGGCTCTATGTCGGCAGACTTCTCTGAAATGATCTTCGCCGTATCTATCAGATCTCAATCGCGATCTTAGATTAATCACATTCTACTCTTACATCGAGAGATTTTCTCTCTCTCTCTTTCGAAATATTCTCTTTCAATAATAAAAATTTGATACTGCACGTTTATAGATTTTAGACTGGATATTTTAAAGATTAAATTCTTTCTCGAGTGGATTTTCTCTCTGCGCGAGGAATATTTACTGCAATTTTATTTATGCAAATTTCGTGATAACGCCATGGGTAAAGGAGTGTAAGTATTATTTGAAAGTTTATTCGTGAATAAAACTGAAAGTAAGATGAAACAATAACCGCGAGTCAAATTAAAATTGCTAATTTCTAAATGTGTAATTTGAGCAAATAGAACAATAGGTGTTTTATGAAAGATTCCGACGTTCTCAAACGCTTTCAAATACGTTCGCTTTAATTAAAAACGTTTTTGCCAGGGACAGTGACGAAAGAATTTGTTTTAATTAAATCCAGCTGTCCATGAGAAACCATAAGAAGCTAGTTAGACATACTAGACTCGCATTTGTTAAACCTGTGGTATTTTAGTTTTAAAGAAAATCGACGTCGATTCGTCCGTTTGTATTATTTTTTGAAAGGCGTGGCCTGATCGTCCAAAAAAAAAAAAAAAACAATACGTTTTGCACAATAATTATCTCAACAAAGATTAACGAATTTAATCGAGCAAAATTAGTAACAAAATTGAACGTCGAACGAAGATCGAATGTTTCAGTGCCGGTTGCGGTTCGCGACAAACGAGAAATCCCAATTTTTCACAACGTTGACGAAAGGACGCGCGAAAATACCTCTCATCGAAAATATGTTCTCAACTGGCGCATTTATGCCAGGGCGACAGACGAAAAATTGAACGACGATATTTCAACCGTGGCCGAAATTTAATTACGGGAATTTTCATTTGAGTGACTGTATTCGATTTTGCGGTCGTTTAAGGAATTATTTGGATCGGGAATACTTTAAAATTTATACGCTCCCGAGAGAAATAATAATGATCGAGCGTGTTTATTTCAGTTCCTCGTCACTTAAACGAAGCGCGTCCCGTTTCGAAAAATAATTTCGCGACGGCGTATGAATTTATTATCCGTTCGTTCAATTATTATTATTATTCCTTAATTGAATTAGAATATGAAAGACAGAAGTGAAAAATAGAGGAGACCGAAACGGATATTCAAGTTATAATTGTGAAATATACTGAAGTGAATGAAAAGGAGACACGGCGTTCGAGATTCGAAGTTGGAGGTTTTAAATTTAGTATAATAAGGATGGCTCTTCAGGGGGCATGCTGAATCGATATGAAATAAAACAAAAACTCTAACGTTAATTTATTTTAGAAATCACGTCAAGTTTAAACGTGGTAACTGCTCTGTCCATTCTGACCATTTAAACATTGAGAACAAATCAACGCAATTAAATTTACACCGAGGAGAAGTAATTCGTAATGGTCGTAAAATATAAATTTAAAAAATCATCTTTCTGTCAGTTTTGCCCTCACTTTTGGCCTCACTTCTTGCAATACTTATTCCTGTTTCAATATTACATCCAGTTCTCAATTTTCATGTTTGTTCCCTTATACATCAAGTAACACTATCAAAAAAAAAAATCTCTCTCTCGTTCTCATACCACGCATGTACAGTTCACACGATCCGACGAACTATTTTCAACTGCGACTCACAGTCAATCTTATTCCACTTTCTCAAAACGCGAAATAAAACGAAAAAAAGAAATCTCCAGCCGCGCAATATCGAATCGATCGCCCTGACATCGGTTCCCGCGTGTCACGCGCACGGTGCCCCGCGCCAAATATACAATTTCTGCCTGAATCCACTTTCCCCCTCCCCCCCCCATGCCTCGAGCAAACAAAAAGCAAAATCTAAAACCGAAAAAAAAGAAAAAGGCAAAAAAAAAAAAAAGAAAAAAACGAAAAAGAGAACGAGCGCTCCGGCAAAAGAGCGTGTAAAAGCGACATGCTGGATGAAAGCAGTGTGGCTTTTCTGTTCGGTCGTGAAGAATTCATCGTCGAGGGCGAGCACGCGACAAGAGGGAGGTGGGTGGGGAGGAGGAGAACGATTCTCGAAAACGATTTCGCGACGTGGAAAGACAGGACTTGGGGGGTAGGGGGACAGGGGTAAAAGCTTTTTACGTTAATACAAGCGTCGGAGTTGCGTGTGCCACGCATTTTCTGTTCATCGATCTCGCCGCCGCGCGACCCCGGCTGCAGGGGGTGTGGGCTGGAAATGGGGGGAGGGGAAAATGTCACGATCGAAGCCGGCAAACAGGCGAGATTAGCACCGAGACACCGGGCAGATTTCCGCGAAATAAAGCGCGGAAGACGAGCGAGAAAATTGGTTCTGCCATATTTTTTTCCGACTTTCTTCCCCTTCTTCTTGTTTCCCCACTTTACAGGGGCTAGAGGAGGCAACGTTTGCCCGCAGCTCGCGCGACGGAAGAGAGAGTGTTTCTCTTATCGCGGGGAGAAATTCCAACGACGGGATGGAATTGCAGGTTGTTAAGAGGGCGGGAAGGAGGTGAGGGGGGGGGGAGGGAACGTGTCCTCGCCTCGATTTGATTTAATGAAGTGGAAGTATGGTTGACGAAGGAGATGTGGAACGCGGTGTAAATTCAATTACACAGACGTTTGGTGGAACGTGTGTCGTACGAAGATTAGGAACATGCGTATTTGTTTTTGAAGCAGAGTCGGAGCGGAGTCTGGCGTGTAATCAATCACAGTGGTCGTTACAGTGATCGTGATCGATTCGTCAATTAATCACTAATAATTTCGATTAATCTTCTGATTGATTGGTCAATCTCGATTAATTTGTGATTGTTAAATTTTAATTATTAATTAATGGTAACATAACTGTGATTAATATTTATTTATCGAACGTGTTAATCACGCAGGGTCGCGCTGATCGATGTAATTCTATGTTATTATTGGAAACCTCATGTAGCAGATCATTTCTTTCCTGTATAACAATATCTGTATTGTTGAATTTAGAACAGTTTGTTAAAGTTTGTAACTGTTTGATTTATATTCTTGGTACAAGGCTAAGTGTGTCATCAATGAAAAATTTCAATGTTTTGATCATTCGGTAAGTTTAATCATTAAAGTCCATCTTCATCGTGTCACAGAAGAAGATTGAGCCAATAAACGAGATTTTTAATCGATGGAGAATTTTTTGAATATACCTGAGAAAATTGTAGGCTTGCGCATATTGCAAATAATAAATATGTAGTTTTTACAAAATATACACAGTATTGTTGATAAAAAAAAGTAAACTACTGATACTGTCGTAATCAAAACTGTAATCATTTTGTGACTAGTGATTTTGATTGATTAATTCCCTTATTCATTAATCATGACTAATATTTAATCGTGATCAATATACTGATTCGACATTAACCAAATTACGTTTTAATTTAAGGCAACATTTAGTTTAGTTCTTTTTAATTAATTTAATTCTATATTTCCAATATAAAATCATAAAAGAAATTCTACTTGAACTCTATTTTCAAATATTTAAATTCTATTTCTTGATATCAGGATTAATGCGTTATAATTATAAAAGGTTAAGGGAAACTATAATTTCTCCATCGTAGTTGGAAACTTCTGAGATTTCTAACTTATCGAGGACCAATAAACGTTGCATCGATAAACATTTTGTTTACTTTCAATCTACTCGTGTTATCGAGTTTTCTTTTTAAAAGATCACGAGAAGAGGGAAAATGAAATAAGCTCTGAATAATATTTAAAGATTTTTAACAATAATCTTAATTTCTTGTTCGAAATTTTAAATCAAGACGAATAAATATCGTGAAATCTCCACTAAGCAAAAATTCAGATACAAGAATTTAAACAGACATTGTTCAAATTACAAATTTAGCCTTGTCACGAATAATTCCTTTTAATAATTTCCAACCAATCGTCGCTGTGTTCCTACACTTGTGACTCTAACTTGCATTTAATTTATCAATTAATCACTAACCATCCCAACTACTGTTTCAGAATTCATGCATTAAAAATATCTTCTTTCCTTGTCGCTGTCATTTGATAAAAAGAAAAAAAAAAGGAAGAAAAAAATAAAAAAACGAGAGTTAACCTCTTACGCGTGAGTGACTGGTCCGCGGACCATAACGAGTGACCAAACCGTACACAATAATTCGTCTTCTTTCTGAATTTGTCGGTCGTATCACTGGACAGAAATTACCAAGGGGTAATAAATTTATCATTTCCTTTTGCCTTTGGGTTATATTTCAACATACTTAAAGCTGAGAGAATATTGCGATCTCGTGCGTCAGTCCGGCGCAGAAGAGGTTAGGAAGCAAGTAATCGAATAGGAACGTGGAATCGAATAGTAGTTTCCTGGATAACTGGTTCCAGGTAACCTCTCGGCGACCCGACGGAATTGGAGGGGATAAGGAAAAGAAAGAAAGCGAGAGAAAAGAAAAGAAACAAAAAAAAAAGAAAAAATAGGAGAAAAAAATGAAAACTGAAATTTCGAAAAACAAAATTGCCCACGGTCACGAGAGAATTCCACGTCACTCTCGACCGAGAGCCTGTACATGAGAAGTCGACGTAAAAGAGCGAAACTCATTTCTGCCTTACCCGGAGGTTACGGTTATTTCAGTTAAAAACGACGCGGAGGAGGAAGAGGGTGGGACGGGGGAGAGGAGGGGAAAGCGCAGAAGGAGAACGTTCCCGCAAGCAAAAGCAAATGCAATTTAGTCGCACGGGTTCCGGAATACGAATTTGAACCGGCAATTATCTCGTACAAATAATATCGTCGACTTTTGATTTTCGTCTTAAACACGCATAACGCGCATATTATACATTTCGCTACGCGCGATTATTAACAACGCGATGAATTTCGTTACACTCGAGGATCCCTCGTCTGACTCGAGCTTGAATATTTTTTTCTTTTTTTTTTCGTAAAGCAAGTGTATTTCGAGAATATTTCGCCGCGAAAACTTATCCGCACAATTACCAAATATCTGTGATCTTTAATTGCTCTCAGTCACGCGGACCGCTGGCAGCAATCGTATTTTACTAAAAGCAGAATTTTTTCGTGCTTCTCCCCTTTTTTTCTTTTTTTAGTTTTCCGCGTTTCTTCCCAAGAAGTAAAATACAAGATAAGAATAAATACGCGTGTCGTTTGCATTCGTACTCGCGTAAATTTGCTCTTTCTCGCAAATATGGATATCACCACCGTTTCAGTTTCAAAGTTTGCGCTGTATTTGACCAAATGATGATATTACGCATGTACATGTGTAAATCCTCCGGAATGATTTCCTCATTTACCTTCGTCGTTTATTTAATCCTTCGTTTAAACGTTTAAACGTTCTCTTGTTTCGAAATATATACATGTGTTATTTATATATACATATATATGTACCTATATTAATTAAAATAAATATATATATATAATAACTAGATAAATATAATATAAATATATATGTATAATAAGTATATAAATATATAATAAAAAATAAATGTATACACAATAACAATATATATATTTTATCAAGATGTAAAACGAAAAACGAGTTCACGTACTCGTTTCGAAATTTTATTTCTCTTATCACTGCAAATATATTTCATTTTATTTTAATTTATTCACACAAAATTCACACAACAAATGGTTTAATTTGTCGCGTGTCGTGACATTTGTCAAGTCCTCTGATTAACACACAAGCTACGTTAAAAGTAGTTTAATTAAAATAGGTTTCACCCTTTGGAGGAATATCGCGCGACATCCACAGCGTCGGCTCAACTTCAAATTTAATTACCGCACTACCGTATAACTGAATTCAATTCAAATAAGATAGTAATTACAATACCTGCATGCGTAACACAGAAGCGATACGATAAACTTTTCGAAACTAATTTGACGCCGGCGAAACTACAATGGTTTCAAGTTCACTGTCATCGTTCCAAGTGGAAAACAGGGAAATTTACATTTCCATTTCGGTGGGAAGTTTCTTCCTGGACAAAACTGTTTACTTCGCAACTGATAAAAAATGATCAAACATTGTTACATTCGCGTTAACACTCGGACGTTCGAATATTTAAACTGTTGCGATTTTGTCGAACAAAATGAATAATAAATCTGGACGCAGAGCAAAATAAATAATAAATCTGGCCTCATTTCGAAACTCGAAGCTGTTACTTTCAAAATGGATCATTCTGTTTCAAATGGTTTTGTTTCAAAATGTTTTTTGCATCGCGAAGCAGGTGAACAAGTGAAGACACTTCTCTTCTGGAAAATTCTAATAAATTGTACGTTTTGTGGTATGTGAAAATACTGAAAAATTTTTCTTCACGACTGAATTTAAAACGGACTCAAACTTGACTCAGGTACAATTCTTTCAAAATTCAAATTTCACTGAATTCTGCATATCCTGCGTATAAAACAAATACGACGACAAGAATGTTGGGATTTCTTGAATTTTTCGTTCTTAATTGTAGTTGACAGTATATATGCTATACATTGTTCTCTAAATTATGATTTAACACGAATTAAATTGACAAGAAATCGAATGCTTGTATAAGTTTTCAAGTATTGTGCGTTTATTATATGAAACATATCGAAATTTCATTAACACTGTAGTGAGAGTCTAGACTATGACGATTATGATATATTTGATAAATTTGAAACAAATCTGAATGTATAATGTTGCAATGCCTTTAATGTAAATATATATATTTTGTAGATAGTACACAAACAAGTATAAATAAACCACGATATTTAGCAGGATCATTTCAATATTTATTACATGTTCATACTATATATTGATATTAGATATTAGATAAATGTTTGCCACAAATGACAATTTAATGAATAAATAATTTAACAATAATATGTAATGTAAGTATTTTATTCATTTTAGAATTGGTTATAAATTCTAATATAGCCATCATAATCATGCCTCGTCATAATGATAATGAAGTTTCATACACATACACACACACACACGTAATGTATTCATAAACGTTCGATCACATTCATCAAGCACCATATATCGTGGTGATTATAACTATAATTACAAATGAATAACGCAACAATTTCACTATACATAAAAAGCACTTTGTTGTTGAAAAAAAAAGAAAAAAAACGTTTAGAGAAAATTTCTCGCTTCGCGACCCAACGATACATTTGTACCAAAATACAATGAAGAAGCAATTAGTGATTTTTAACTAGAAGATTTCCTAAACTAAAAAATACATTCCCCCTCTCCTCGATATTGTCTTCTTCGTTAATTGATAATCAGATTAAATTTGTAAAGTTAAAAGGTCAAAAAAAAGGGGGGAGGGGCTAACGTTACACTTGATAGCTTCGATATCGTTCGCCCAGTGAAAAAAAAAAAAAAAAAAGAAAAAACTCGTCAAAGTGCCCGGTAGACTCGTCACGTTCGAATGGAATGAAGTTTCGCTCTTTTTCGGCCTCCCCCACTCAGAGAGACCTCATTAGTGTTTACTGTGGAATCGGAGCACCTTTGTTAAAAATGTCAGCGGAGAGAACGCGCGGCCTCGGTCATTTTGCCGATGCCAGGCGCGCTGAAAGGCCGCGTTACTTTCCAATTAAACCCTTTGATTCCTGTGCGCCGCGCCACATCCACAGCCGCCCACCCCTTTGTCCCCAACCCCACCCCGCCGCACGATTTCCACGACGATTGACGCAACTTGTGCGCGAGATGTTTCGTGTTTAGAAAACGCGAATCGGGGTATAGAATCAGCGGGAAACGAGATGAATCTCTCCATTCACCGAGATTTTTTGGATTCGCGTATGAACAATGAAGCTGAACAGATGAATTTAACATGACGACAGATCTGTTAGTCTGTCACGGGGGCGAGGTGTTGAAACAAAAATGGATGGCCGCCGGAATGGTTAAAATTCGTCGTAAATACGGAGCGAGATCTCTACAGTGATTATTGTAATTGATAGGTTAGGTTCAACCTCTTGCGCTGGAATGACCGTGCCACGCACGTCGAAAATATTTGGCCCAAAGTTGCAATATTCTCTCGGTTTTAAATATATTTAAGTAACTAAAACAAATAATAAATTTGTTGCTTCTATGATATTAATTTCTATCCAGTGATATCGCACCGACGAGTTCAAAAAGAAAGCGACGAATTGTCGTTATACGGTTTGGTCGCTCGTTATGGTCCGCAATCAGTTGCCAGGGCAAGTGGTTAACCTCTTTTAACGTGTCACGCACGTTGAGAATATTTGTCACAAAATTGCAATATTCTCTCAGTTTTAAGTATATTTAAGTATAACCCAAGCAAAACAAATAATAAATTTGTTGCTTCTATGATATTAATTTCTGTCCAGTGATATCGCACCGACGAGTTCAAAAAGAAAGCGACGAATTGTCGTTATACGGTTTGGTCGCTCGTTATGGTCCGCAATCAGTTGCCAGGGCAAGTGGTTAACCTCTTTTAACGTGTCACGCACGTTGAGAATATTTGTCTCAAAGTTGCAATATTCTCTCGGTTTTAAGTATATTTAAGTAACTAAAACAAATAATAAATTTGTTGCTTCTATGATATTAATTTCTATCCAGTGATATCGCACCGACGAGTTCAAAAAGAAAGCGACGAATTGTCGTTATACGGTTTGGTCGCTCGTTATGGTCCGCAATCAGTTGCCAGGGCAAGTGGTTAACCTCTTTTAACGTGTCACGCACGTAGAGAATATTTGTCACAAAATTGCAATATTCTCTCAGTTTTAAGTATATTTAAGTATAACCCAAGCAAAACAAATAATAAATTTGTTGCTTCTATGATATTAATTTCTATCCAGTGATATCGCACCGACGAGTTCAAAAAGAAAGCGACGAATTGTCGTTATACGGTTTGGTCGCTCGTTATGGTCCGCAATCAGTTGCCAGGGCAAGTGGTTAACCTCTTTTAACGTGTCACGCACGTTGAGAATATTTGTCTCAAAGTTGCAATATTCTCTCGGTTTTAAGTATATTTAAGTAACTAAAACAAATAATAAATTTGTTGCTTCTATGATATTAATTTCTATCCAGTGATATCGTACCGACGAGTTCAAAAAGAAAGCGACGAATTGTCGTTATACGGTTTGGTCGCTCGTTATGGTCCGCAATCAGTTGCCAGGGCAAGTGGTTAACCTCTTTTAACGTGTCACGCACGTTGAGAATATTTGTCTCAAAGTTGCAATATTCTCTCAGTTTTAAGTATATTTAAGTATAACCCAAGCAAAACAAATAATAAATTTGTTGCTTCTATGATATTAATTTCTGTCCAGTGATATCGCACCGACGAGTTCAAAAAGAAAGCGACGAATTGTCGTTATACGGTTTGGTCGCTCGTTATGGTCCGCAATCAGTTGCCAAGCGCAAGTGGTTAATAGTTTCTCTGGAATTTGTTTCATTTTCTCTGTACCTCGGTTTGGTGGCAATTTTATTCAATTACTTATTTATTTTATTTTATTTTTTTTACTATTTATATAACTGTCGTAATGTATTTTTTGTTATTTATAATAACTTGTAGTTGGAGGAACAGTTAGGTCAACGCAAGGTTTGGTAGGATTCGTTAATACTTTCTTTCTGTACGTGATTCGTTTTGCTAAATAATATTTTCAATCACAGAAGCATTCAATTCTCCTCGAATCAAGTTGCCGAGCGACGTTATTAAAATGGTTAAACATTTCGCTGGTAGAATTAAAATTAAGTGTTTGAAAGTAGCTGTAAAACTAAATATTGACGAAATTATACTGATTCTCCGCGAACTGGGAGGGGGGGGAGGGAGAGGAGAAATATTTCTTCACCACAAATTTGCTTAGCAATTCCGATTCCCTTTTCGTAATTTCCAACGTAAAGGCATTCACGGAACATTAACTTTTACGACGTACTCGCTTTTTCTCATTCGCTCGTTTTCTTCTTCTTCTTCTTTTTCGCTTTCTGCGTGAAACTTTACAACGGCCTATATCCGTGAAATTCGAAAGATTGAACTTCAACGAACACCTCGTATTTATGCCTGTGCCTGTTCCGTAAAATCCAATCTTTCAGAAACTACAAAAAAAAAAAAAAAAAAAAAAAGAAAAAGGAAGAAAGAAACGCAGTCGTTAGGAAGAAACGTCGATACGTGTAAAAAAACGTAGCTTTTTAATGACAAACACGTCGCAGCATACGTACGTAGTAACCATCGCGTCGTAATTTTTACTACGTGATTTTTACTACGTTCGGAACGCTTTTATTATTTTTTCGAGCCACGCTGGAAAAATATCGAACGTGCATCGTTAGCCATGAAACCGAGTTTACGCCGTGGTTACGAGGCTCGAATACGAAAACCGATCACGTTCGCGACTCTTGTTAGTGAAACGTATTGTTACGTATGTATATGGTTGTCGTAGATTCGTCGAATGATAGACAGTAGCTGGAAGCTCGAAAATAACGTGACGCGAGATGTGTAGAAAATGCAAAATGCGCGAATTAATTGTGAAATAATGTTTGAATCGATGTGGCCATACAATGGCAGCTTTCACCCTCTATAACCAAAATTTCGCTTAATTACAACAGGAACAGATTATTGACAGATGAATTTTTAAAATTGTTCTGTAACATTTTTGAAATTCAATCGCGTGCTTTTAAAATTAACTTCTATTCTGCATTTGTTTACACTGAGAAGAAAAGAATTCCACAAAGCATTATGTGTGATATAATAAACTTTTTTTTATCAAACAATAATTACATGTTTGTTCATGTATTTGTATTTATATAACAGTTCTTTTGTATTTTTAACGTTCTTAGAATAATTCTTTTTAAAATTAATTTTCATCTTTTATATCAAAGAAAAAATTCTACGTGATACTATGACAATGTAACAAATAATAGAAATTCATTTATTTATTGTATATTATGGAAAATATAATTTGTTTCGTGTCTTGATTAAGTGTCTCTGTTAATAAAATCCTAAATTAGAATGTGATTGCTTTTAATCATGTGCACGAACTGATTTAACCTTTACGAAAGTGTCTGACACGAGTATTATTAAACTGTCTAAAATTAATTTAGCTTTACAGAGGAGATACTTCAAAGTGAATAATTGAAAGGGTTGAATGAACCAATGATTCTGAAATTATTTCGATTGGGTTTTAAGTAAGTCGTTAATTTTTTGAAGGCGAATCGAGAGGCAAGCTTCTAGAATTATTTTTAGTATAATTGATTTTGAATTATCCGCAGTATTTAATTTAAATTTATATATATATATATATATATATAAAATACCAACTTCTATATGTATCGAGCGACAAAATTTCTAAAATGAACGTTCGTCGAACTCGAGAGATTTCAAATCGGAATTTCCCTTGTTGCCATGTTTTTTAATTTAATTTATTATAAATTTATTGAATTATGAATTAAATATATAATTATAAATATATAATAATGCAACTTGTAATATATAATTCTATTTATAAATGATTCTTAATTATTAAATATGCTTTGGTACATTACAAATCGTCCAATATTTCTTTAAATATATTCAGCAAGAGTTCGAATTCAATACGCGGCGTGTCATTCTACAAACAATTGTCAATAAAAATAAATTCAATAGGAAAAAGCTATCTAAGCTATTTTCTTTATAAAATACACGTTACACGTGTTCGAAATTTGCAAAAAAAAAAAAAAAAAAAAGAAAGAAAGGAAAAAGAGCAATTTTCTTTTTCCAGAATAAATAAATAAATGTAAAACGAAACTGAGATTACAAGATTATGGACAACCCTTGCAAGGTTAATTTCCACATTCCCAACAGGTCTCTTCTCCTACGACTGCTCTTCATCCACATTCTCCGCACCATTCTCTTCTCTTCTTTCACCCGCGACTATTCATTTTTCGTTTTATACTTTTCATTCTTTCGAACAGAATCGTACGTAGACATGCACAGTATACATGTTTCGCGTGTATCGAAGCTTTCAAGCTTTGCCGTTTCACGAAGCTTCGTGTTAAGATTCGTTTACAACTCGAACGACTGTCGAAGCACGAGTCGATAACGTTTTCGCAATTATTTCCGACTGTTCGGTAGTGATCTTTGAGAAGAGAAATGACGTAACTCGCTTTTGAACAGAATTAGATATTATTTTGTTAATCGAAGCACAATTCAAAGTAATCACAACTCTCATTTTATCGATCAGTCTGAGTCTGTTCAGGATCGAGCCGGGACAATAGACTGTTTACGGAATACAGCGCATGAATCTTGAATGATTGTTGAATTATATTCCAAGACTATGAATGCCTGTATGTATCTTTGAATAGGCAACGCTCTGAATGCGTAACTATGATGTAATATAATAATTAGAAGACTGGGTAACTATGTTTCGTAAAGGGCTTGACGAGAAGCAAAGCATTACAAGTATTGCTTTTTGCAACTCTGACAGTATATTTTTTTCATCAAAGATAGTGAAGATATATGTTATCGTGTCATATAAAAATTTTATTTTATTTCAAATTATTTTTTTAAATTATTGCCACTGGATGGCAATGATTATTAAATTTGAGAAAAACGACGTTGCTTATGGGTAAAATTTTGTAATAATTTTATATTATATTACAAAATTTTGTATTAATTTTATATTATGTGATAAAATTTTATATTAATTTTATATTAATATAAAAAACTTTGTATTAATTTTATATTATATTATAAAATAGATATTACATCATAAAATATTATATATAGAAACTGAATAACAATTCTTTGAAAAAGGCTCAGGTAACAGGTCGCACGTGAACGATGCTGGTATTAAAGCTAGACATTAAAACGCTAGAACTATCGACGACTAACATATAAATATTTGTAGGAAAGAAACTGAAGTGCAAGAAAAAATTAATAACACAACAAAGAACACAAAGCTTCTATCGATACATTCTGTCAATAAAAACCACTCGAATAAATATCTAAAAATATACTGTTACAAATATAAAAGTTAAAATTCCAGTAGAAAATTATAAATTGGTTTGTAAATTGTAAATCATATTTTCGACCACTGTTGAATTATATTTATAAATTTTAACCACTTTGGTAGTTCCAGTGTTATCTCTCGAGAGCGAGAGCTCCAAAATTCAGTGTTTGTAGTTTCTAACACTTTCTATAGTCTGTGTAGTCTAACGAGACAAGATAGCATAAACCTAAACAAATGCAACGTGATCGATAAGGTTGGTTCATGGGTTAGAAGCCTTGCGAATTTAGGAGCTCTGTCGCAGGGACACACAATGTGTGCTCTAGGAGCCATAAAATAACGATACCAGTTCTTCCTCGAAGATCGATGGCAGCCAATAGTTGCACCCGCTGCAATTGAGCACGCGAACGTTTTGTTTATGTCTATTGCCTCGTCTCGTCGGACAGACTATACGTAGACTCTCCTAAAGCCTGTCGCATTGCACGCTCCTGGCAATATCGAGGTTTTAACCCTTTGAGCCTCGATACGTCACGCTGGCTATTGGAGGTGACAATAGAAATTCGCTATAGAACTCGTATTATCTAAGAATTCTTTAAAACCCTAATTCTTTAAAAATTGTTTCAAAAATTGTCACACTTTAAAAGATTGTAAAAAGTAAGTTGCATAATAACAACGACAATAAATAAGTGAGAGACATTGAATTTATGTAATTTATTACTTAAAATAAGCAAAAGTGGGAAACGAATCGGGTTAAATATTAAATTCAAAAGTATTACGTTAGAGTTGAATATTAAATTCAAAAATATTAAGTTAGAGTTGAATATTAAATTCAAAAATATTAAGTTAGAAATGAATATTAAATTCAAAAATATTAAATTGGAGTTAAATATTAAATTCAAAAGTATTAAGTTAGAGTTGAATATTAAATTCGAAAATATTAAATTAGAGTTGAATATTGAATTCAAAAGTATTAAATTAGAGTTGAATATTAAATTCGAAAATATTAAATTAGAGTTGAATATTAAATTCAGAAGTATTAAGTTAGAGTTGAATATTAAATTCAAAAGTATTAAATTGGAGTTGAATATTAAATTCAAAAGTATTAAATTAGAGTTGAATATTAAATTCAAAAGTCAAAAAGTGGTCAAAGCGACACAATTTATAATTTACAAATTATAAATGACACAAAACTGTGTACTTTTAAAGATTTAAATAATTTTTCGTAAAACATATGAATAACACAACAATAATAATATAATAATATAATAATAGAGTTTAATATAATAATAAAATATATAATAATCAAGTTTTTGTTCAACGTCTCTGATGGAAATTTTTCGCCTTAATCGTCTAGTTCTAGTGTTAATGCTCTCTGTTTGATAAACGCTGGCCTTGTGTAAAACGAGTGTTCTCTTTTTCTTTTTTTTCTTTCGTCCCACGTTCGATTTCTAACTCTGTGTCGGCGTGATTCGCGGATCCGGAAGTTGAAGTTTTCGACGCCCCTCGAGAACTCAGTCAGACGGTCGCGAGATCTCGTCTCTCTCGCAAAGCGAAGCAAAAGAGAGAACATCGGGAGCGAGGGAAAGGAGAGCTTGTTGCTTTTTCCTTTTTTTTTTTAGTCACGTTGCTTACGTAGCAACACGATGACTGGCGCCAGCCATGAATGGTTTTTTGCACGCACGCGAACTCGTTCGCCAATTTTTTTTTTTTCTTTGCAAAGCTGCTCGCGAGGAAAAGCCGCGAGGGGTGAGAGCCGCCTATTCGGAAAGTGTTGATGACCTTTTTTACTTCGGCGCCACTGTTTCAGATGTTGAAGCGATCTTAAAATCGCGGTCGGTTTGAGGAAGAAAACTGAAGTAGATTAATCGAGTGTCTCGAGTTACTGACGTTTTTGGGGCTCGTTGCAGATTGTTGAACGAGAAGATGGTTAGCAAACGCTGATTGTTATCGGGGCTTTTGCGTGTGTGTAACGTTTACAATAATTAATTAAATATTATTGTTACATTACATATATTAAAAATTGTTCACAATTTTGAAACTATTAATTCTTCTACCCATGTTTATTAGAACCTTTTTTTCGTGTTTCGAGTATCATCTGTCGTAGAGGTTATGAACCCTTTTTCTCTATTCATCCTGTACATGATGTGTGATATAATATATATTGTTGTATTATATAATAATATAACTTTAATCATTAATCTATAATTAAGACTTATAAGAAAGTTTGTTTTCGTTAAATACTTTTGGTTAAAAACTTGAAATACATACTACAATTTTATTGATCATTGATATTCTATAATAGGTACTTTATTGTTGTTTGGATAAAAAGTATGGCTTTTTGACTTTTATTTCATTGTACTATGAAAATTGTGAGAATTTGTACATACACATGTACATACGTATTTTAGACATAAATTATTTTCAGATGAAATATGCAAGAAAAACATTCGAGGGTCTAGAGTGGAAGTGAAAAAAAAAAATTACATTTTAAAAACTTGCCAGAAAACTGACTGATGGAAAATTATTTCTAAAGTAGTAAAGAAACGATATATATGTGTATATAAGTGTCCACTATTACTATACTATATATATATACTATATGTATATGTCTACATATGTACGATATGTTTATTGCACTATTATTATGCTATATGTATTACTATATCCATATATATACATATATATGTGTGTGTGACTATTACACATTCTTTCGATATCAAATATAATTTTTACTAGTTACAAAGAAGCCAACAAAAAAATGACAATAAAAGTACATTCCTCTGTCACGACAGAATCATTTCAATCGCAACGAAGTCACGATCACGAAACGAGGACAATTAAAACTGAAATTTCCTTTGTCCTTGCCTCAGCGAATAAGGAACAGAAATCAGTCGAGGGATGTGCTTAGCCCCAAGTCGCTGAATGTCATCGTGAAATCGATTTAGAAGAAAAAGTGTCTCGCGGTTAATCTCTAAATATACGATTTCCTTAAACACGTAATCTAATTACGCACGTATGTATGCACGTTACGTGAAGAATACACGCTACACCGGATAACAGAAACCTTAGCGAGATAAATGCGACCGTGCCCCTCAGTAAAAGCCATCTGCTTCGATCGTCGTCGTTTTTGCAACCCATCGAAGACTCTTTTCTTTTCCAATCAATTTACAAGATTCTTTAAAGTCGAATTTCTTTACGAATTTGGAGGCACTTGTTTCGTTCGTGGATAATTCGTTGTTCTCTCCTACTTTTTAATTTTTCCTTTTGCGAATAAAACGACAATAAAAATACAAGAGATGGACGATCGAGCATTAAATAAAAGAGGATTAAATTTTTATGGTTTTCCGATTATTGAATCTTGATTGCAAGTCACGTGCAATCTCTTCGATTTAATTAGCTCGTTGCGCAACACTCGAAAGATTCTTTTCAACCTTTAGAGAATGAAATTTCGAGTGTTCTTCGGAAATCTAGTTTTATCCGATTTGTATCATAATTCAGGCTGGTTCTGAGAATTTCATTTCTCTTAGCCTCGTTTTTATTCGTACGTTTTCATGTGTGCGAAGAATCTAATAGACTAAATTGAATTATCGAGCGAGAGATAGATTAAGTTCAGTCCAAAGGAGGAATAAGATTGACTCAATCGTCGACTTTTCCACTTTATACATACCTGAATAATTTGAATCTCAATTTCGAAATTGATCTTGGAAATTTTTTAAATTACACTCGTTTCCAACGTGTGAGTGTAAAAATTTCGATCGTTAATTTTTCTTTTATTATCAATCGAATCGTTCAAATAGAAATATTTTCGTTCGTACAAATTGATCCGAGACTTATCGTCAAATTGATTATTTACTTAACAAACACGATTGAGGATCGTCGAAACATCTACAATAAGGAGTAACGTGAGAACAAAACGCAAAAATCCGAGGTCGGCCATACTTCTGAAGAGTCTTGAAGAGAAGAGGATGCGATCAGATTAGCGAAGCAACATTCTGTGTACTATCACATATTTGTCGAAACGATTATCTACTCTGTCAAGTGAGCCGTTTCGTTCACTTTTCGTTCTGTTGATTCAAATTTCGCTGCTAATGAAATTCTACAAATGACAAATCATCTAATGGTAGCGAACCAAACGATTTTACTAGACGATAGATTTCGTGTTTAAAATTGAGAAATTGTAAAAACGAAAAACTGTCGATAACTTGTGTCAAACTGTGTTAAATTCTTATCGTTGGATATCAACTTGCACGATTGAACTAATAACATTATTAATTTAATAATTTTACAAGTCAGAGTTAATAAGTGATATATTCTATTGAAAACGTACTGAAACATACATTTAAAATTACATAAATATTTAGATGAAAGTCTAATAAACACACATGTTTAAATAAAAATTCCCTGCACTCAGAAAGAAACGTGATAAATTCATTTTTGCCACTTTTCCGACGAATTTACGTCGTTTAACAATAAAAATAAGTAATTAAATGAAAGAATAATCTATCAGATCAATAATCATTTTCGCTACTTCTCGATTTACGTTACTTAATAATAAAAATAAGTAACATAACCTATCTTCACAAATATATTATAGCTAAATGCAAATTTCTCGCATACAGAAAAAAGATGTGATAAATTCATTTTTGCTATAATGCTACAATGCTATGATATAACTCATTTACAATTCATTTTTTTCGATTTACGTTACTTAATAATAAAAATAAGTAACATAACCTATCTTCACAAATATATTATAGCTAAATGCAAATTTCTCGCATACAGAAAAAAGATGTGATAAATTCATTTTTGCTATAATGCTACAATGCTATGATATAACTCATTTACAATTCATTTTTTTCGATTTACGTTACTTAATAATAAAAATAAGTAACATAACCTATCTTCATAAATATATTATAGCTAAATGCAAATTTCTCGCATACAGAAAAAAAATGTGATAAATTTATTTTTGCTACAATGCTATGATATATCTCATTTACAATTCATTTTTTTCGATTTACGACATTTAACAATAAAAATAACTGAATGAAATAACCTATCACATCCTCACAAATATATCGTATTTAAATACAAATCTCTCGCATATAGAGAAAAATGTGATAAATTCATTTTTACTACAGCAGATAATATAACTCATTATATAATTCATTTTCTTCGACTTACTTAACAATAGAAGCAATTAAAAATAAATTATCACACACTCGTACTGGAGATATAAATTTTTCGGGATAAAGAAATCCTTCAGAAGGAATGCGACAAATTCATTTCTGCTGCTTCTCGGTTCACGTCACTTGACTATAGAAACAAATAATCGACCAAAAGGACAACCTATCGGACTCGCAAGTATATAAATTCCCCCGGGACACGAGAAAGATATGAGAAATTCATTTCTGTCGCTGACGGTTCTTCCCGTCACTACGTGACGACCTAAAAAATACCCAACAATAATGACCTAACCTAAAAACACTAACCTAGCACAACCTATAATAACCTAAAAACAACAACCCAGCGTGATAAAATTCCCGACACATGAAAGAATCTCGAACAATGGCAAGAAAAAAAAAAAAAAAAAGAAAAAAACAGCAACTAGAACGAGAAGATGTCGAAAAATGTCAGATCGATGACGAGAGAAACCGAAAGAAACGAATCTCTCTCTCTCTCGGGCACGTAGAAAAGAACTGGGAGCATCTCCAGCTTATTATCTATCTTCAAAATTCCACCTTGCCCCGTAGAATGGCCGTCTGCCACTGTCAAAAGGGGAGTCTTAATTATTTACGAAGCGGAAATGACTACGATCTCTAAGCAGCCTGGTTTAAATAACCAGAAAGCATTTTCAACCGATCTACGCGCGCCCGTTTACATTTTCTACTTAACGGGGGAGAGAGGAGGGCGGCGGTAGGCGACGGCGGTGGTAGCCTAGCAGTCGTCGAGAGGGTTTAACGAGCGTCTCAGCAGCTTTGAATCCTCTGCGCCGAGGTATCGAGCGGTTCTCTAGCCAAAGAAGCTCGAGTTCTCGCTCGAGTTGCTCGCCGACGCACCGGGGCGACGACGCCGCTCAAACGAAATGACGCCTTTGAACCACTTTCTAACGGCTAATTAACGGAGCTGGCCCCTCTCCGTTTAAGTAGTACCTGCCTTTTCCTTTTCTCTTTCTTTCTCGCTGGACGACGCTGGCCAAAAACCGCTTTATTATTATAGTTAGCCGGCCTGCAACGTAGTTACACCGCGGGACGCTGTCTCTCTTTGGACAGCTTCACTAACAACACTCTCGTATTTCTTGCTTGCTCGCGTTTTAATTTTCAGACGAAAACAAGAGGAACAGTCCGTAGATCGGAAACTTGTGATGGAAACAGCACGAAGTGTTACGAATCAGTTAAATTTCACGCGTCTATAGGAAAATTTGAAAGTGCAAAGTGAGTTATAAAACAGCTGAAGTACGATGCTTTTTACAACACTTGCGTTTTATCATTGTTTACAAATTAAAGTATGAATTTACATAGATAGTCCGCTCTTATTGTTTTCCACCTTTAGATTTCTATTTATGGGGATCTCCGGGGAGGCAAAAGTTCGCGATAATATCTGCGACAATATGAATGAATCATTAGAAACAAAGTGTGAAGAAGTTCGATAAAGTGAAATTCGACTCGTGATAAGTACACAATAAGTTTGTACCAGTGTGTAGAAATAAGGAATAAAAATAGAAAGTGCATAAGCACTTCATTGAAAAGTTCATCAAACGTACGTTGATATTTTCTCTCTTGTTTTAACGTAGAATAAGGTATAGATGTAATTCCCAAAAGTTTCTTCCCGCCTATTTTTTTGATAAAACGTCGAAATATAAGAAAAAAACCAGTTTTATTAATTTCAAATTAAATTTAAATTCAAACACGATTTTTTCACTATGTTTCAAAAGTCATCCCCTTCAAAAAACCGCCAGAGCATTCGCAAGTTTGTACTCTCTTCTTAATAGGAAATGATTTTTGGCCCACCCTTATCCATTATTGGCTTACATCTTTCTAGATTTTTAAATCTCGCGACAAACTTCGGAAGCGTGCAAGAGGAGAGAATATTCTGACGTGAAGTGCCATAATAAGTTCAATAAATTTAAACGTTACAAACGTTTGCCAATCTGTTCTAGTAAGTAAAAGTAGGACCGAAGCATCGCGTAGCGGAAAATTCAGAAATACTTCGTGGAATTAAAGTTATAACAAGATGCGACGTAAAGGATTTTTATCTCAACAGTTTGCGCCTTTCGATTCCTACCTGTGGAAAATTCTGAGAGCAAAGGATCGTCCACACTTTGCAGGACGAATCGATTGCCAGAAAGCGAGGCGTGAACAAATTCGACAAAGCTGATCGCGAAATTCGGTCCACAATAAATTTAATAACTCTTCCGATATCAATTTCCCACTGATAAAGGGGGAACGATACTTCAAAGCACTATGGTTTCACGTTTCACGTGATTGGAATTCAGGTTCAGACAAATGAATCCTACTTCGTTGGCTTCGTTTAATCGGATATTGACCGGAATTTGGAAATTTTTCGACGAAACGAAGTTCGCGCCGATCGAATTGCCTCCGCGCGAGCGTGCAAAGCCAGAGATAATTGTTTTAATTTCGAGTCACTCGAGAATATCATCGAAATAATGCCAAGAAATGGCTGTGAAATTGAGAAAAACGAGAGAAAGGTTCGCGAGTAAATGAAGAAAAGAAAAGAATCGTACGAAAGGAAAATGAACGTACGTGCTAATCCCTCCTTTGCACTCGGATGTTCAGGCGAGGAGACTATCGTCGTTCGCTCTTCCGCGTGTGTACACAGCGAATTTGAAGCAAGCGGTTGAACACAGCAAAAATAAAGTTTCACAGAAACAAACGGAATAACAAGATTAGTTAACCACATTTAAATAACCGAGAGATTCGTAGCCTTTGCTTGAACTTAGCACTTAAGACCAAAGAAACTTGGAACCGAGTTGCACCGTTGCCTAACGTTAAACTAATCCTAAACAAACTTGAAACTAACTATAATCCCAGGCAGTATGGCACGTTTCGAACACGTCTTTCTATCTTGCCGGCTAAAACCCACTCGACAATTAAATTTGCAATATCCTTGTTAATTGCAAGTCGAGGTAGGAACGTAACGATCGTTCGCGACAGAATTTTTGGCTTCGTCCCTCGATTTTTCGAGCTGAATTTGTGTATCCATTAGCGGAGATTGCAAAATTGTTATTTATACAAATTGTTACATTTATCTTTGTAAATTTTTTTTGTTTAAATAATAAATAGACTGAGACTAAATTTCCATTCAACTGTGCATAAGACTCGCACAAATTTTACAATCACGATATTTATAATTCGAATTGAATTTTACTATTCGAACACATTTTACTCTCACATGGATGTTTAATGTTATTTAATTTAACAGATATTTAATATTCAATTTAATTTTTAATACTTATATAATAATATTTAATATTTTATTTTAATTTCGTAACATTTATGATATTCAATATTTTATTTTATTTTATTTCGTAATATTTGTAGTATTTAATATGTTATTCAATTTCGCAATATTTATAATATTTAATATTTTATTTCATTTCGTTTTATCTAACGTCACGATTGGTTCTGGATTTTCACTTGTTGCAATTATTAAAGAAAAGATAAAAAAAAACGGGAAAGAAAAATATGCCATAAGCATCTTCGAAAAGCTGACACATTGAATGCGTAATTATTATACGTATAACAGTTATAAGAAAATGAATATTATTTGCTACTCTAAAACAGCATATTTCGCTATTAAAAATAAGACAGTAATAATATTGAAAATCAGAAATGTGTAATACGTTGACATATTTCGTAATATGTTATAGAAACGTAGACGTCGTGGAGTTTTGACCTCCGTGCCTGTATCTACGCGTTGCAAAATTTGACGAGAAAAATGTGAGAAAATTGGGAACTCTCTCTCTCTCTCTCTCTCTCTCTCTCTCTCCCTCAGCGACAAATATTTTAATACCATCGAATCGATTTTGCAAACTTCCAACTACAAACTACAAACGTCTTTATGATTCGCGAGAACCACAAGCCAAAATCGAACCATTAACCCTTTCGACGAGGCAAGGGTATTTTCGAGAAATCGCAAATACTAACGCGCTGCCCGTACCAATTATCGCGCTCGTGATGCACGAAGTTAGCTTCCTCGACCGGGGCTCTACAATCGCGACAGTCCGACCGAGCAATTTCGCCGAAATAATTATCTCAAACTATCTGGAACGTTCCTCGGGCAAGAAAGGTTTCCTAACGTCCAATCTCCACTATCGATCGCCGCAGCTCAGGCTTCGTTGTCGAAGCGATCATATTCCTACAGAAATGGTCTATTCTCAGATTCCTCTCGTAATTGTCGTCTGTGTAGAATACCGATTCAATAAGTATTACGCAAGCTTTCAGCTTTTGTTAATTCGACGAGCGTTTCATCGAGAAGTAGAAAGAACACGGAGCGAGCGGATCGATAGTGTGAAATGGGCTTAAAGGTTACTCTCAACAAGCGCTGACATTTCCCATGCGTCAGTTTGACATATTTTTTTTTTACTAAAATGTGTGAAATGACGTTATAAAATTGAATATTTATGTGATATTACGCACAATATATTTATTATTATACAAAATGTATATATATCTATGTAACACAATAGCATTATATCACATTTATGCTATATATATATACATTTATTATTACAATATTATTGTGATTATTATTAAATTACATATTTAATAATTGTATAAATATAATTATATTGTTATTAAACTAGTTATATAAACATAATTATATCATTATTAAATTAATTATATAAATATAACTATATTATTATTAAAATTACACACAATTGATTAAAAATTTAATTACTATCTACTATTAATAAAAGAATTTGCAAATTTAATTATTCATCTTTTGATTATATTAATTCCTTTTTTAGTCTTTCAATTATATTAGTTCTATCGTTGTTGTGTCAATTTGTTTTATGCCAAGGGATAAATTTAGTTGGAAAAATGAGGATATATTGATCCAGAAACACATTGTCATTATTACTATCGACATTACTATTGGAAATGTACGAGACAGTGTACAGCAGAATTCCATTTATTCGAACCAAATTTTAGTTAATGGCCAATTAATCGCTTCAGAACATAACCTCAAATTAATTTGTCCTTAATTTTGAAACATTCTAACTTGAATTTATACGAATTTATCTAATTTCCTTTTTTTATTTTCAATTATAGTTGTAAGACGACCTTTTCTAAATCAAGGATTACTCTGCAGGAGGATCTTCTCTCTCTAATTGGAAGATTTACAGGAGAAAAAAAGGGAGTTTTAGTATTTCTCAGAAAACGAGTTTATCTTTCAACATGTAACGTCACAACTTTGTACCTTCTCATACATCAAAGTAGATTCAGAAAATTTTAATTTGCAATACGACATAGGAGCATGCGAAAAAATGTTGAACTCAAAATTTGTCATAATTGACATTCACAAAATGGACTCTTCAATATATGACAACCTTACAATAGTAATAATTATCTTTAGTAAAAGTCTAGTAATCGTTTTTTGAAAAGTAGAAAAATAATCAGAATTTCCTCCATCATTTCCAGTGTAAATCAATCTTTAATTTTCACTAGCTGAATTTACCTATAATGTTGTATACATATTTAATTTAAATAAGTTTATTACCTACACTGTACATAAATGGACACTTATTGTTAGTACGAATCAGTCTTTAACTCTGACAGAATTTTTGGCTAGTTAAATTTACCTACAATGTCGTATACATATTTAATTTAAATAAATTTATTAGCTGTACTGTACATAAATGGACACTTACAATTAGTACGAATTGGTCTTTAACTCTGACAGAATTTTCGCTAGTTACCTATAATGTCGTATACATATTTAATTTAAATAAATTTATTACCTACACTGTACATACATAAATGGACACTTAGTACGAATCAGTCTTTAACTCTGACAAAATTTTTGGCTAGTTAAATTTACCTACAATGTCGTATACATATTTAATTTAAATAAATTTATTATCTGTACTGTACATAAATGGACACTTACAATTAGTACAAATTGGTCTTTAACTCTGACAGAATTTTCGCTAGTTACCTATGATGTCGTATACATATTTAATTTAAATAAATTTATTACCTACACTGTACATACATGAATGGACACTTACAATCAGTACGAATCGGTCTTTAACTCTGGCAAAATTTACTTACTAGCTGTGCATAAATGAACACCTAGTATAATTCCACCAAAAGATTTGATATTTCCCTTTCGTTCTCACAGTCGTGATCGACCAACATCTCTCCATTATTAATTTTCTACATCTTGCTGTTCCCGATATAGGGGCGAAAAATGTTGCACGACACACGCGTTATCGGCGAGAGACGGCGGTGGATCGAAGCGGTGAAACGAGCTCTCGATTAAATTCACGATATGCCGAGCGTAAAGGAGCAAACAGAAGCGAATTTATTACGTCTGTTCGAGGCGTTTGCTGTCCAGCGGAGTTGCTGTCGGCCGACAAACATGTCCCGACGCAACGGAGAAAATGACAGAGCATCCTCGTACACACATGCAGCGCGTTTCGATTCGCAACCGCGTAAATCTTACACCTGCGTGAAATCTGATTTCAAAGGTACAGGGCCGAGGGAGATTTCACGTAACCGAAACTTTTTCTGTTTCTGTTTTATTTATACGGAACCGGGATGCACACGTGTTTCACCACGCGTTGAAAAATCGATCTCCTAGCGAGCTCTGCTCGCCTAGGCGTTGCCGAAACGCCTGGAAATAGGCCAGCTGAGAATCAATTTTAATGACCAAGTTGGGCGGAGTTCTACGCGTTTTTAAATTTCGAACATGGCTGAAGAAATGGAAACAGTAATGAAATTTAGTTGTCAGATGATGGATTTTTGTTCATTCTTTCAATTTTAGACGAACGTGGTCGAAGAAATGGAACTAATGTTGAAATTTGTTTCATTTATCGTGTTAGATATTGATTAGACTGTGGATTTTCATTCGTTTTTAAATTTTGACGAACGTAGTTAAAAAAATGGAAACAGTATTAAAATCTGTTATAATCAGATGGTGGATTTTTGTTCATTCTTTCAATTTTAGACGAACGTGGTCGAAGAAATGGAACTAATGTTGAAATTTGTTTTATCTATCGTTTTTCGTGTTACGATTAGACTGCGGATTTTCATGCGAATTTGCATTTTTACACAAGGCAAAGAATTTGAAAGATTTAGATAGAAAGTTGTTTTGTATACTGAATGTTATAGAAAGTATTATACAGATATTTCACATTCGACATTTTATATATTTTTTGTATTTTTTATATATATTTTCTATTCTTCTTCTATTCTTCTTTTTTGCGTCCTTAAATTACAAATTCCCACAAACGCACAAAAATCTACAATCTAGTTGCAATAGAGTTATAATAAATAAACATAATTATTAAGTTACGAATATCGTTGTTAACTTCAACAACGATCATCTGCGAGTCTCAATAGATCTATTCTATCTGAGATCTCTTGTTATTTAGATTACTAAATCTAATTACTCTAGTCGATCGCGAAGAAATTTATCTCAAATGTCGAGAAATTTTGGGAAACACACGTGAACACGCGTTGAAACTAACACGTTGAAATTTGTTTATTTAAAGTAACTGTGAAATATCCTAAGGGATTGGTACGTGTCTATCGCTGGCTGCAGAACATTTATGCTGGAATTATGAAATAGGTTAAGATAGGTTGCTACGTGTTAACAGCATAAACATGGCGCGTTTGATGTAATAAGTGGAAGTGCAAGAGTAATTTCGGTAATTTCATTGTAAATAACAATACTGAAATGACGAGTCGTTTCAGTCACTTTATTATTATTATTATTTTTTAAAATTTATTTTAGAAATAAAACAGCAGGCAGAGTAATTTCTTCTGGTTTGAGAAATGTTATTTCATTCGATAGTCAAACAACGAAATAAATAAAATAATATATTTCTCTGAGAGTCATTGAAGGTTTGTTCTTTCTTTTGAAACGTGTGTTTCATTTTGATTTCTTTAGTACTTGTATGCTTTTACTCGTTGATGTTACGGAACAATAAAAAAAATTGAACGAATCGATAAAACAATTGCTTCAGGCAAGCAACACGCATTAAACAAGTAAAATCAATAAGAAAAATTTTCTCTCGTTTATATTCATCCATAACATTCCGCTATTGTTTGTTATGCAACATGAAACAAAAAGTCTGCTGGATTGTAATTTGCATGCACGTTAGGTTCAGCATATTCAAACAGTTTATTCGGTCTTTTATATTGCACGTAATTACGTGTAATTTCAGGATATTTTAAAATATAGTATCCCTCCACCATATAGTATAGTTTGCCTCTATAAATTAACTGTACAATTTTTCTTTCGTATTTTTGAAATTTCTCAAATTTTTTTTTTTCAATTCTCCACTTTCAAAGTTCAATGAAGTGACGAAAAATATCGTGCAGCAAGTTTCAAGGAGTCGTTGTGCAGAGAAAAATTTCTAGAATATTTTCAAGGCCATGGTCTGTTTGAATTTATCGTCTGCAAAAAAATTTTCCAATGTTTTCGGAGACGTTTGAATTTTCACAATTTTTGAAAGAACAAAAAAAAAAAAAAAAAAAAGAAAAAAAACGAACTCACGACTATCAATAAAATATAACTGTTATATGAAAAATACTAAATTTTTCATCGTTATTGGTTCAATTATATCGCCGTACGAATACCATATAATTTCAATGTTTATTCCATCTTGTTACCATAAAAGAGCAATGAATATTATTTCCAATTGTTAATTGGTCCTCAATTTTCAAACAACGATCAAATTCAAATATCGTCAAAGATAGTCTGTTTTATTGCTGAATTATCTCCACATGATACTAAGACCGACCCCCCCCCCTCCGACCTTTTGCTTCTAACGAATGAACGTAATGGATTCGATCGAAAACAATTGGGCTATAAATTAAACGTTTCGCCAGATGAAAGAGGTCCGATGGTGTTCATTCGGGCGAGTAAGTGGAGGAATTTTTTGGACGAAATCCAGCATCGGGCCAGCTTCTTTATGGCGGGTTCCTCTTAGAGCTCTTATGTCGATTTTTCTTTATTTTCCAATGTACCTTAACGATTTTCTTCTTCCCTTGCATTTCCGGTCCGCCCTGACCCTCCTAATTGTATTTTATTCGAATAAAGGACGGGCCAATTACCAATTGGGTACTTTTTTTCGTATAAACTATTCAAGCCGACCGAATTGATATTTACAGCAGTTTCGCCGAGGGAAAAATCTTCGTTCCGTTCCGCCAACGGCCGAGCGATGTTTTATCAGGGGTGTAAACACCTCAATTCCTTTAAATTTCGTAGAATTGCAGAATTTAGATGGGAAAACAATTTAATCGAAAAGTAGCGCGCGAGTCTTTGGTATGTTGTTTCGTAGAGAAACTAAGCGAAGGAGAATTTAAAATAAATTGAAAATAAAATACTCTTAATAGATAATCTTGGTTAACCTTGGTCCTAGTGGATTAATCAGAATCTTACTAACGTTTCACAGCGGGAAAGAAAAAAAAGAAAAAAATGTCAAAGACTTCAACGATGCAAATCGATGGAAAAAATGTTGCAAACGAAACGTTGTCTTAAAAGAACTTTTGGTACCTGACAGCTTGATCAGACTTGACGACCCTTCACGCGCAAAACTGTCGAAGGCAGAGAATTTAACGATACGGATTGATTGGAAACAACGTTGCAAATAAAATAAAGTTGCCTTGGCAGAATCTTGATCTACGGTTTAGTTAGACTGATCAGACTCAGAATTACTAGTCAGAGCTAGTAACTTTCAAAATGTGACAAAAATATATTTCGATTGTACACTTAATTTCTAATTGAGAACAATTCTCCCAATTATCTTACAGACATTTAGAGATATTTGCAGTTGTTTGGAAAATTCTGTAATCGAACAAATCACGAAACGCAGGAGCGATTCCACCAGCGTTTAGGGACACGTGTTAAATAGTTCGTTAGCTCGCTGAGAGCATTAAAACTTCATTTTGCCCCGACACATATAGATATAGACACATACTTTCGGTGGTACAGTCCATAAAGTTACATACTGACAGAGAGAGAGAGAGAGAGAGAGAGAGAGAGTAGTGTATTTACTTCATGCTTCGTAGACCGTACGAAATAAACGTAGTTGCAGTGTGTACTTGTTTAGAAGCTGAAGCCTGGTTTAATATACACGCGTACATACATACATGTGCATGCATGATACGTTTAGAGGCTGAATCTTGCTTTGATATACATATGTACATACGTGATACACGCACAATGCATCTTTGACACACGATACACGGCCATTTCACGATGTTTCGACAACGAAACGTGAACCGATGATATTTTCTGTTAATATTACTACCAATACTGCTAATCATCGATGGCAGATTTTTAACAGGCGTAATTAGAAAGGCAGGACCTCACGTAGAAATTTGTTAATTTATTAATTTTAATTTAATTTTTTTAAATTTAAAATTAATTAATTTTAAATGAATAACTCTCGAATCTCGAGTAAAATTTCGTTGAAAATATTCAGTAAAACTGAGAGTTAGAGTGAGCATTGTTTAATTATTAAAATTGTAAATGTTTTTCGATTAATTTCCTTAAGAGGAGAGGAAGAAATAGAGTTCAGAAATAATTAGCATTATATTATGTTTTATTAGATTATATTATAGTATCATTAGTAATATATTATATTGATAGTATATAGTATATATATTGTATATATTATAGCATTATTAGTATTATTATATAGTATTATTAGTAATATATTATATTATATATACATTTATCTTTACAACCTTTGCAATTTGTCAATAATCATACTTTCTTCAATTTTGTTCCAGAAACTGGGGTACTGAAATACATGCGGCTCATAAACGTAAGTTCCACTTCCTATCATCTATAATATGTCACTTTAAGAAAATTCGATCCAAGTAATTATAATTATGTCGTTAGCTTTCTCAATTTCTAAAACAAACCTAATACATGCACGACCAAGCGAATTTAGCACATCAGTAATACTATCCCTGGCAAAATGTTTTCAAAATCAACAGTACAATACAAAGGATTGTATTTATATATTTGTATTTTATATATATTAATGCAAAGTATTGTATTTTATATATTTGTATTTTCATATATATCCCAAATGTATAAATACAATATTGGGATATTTGTACAATTTGAGATATATATAAATACAAAGGATTATATTTATATACTTGTATTTTATATATATTGTATATATAAATACAAAGTATTGTATTTCACATATTTGTATTTTTATGTATATCCCAAATATGTAAATACAATATTGGGATATTTGTACAATTTGGGATGTATATAAATACAAAGGATTGTATTTATATACTTGTGTTTTATATATAGTATTGTATTTCACATATTTGTATTTTTATATATATCCCAAATATGTAAATACAAAATTGGGATATTTGTACAATTTGGGATATATATAAAAGGATTGTATTTTATATATATTGTATATATAAATACAAAGTTCTGTATTTTGTATATTTTTTATATTCCAATTATATAAAGACAATATTTGGATATATACAAATACAAACGATTGTATTTTATATATTTTTCATATCCTAAATATATAAAGACATTATTGGGATATATATATATATATATATATATATATATATAAAATACAAAGGATTGTATTTTATATATATTGTACATATAGATACAAAGTATTGTATTTTATATATATTGTATATATAAATACAAAGGATTGTATTTTATATATACTGTATGTACAAATACAAAGTATTTTATACATTTGTATTTTTATATATATCCCAAATACACAAATACAAGAGCCGAATCCTTTTACACCTATCTCGGATGTAAATGCGTCATACGATTCTCTTACGTCAAAAAAAAAAAAAAATACGTAGCAACACGTAGAATTGTGAATCGGAGGAAAATGGGGAATGAAAACGATGGGGCATTTCACTTTGATGCACTCCTCTGTCATGCGTGTGAAACACACACGTGTGTTTGCATTGCGTGTTACACGAGTTATTACTTTGTGTTTCTGAAATGTTCTGCAATATTCACGGAATAATATACACAAAGGGTAAACAACGAAACGCAATTTCACGTATCGTTCCCGCGTAAATAATTTTATCCGCGTTTACGTTCGCGTCCGCTTTGACTTTATTTAAATAACGTCGCAGAATTGTCGAAGAAGCTCGAATAAATTTCCCTCGTCGCACGGCCTCCGCTTTGTCGCGATTCCTCAAATGGCACTTGAAACAAATTACTTGAACATTTTGATTTTGTGTGATCGACTGACTGATTTTTATTTGTTAGGTTCGTACCTGTTGTAGATCCTAATTTTGTTTCATTCTAGTTATATCTAGTAATTGCTTGGATACGTTGTATAATCTAATTATACTTAACTTTTCGACTTTTCACCCACGTAACTAATATCATTCCTTTGTTTTTATTTTATTATTCTTTCTTTCTTCTTTTTTTTAAATTTTAATGTACTTTCATCTCATTTGTATTTCTACATCGATTTTTTTTATTTATTTATTTATTTTTTTAGGACTTTAACTTTAATAATTATCTTTGTTTCAGCGATGAAGAAAATTATTTCACTATTGTCTGAATACAAATTACACTATAAATACTTTATGTCCTAACACTTAAATTTTGAAAACCTACGAAAATTTGGCGATGTTTTCACTGCTTCGAAAATTCTATAGCATCCAAGTTGCAATAGTTGAAGAAATGTTTAAGAACTGTTTGTCCATTTTGTCTTTTGTACGTAGCATGAGTAATTTCTACAATCGATACGTAACATTAAATTATAAAATTTATACAGTGCAGTATCCATATAAATTATTATATATAGAGTGATTCTCATCAATATTCGGCCAATAAATGTTGAATATATTTTAATAACAATTTTACATTTATATATAATTTTTATACATAATTTTATATTTATATTATATTTTATTACAATTTTATAAAAAGAAAATTGAACAATAGTAGAGTTGCATTCGTTTTAAATCTTGAAGTTTGAACTTCCAAAAAGCATCATTCGTTTTATTCCATTTTTGTACCACGTAGCAGATGGCGGAGTGAAGGCACTTCTCTTCAAGGAAAATTTTACAACACGCAAAAACATTGGAAACCAATTTTACAACAGATTTGAAGTTACGAAGCCTCACCTTTATGACCATCCCTCAAAACTTGCTGTGCGATCTTCGCTAATTGATCAAACTTCGAATATCAGACGAGAATGAATTCTCCAAGTCTAACATTCAAGGTTAAATAGAATGACGAAGAGAAAAAAAAATCACACGTCAAGCTTTCAGAAGTGGTTGCAAAGGGGAGATCCCGTTGCAGATTCGCAAAAAAAAAAAAAAAAAAAAAGATTTATCGATGTCTTCACACAATAAAGACAATTTATGGCACTTCATCTATATTCACCTGTTAATGTGATGCGAAGGGTAAAAATTCCAAGAGCAGAGATCTCTTTATGCTTTGAAAACGGACTCGGGACTTTTTTTTTTATTGTCGTACGATCCCCTCTTACAAAATCACGACGAGTTTCGATATTCAGTGTCCGAATATTAATGGAGATCGTCCGTTGTACAACGGTATTAAACTGGAAACTGGAAATGACGAGACGAGAAATTCAAAGGCTCTCGTTCGTATCGCGAGCGTGTAATGGCGAGTCCGTCCCGAGGAAAACCTTCCGCTGCATATTCAGCGAGATATGCAAAAGGGAATAAACCGTGAGCTACTGTGGAATTCAAACGGAATGGTTATTGCGGACAAGTGGGCCGATTGAAGTCCGCATTGGAAACAAAACGGCCAGCTTTACCCAACGAATGAAAGAATTCCCTCTCGTCTGGACGTTGGTACGTGAGGCGTGTGTGACAAAACGTCGCTGAGATTATTTTATTTTATCTGGTGGGGTGTCGAGTTTGTTAGTTTACAATTGCAACCTGGTAGTTTGCCAAACTGCTGTTTGCCAATCGTCAAGCGTATTGTGTTTAGAAAATTTAATTAAATCAATTTCTAAAAGAGGATGGTGGATTTTCGTAAACAAAGACATATAGAGTGAAAAATTTCTTCCCACCTATATTTTTTTTTAATGAAACATATACAAGAAAAAACTAATTTCATTAATTTTAAATTATAGTTTGAGTTCAAGTTTAAACACGACTTTCATTCATTATGTTGTTTAAAAATCATTTCTTCCAAATGTTGAAAAATATATAAAAATATAGAAAATATATAAAAATACAAAAAATATAGAAAAATGTAGAAAAAAATTGGAGATTTATTATTGGCCCACCTTACATTAATACCAGAACCACGATGACCGAAGTATAAAATTTGTAGCAGAGAAATTAACGTGCAAGTGGAAAAAAAATTTTAATCTTTAATCTATTAACTTGTAGCTGATGAATAAATATCGATAATATAAAATATTATCGTCCATTATAGTGGAATACAGTAGCAACGAGTTTGTTATTAGACACGCAGACGAGTCAGATTTACGATACTTAAATACCGAATGGGTTATTGGATTCTCCATTCAAACGTTATCTCTACGCAACAGAGCAAAAATATCCATTCGACCTTTCACGCAATCGCGTAGGAAGCGAATCCATCAGTTGATGAATTTTTGTTATTCAGAGATGCTGCAGAGATCTCCAACTATATTGAACAATTAAACGCGAATCGTGAAAGATCAATTGTTCGATTTCGACTTTTTCGTTATTGTCGCCGATTCGTTTCGAAATTTTAGTTTAGATTATAGTTTAGATTATAGTTTCAACGTCACTAAAAATCTTTAAAGTGTGAGTCTTTTCATCTGTTGTTAATTAAATAAATTTAACAATATAAATGTAATATATATAATAACTATTGATATTTAATATTTAATATATAAGAATGTATATGACAAATATTTTATTATATAATATATATAATAAATATTGATAATATTTAATATATAAAAATATATATGATAAATATTTTATTATATAATACATATAATAAATATTGATAATATTTAATATATAAAAATATATATGATAAATATTTTACTATATAACATATGTAATATAAATATTATTATATATATATATATATATATATTTAAGAATAGATAGAAAGGATCATATTGTGAAGATTTTCAGCGACTTTAAAAATCCCTAAAGCTATTATATTTTAATTGTAATGTTATATTATATTCATATTCAATATACGATAAATTTGTATTGAATATATTCAAAATATAAATCTCTCCACCCTTGACAGCGCAGCGTCAAATTTTGTATGTATGTATTACGTTCCTGGTATTCATCGGATAATGACATTTCCTTCCCGTATAATACAGTCTTCAGTATACAGGAGGGATTTTCGTAACGTAAAAGGATCACTTGTAAAATGAAAATTTCCCCAAGATCTGTTGAATGTTATTACCATTACATTTGACTCGTTTATCATTAGGATATAGTTGGTCACGAAACTATTCTAATATTTTACACAATAATATCATTACGTGTTATATATAAGACAAAATATGTTTTATAATTTTAAAATTTTATTAATCATGAATGTAATGACCGTCATGGTCGTATTGATCAATCGTATTGCAGTATTATTTGCAATATTATTTGCAAGTCTGGCGACGTATTTTATTAACAAAAGTGTCAAAAAAATGTATGCTATGTACGTGTTGGAAAAATAGCTACAAAATATAGTATAATAACATTCAACAGATCCTGAGAAAATTTTAACATTTTCTAAGAAAAATGTGTCAAATGTAAGAGGGTTTAAAAATCCTATATTATTTCTCATTTTTTAAAGAGAATTTTTAATAGATCATCTATTGTAAAAAGAATCTTTGTTACTGAGATAAAGAAAAGCAATTCTTTGCACTTGCACCTTTATAATGCAAAATAGTGTAAGATTTTACTTAAAAAATATCAAATTAATACGAGATGTCAAATTAATACGAGAGACGAATGAGCGTTAATAAAAATTTTACTTATAGGACCATTCATTAGAGGAATATCAATTACAAAATAATAAAAATGATCAACACAACCCTCGATTACATTATTTCTCGTTTTCTAAATAGTCCTTAACAGACGTTTAGAGAGATCTTTCCCTGTGTTATACATTTTCCAAAAAGGAAGAAAAACAAATGTACCAAATCGTCAAATAAAATGACGATAATCCTTAATTACATTATTTCTTTTCTAAATAATACTTAACAAATGTTTAAAAAAGATCCACCATCGGATAAAGAAAAAAAAAAAGAAAACAATTATGTTATAAAATGATGTAACATTAAAAAAAAAAAGAAATATATCAAATCGTCAAATAAACTGATCATAATCTTTAATTACATTATTTCTTTTCTAAATAATTCTTAACAGACGAAAAAGATCCACCATCGGATAAAGAAGAAAAAAAAAAGAAAACAATTATGTTACAAAATGATGCAACATTTTTAAAAAAAGGAAAAAAAAGAAATGTATCAAATCGTCAAATATATTATTCCTCATTTTCCGAACGTTCAAAAAAAAAAAAAAAAAAGAAAGAAGAAAGAAATCCATCATCGGATAAAGAAAGAAATTATTATGCTTCAGATCAGTGGTCTCATTCGTCTCGCGAGTTTAACAATCGCTATCTGCATTTGCCTTCGAGTATTCATATTCAATTGGTAACAATATATTCCACCCCTCCACCCCTCTGGCGCGTGATACACTGGCACCTCACGACCTTAACGCTCTCAAAGTCGTAATTATGCGCATGCCTAATTCACCAGCCGGGCAGAGAAAAGTGCGAAAGAAGAGAACGTGCCGGAGAATTCGCAACGACTTACTAGCCGGTTGCATCGAGGGAAACTTTAACCATAAATATTGATCACGTCTCGTTTTCATTCACCTTCCTTTCAGGCTCTCCCTCTCGCGGGAATCAGCACCGCGAGACGAGAGACGAGTTTAACGTCCCGTTGCCTTTGACAAATTATCAACTGCAAGTTCGCGCGCTGTTCGATGAGAGATCAGAGCGCAAATATTCTCGGAGGAAACACGAATCGTAAAAAGTAAACTCATTCGCGCGGAAAAGAGCGGATTTCGAGCGAGTGGCGCGAAATTTTTTCCTTCTTACCTTTCTGTCTCCTTTTCCATTTCCCCTGAGAATTTTAATAAAATTACTCTTAGGCAAACTAATATTAGGGAAAATTGAAATCAATCGTTAGAAAATTGTTGATCATTGGGTTATTAAATTCTGTTAGGAAATTAAAATTAATTATCAAACGTACGTTGAGTCATTAGGAAATACAATGTAAGTGAAAAATTAAAGTGAATTATTGGGAAATGATCGATTGTTAAAATCACTGAATGTACACCGAAAGTTGTTAGAAAATTAATGATCGAACAATCACCAATTGTTAGAGACGTTATGAATTATTAAATACACCGAGAACTAAATAATTAAAAATTATTCAGTCATTTAATCAGTCAGAATTCCAATAACCGACATGCGGAGAATATTTCGGGACGAATCTTCGAAATTGCTCGGCGCATTGCGGAAAATTACATTGTTATTACAATACCGTGTATCATTACAATATCACGTTTGGCAATTTACAACGAATTCCGTAAATTTGTGAAATTGCATTTCGAATCGGCGGATTCGATAAGAATCGTTTAACGTCTGCGTAAAAACGTTCGCGATGTAAGTTTGTTTAAAAGGGAAGAAACGACGATGAATTATTTCTGGAATATCGATCGCTGGTACTCGATGAAATATAATAATTGCAGCGACTTCCTATGGATTCAATTTCCTATACGCGGCAGCATCGACAGGAAGAAGTGTGTTTTCTCACCAAACGCGCAACGTCGTTCATTCAATATCGCTTTTTTCCCTCGGCTGTTTTCGAAATTCCACGGTCTTACGTATACCGCATCTTGCCCGGAGTAACTTCACACGGAAGCCCTATCTCATCAGACGTTAACACGATACGCAACAGCTTCGAGTTTCAACCACGTGAAATGCACCGAGAATTTCGATACGCTGTAAACTTTTATTATTATTGTTACTGTCGTTATTATTCGATACTGTCAGCCGAGTGGTCCTTCCTTTGACAACAATTACCTTCCATTTAAAATATTCAAGCGCAGTTCACTCGAGCAACGTTCTTCGTTTTGATTTTCAACTTTCCGTTCTTGGAGGTACGAACATAATTAGAATATGAAAATTTCGAGCTTCGCGCGTAATGGAACATCTGGGTATTGAGCTTTTTCTTGAAATTTATTGAGAATTAATAGATTGAAGTTAGATAAAATTAGAATTGGGGAGAATTTGGAATTGTTGCAAATGTTTGAAACACCATATGAAATGTATTTTCTTCTTTCTTTTTTTTTTCAATTGGAAGCTGCGAAACAATTTTCTTACGTGAAATATTGAATTTATTAAAATTTTTCAAATTCTTTGAAATTCTTCGAGTCTTTTCAGCTGGCCTGGTTTCTAGTTTTTAAACTAAAGAGTAGATATTTATTAAACATGTATATATATATATATATATCAATTTTAAGTATACATGTTTAATAAATTAACAAATAAATAAATATATATATAATTAAGTCTGTTCGACTTTTAAAATCTTACATGATTTGAGTTTAAATCGACATAAGTCAGATTGGTTTCTATCTATAAAAATATTTAAATTATTTGTACGAAAGGACTATAATTTATAAATTATTTATATTAATAAATATTCATAAATTATTTTAACATATTAGTGTTTTAAATTTAATTTAAATAAAATTATACAAATTGTAATAAATAATAATTTTAATTTTAAATTATATTATATTAATATTAATAGTAATATTAAGAGTTGCATTTTTAACTTTATTATATATATAATCACTGAGGCATCATTATCAAAAATAATTGTTTGACAGTAATCATAATCTATGTATAGAGTGGTCATTGAAAGACTGAATGATATAAAACACAAATAACTTTTACAAACACGTTTTTAAAACTTTTTACTATTTTATTTAGAAACATAATTAATAGATTTTTTTCAGTATTCTATAATCTACAAAAAAGAAAATGAAAAAGGATTGAAAATGAACAAGTTACGACTTTCTCAAACCCTTCAATTCTTCAGTGGGCACTCTGTACAAGTTATAGTAATTTTTTGTTACACGTTGGATTGTAAGACTGGCAAACATTCACACTGTGAATCGTGCTCGAGCATTTTTGCAAAATTGAGATTTGGTGCCAGGATGAAAAGTTAATCAAAATGTCCAGATAGTTGTGTGAAAGGTCGCAAGATAGGATGTAACATAATACTCTTACCTTCGAGGTTTGAAACTTCCTCGATGGCCTCTTCATAGTTATTTAAAGTGGTTCTCAAAGTAGCTCTTACACGGTGAATAAAATTTGGTTCTAATTAACACGAATTAATACACGTGATCAGGAAACCTGATCTTTTAATTAGAAATTAAAATTTTACCTTTTTCCCCCCCTTTTTTTTTTTAATTAGAAGCAGGCATTATCTACGCTACTTTTCAGGAGTGTAATTGGAAACATGGACGAAGAGAGAAAAAAGACTCGAAATTTCAAAACTCGATGAAACTTCGAAGAGTGAAAATATTGAAGTTAAACTATTGGCCACTCCGAGTTCTTCGTTATGTCTCAACATTTTTGAATCAATTGTTCTTTCATATTTTTTGTTAAAAATGGGAAATATAATTTAAAAATGCAAAAATATGGAGCCAGACTCCACCTTTTATGCGATTTCTATCAATTTTCTAAATCTGTGTAATTACCGTTCAGCATTTCAAGAAAGAAATTTTAGATTCTTCATAAATTAATTCCGAGACAACGATATTCAAAAATTATTTCTCGATTCATAAAGCTGATTAGCATAGTTTCGCGAGCAATTCGTACGTCGCAATGTTATATCACAAATTTATATCAATTGACAGAGCACACCCGTAAAGAACACAAGTGACAAAAGGAATGGAATTGTTAAACTGTTCATTTCAAACGTCTGTCTATCCCTGCTGTATTTAAAAAAGAAATACAGTACCTACAATTCTTTTTTCCTTAAATCACGTACTCGCCGCTGTGTCCGAAATCGCGTATTTCAAAATTTAACGTTTATCCCGACTGCGTGACAACGAGATTGGCTTATCCGAGATCAGAAGTTTGCGGAACTTTCGTGCCTGTCGCGCCATGCATCAGTCAAATGCACGGTCAAACTCTCCATCGGCATCGATACCAGACACGCAGACACGTTTCGTAACTTTAGCAACGGGAAGTACGAATTCGCGCAGCGAACGGGGGACGAAAAATGAAAGAAATGGGAAAGAAAAAGAAAAAAAAGAAAAAAAAAGAAGAAGAAGCGAGACGGTTCAAAGTTCCATCCATTTTCACTCCATTCAGGGATCCCTGTCCATTTGGAAGGCTGGCCTGTGACCGGTGTTTGTATCGCGTGCCAATCTTTTTGCTCGCGTAGGTTAAGATTTCGTGGAGGTCGACTTGGTCTTGTCGTTTTTGGCAACCTGATTCAACCCCAAAACAGCGCGATCCTAACGAAACGAGCGAAACGAGATTGCTTTTCTATCGGCGCTTCCTAGAAATTATACGGAAAAATGGCTTCTGATGGTTCCAAACGCGATCGAATTGGTTGGTCGAGGAGACCAATTTAGGTTTCAAGTCAGAGGCTAAAATGTCGTGAAACATTCACAGGGAAACTGGAAACGCGAGAAGTGAAAAGAAGTCTCGATCAGCTGATACTGAGTGTTTCGATTGAACGAGGCCACTATAACCACTTGCGCTGATAAACTGATTGCGGACCATAACGAGCGACCGAATCGTACACAATAGTTTGTCGCTTTCCTTTCGAAACTCGTCGGTACGATATCGCTGGATGGAAATGATTGAGAAGTAGCAAATTCATTATTCGTTTTGCCTATTTTGTTTCAGTTAAATATACTTGAAACTAAGAAAATATTACAATTTCGGAACGAAAAGAGGTTAAGTATCTTTTCGAATTGTGATGATGTAAAAAATATTTCTTGCCTCGTATGAATGGCTAATAACTGATAAGAATTTTTTTTTTTTCTAAGGTCATCGATGCCTTTTTTCATATAACTATATATATATGTATATATTTTTATATATATTATATATTATTTATTATATATATTATATTTATATATATATATATTTTTTATTGTATTGTGTAGTTGGTGAAAAAATAGGCTTGATGTCTAAGAAGCATGATCTTAAAAATTTAAGTTTTACGTGTAAATTTGCCTCTATCGGGATCACAGACCTTGGCCAAATAAATGCAAATAAAAATGTTTACTGTTTATTACATCGTCAATGAAAATCTGTTCCATATAAATGAGGTCGTTCAAATATCGGTGTTTTTGGTTGTATCAAACAAATTTCTCAAGACGGGGAGCTGCTGTTAAGGCTCCATTGACCAGTAAAGAGAGACTATCTTTCAAGATAACTTTTTCAGCTGGGGAAGGCTAGAAACACAGATGACTGAAGTATAACAGTAAAGCTTTCATTGGAAAAATTAGAATAGAAATAGCTCCGTAAGGTAACGAAGAGCGCAAGATTTTGTTTAAACAATCATTCGAATCTCTAAAACTGCACGATTACAAGTCTGAAAAATTTTTAACGTCATTTTGTACATCCTCTACTTTTATTGAAAAATAAAAAAAAAATCGCTTCTCTATTTCAATTAAAAGTGAATGTAAAATCTACTTTTAAGATGAATACAAAAATAGGTGAGCCGAACCATACGCTATACTAGAAGCACTACGGTACATCCAAATACCAATCAGCGGTAATCTACACGGATTCCGGACTTCGACAAACGCGATAACAAACATCAATACCACCAGAAAGCACGAAGTCATGCAAATGGTTCAGAAAACATACATCGAATTTACCAACGACCATAAACAAATAATAATCACCTGGATCCCGCCACACCAAGGAATAGAAAGAAACGAAAAGGCCGACTCCTTAGCCAAAGAAGCAACAACAGATGGAACAAACGAGTCCAACATCCCAATCCCACACCAAGACCTACCAGCTTCAACGACCAAAGCTGAAAGAGAAGAATGGAACAGAATTTGTACTACGACAAATAGAACCAAAATACACGACATAGCACACCATTTCTACCAAAAAGATACCAAACAACAGTATAAGCAGAAAGGAAAGGATAGCCATGACTAGACTTCGAATCGGACACTCCAAGATCGCACACGAATATCTCCTAAGCAAAATAAAACCACCTTTCTGCAACCAACAAATCGCCACCCAACATCTGCCACATGAATGCAGAAAATACCGAAACCCAAGAAGTAAATACGGATTAAACTGAAACACGGTTCTAACAACCAGAAACAAAACAAAAAAAAAAAATGTTATCAACTACCTCAAGGAGACCCAACGACCAGATATAAAGAGAAAAATGCCAGCACGTCGCTAAAAACCTCGTAGTCGATGAAAAAAAAAAAGTAGGTGAGTTAAAATCCATAGTAACTTCTCTTTTCATTCAGAACGATCTATTAAACATTCGTTTCGCTCCTGAGACACTTTGTGTATGTACATACCATTATTATACCATCTTGTCTATCATAATTTATACTGTACACTTTACGTTTCTCTGTGCAATTCCAGCCTCTTATTTATCACAACTTTCTCGTGGCTAACTGCACATTTGTAAACAATTGGCATAGTTTAGCCTTCTTTTCTCGCAATAATTCGCGCCGTTTTAGGTTAAATATTCCATCAATCAACGACACTGCAAATAATCAATTACCGGAACTAATTGTTCGTTTGATTTTCTCGGCCTTCGAGAAAGATCGAGAAAATCCGTGCGTGCTAATTAGCACGATAAACACTCTCAGATTTCTAATCGTTGTTGATAGTCTATGTTCACAATCGAGCAATTAACGTGGATCCTTGTACGGAAACGGTGTGCTCCGATTGAACGTGAAGAAAAATGCGCGGAGCAAAGGATCCTTAATTGTCGGCGATAACAATCGGAAACTATTGAACTTAAAGGCTCGAGGGGCCAGTTAAAAAGACTGTTCCTCCAACAGAGCAGAGGTAAATGCTTCGCCGATGCATTTGAATCTTTCGACTTGGTGATTATTTTTAACCGTGGTTTCTAACAAAAATATTTATGTGTCTGTGTGATGCACGTATTTTTGACTCTTGAAACATACATATATATAAAATATTCATAAATATATTTTTGAAATATATATATATATACTTCAGAAATGTATTTTTGAATATTAATATATGCACGTATTAAATACTCTGTTAATGTATATATTATTAATATACATTAATATTAATAAACACTATGTTAAAAATATTTTGATGACATTGCTTGTTTATTCAAATGTTGTTTTTAAACTGTATGTAGTAATACAATGTCATATGTTTATTTGAAATATACATAAAACTATTGAAATATATATAAAATATTCAAAAATACATTTTTGAATGTTTATATATTAAATATTAATAAATACTATATTAATGTATATATTATTAATATACATTGATATTAATAAATACTATGTTAATGTACATATTATAAATATACATTAGTATTAATAAATATTATGGTAAAAATATTTTGCTCGTTTATTTAAATGTTTTTAAAATATAGTAATATGTTACAATGTCATATGTTCATTTATTATATATAATATTTTTAAGATACATACAAGTTAAAAGTAAAAACATTTTCAATAATATCTTGCTGCTCTTAATAATAAATTTCAAGTTGTGATTTGATAAAAATAAGAACGAGGGATATTAAAGTGTCCAAAGAATATTTATATGCGGGAACAAGACTCGAAGTAAGTAAGTGAATTTCAATGAAAAGTAAATAAACTTTTATTCTCCTTTTACGACCGGGGAAAAACTTTGGAGAACGAGAACAATAAAACTTTTATTCTCCATTTTAAAAGCGGAATTCAAACAATGAAGACAATAGAAGAAACTGGGCATCTTTAATAATTCATTGTGATTTTCTTCATAATTCTATTATGCATTCTAATAAAAGGAGTCAGAATATATTTCAATTAAATTTGTCATCATTAAAATCGTTTAAGTTGTAACTGTAAATTGTAACAAGAAACAAGTGACGAACTCCTTCTGTTATTGAATTTCTGACAACTTGTCTAATTGCTGTTATTCCTGAGTGAGTTTAATAATTAACCTAATTCGCAAGATTGAAGACTGTGCTGACAAACAAGATAAATATCTCAACAGAAAGAATGTTAAACTTCAATAAAATAGAATAAAATTAAAATAAAAAACATTATGAAATAAACTAAATAAATATTAAAATAAAAAACGTTATAAAATAAAATAAATAAATATTAAAATAAGAAACATTATAAAATAGAATAAATAAATATTAAAATAAGGAACGTTATAAAATAAAATAAATAAATATTAAAATAAGAAACGTTATAAAATAAAATAAATAAATATTAAAGTAAGAAGCGTTATAAAATAAAATAAATAAATATTAAAATAAGAAACATTAAAAAACATATATACGAAAGATAAAACTAAACTAACTAACTTTAATCTTAATTCTCTCAAGCGCACTTCTATCTTTCGTAATTACTCGTCGTGACATTGCTCTTCTATTCTTTCGCAAAATATCTACACCTTGTTTTCTCTAAATCATCACCACGGGAACACGTATTGACGATACGATAATTTGCGTTTATTAACGCGAGTCAATAGCAATGTTTAAGTCATTCGAGTTGATTGATTCAATTCAGCATGCGCTGAAGTTGCATCGAAATAAAAAGAACGCGGAAGGTTATATTGCATCGTGAGTGCAGCTAAGCGTGATTTAGTGCAATCACCTTTGTTGATTGCAACTCTGTCCTTTCATTTAATTTGACGTCCCTTTGATGTCGAGCAACGTATATATATATATATATATATATATATACATGTATATATGTATATATATGTACATCGTACATATAATACTTCTACTTCAAAGAAAATGCGTTATTCGCGTTATTAACATGTTTGTTTCAAACGTTTACGCTCCACGACGCTCAGACGACCCTAAAAAATGCGGAAAAAATTGACAGTAGAAATTGTATATCGTCTGATAAAAAAAATTTTTTAGAGATCGGTACACGTTGAGAAAGAAAAAAATTTCTAGTCAATCTGATCAATATCGGGTTTTCTCGCTATCGATGAGTCTACAAATATTTTTTGTTTTTTTGTTCTTTTTTTTTCTTTTTTGAACTTGAAATCTTTTTAGTTTAAGATTTCTTGAAACATTGAAATTCTGCGAATTAACTAATTTCAAGAAGAAGATGTTTCGATCGAACTTTTGAATTAAATTTCAATTGTAAACACTAATTCTTAATTCCTTAACGTTAATAATTATTGTTAATTAATTCATAATTGATGTAATATTTTATTATATATTATACAAAACAATACGTGAAAGTATTTGATTTATACAATATCGATAAAATTTCGAAATGCTTCGCACAATTGTATTTATCGAATGCAAGCGTTTGTGAATGAGTATTATAACTCTTGTGAACAATTTTACATTTTAAAATGCAAATTTAAATATTAATTGTACGATCAGATAAGAATGTAAAAAAAATGACCCTTTCAAAAATGAAATATTTTCTCTTTAAAGATACATCGTGATACTTCGTGTCCTTTAAATCGTTGCCTTCCAGGAATTCCTTAAGAATTTTATGTATATACAGTTACTTGCATGAATATCGATCCCGTAATCGATAATTTTTCTTTCTCGACAAGAGAGAGCTTCGCTTTTATCAGAATTCATAATGAAACCATTTATCAGAACCTCATAATGAAACACAGTTACTTCACATCAACGAATTGATCAGTCATGTAAATTATATATTTTGAGAAATATTTCTGCATCTAATTTGTATCTAATATTTTCCGCGATAATTGTAATTAATGAAGTCGAATGGGTCCTTGACTGTAATCATCCCACTTGTTTTTTCACTTTTGAATAACTGTGGAAATTTCTATGAATTTTTCCACGAATTTCTCTTTTTAATTGAGATAACTTAACCGATTAAACACGCGAGGAAAATGATGCTCAACGTCTGCTGAAAATTCACAAGAATATTACACGATATCAGATTGTTCTATTGGATTCTAAAAAATTTGTCAAAATTCTAAAAAGTTGTCAAAACTTTAGACACAATTATTAAAAGAGGAGCATTTTTCCAGACAAATATAAATTTTCAACAAATCCCTAAAGAACATATTCCCTCCCAGATATTATTTAATACAGTTGAGCAACATTCGAACCAAATGCGAGAGAAATTAATATTTGTAAAGATCCGAACATCAAATTTCCACTTCCGTGCGCGTTCCTCGTTTTAAAAACACGACCTGTAGCAATAAAACTCGCTCCTCTCTCACTGTACATCTTCGTGCAAAAAGAAAAAAAAAAAAAAAGGAAAAAGAAGAAGAAGAAAAAAAAGAGTTAAAACTTAACACGAACAAGCTCTCAAGTACGATTAACGGCACTCGGTATTATCTTTCAACTTTCACTCCATCGCGGTGAGAAGGATTTAGGTAAAACGATTCTGCGGTTCTCGCTGCGTCCCGCGTAAAGTGAGAAAAGCAAGCAACGAGGTGAAAAACAAAAAAGAAAAAAAACAAACAAAAAAAAAAAAAGAAAAGGAATACAATGAAAGGGAAAGGAGAGACAGAGACAGACAGACAGAGAGAAAGGGAGAGAAAGAAAAACAGAGAAAAGAAAAGAAAAAAAGAAACGAAGTCGAGGAGCAAAACTCTTTTATGGGATGAGAGGTGCATGGGGGGTTACGAGTGTTTAAGGAACCAAGGAAACCGGTGGGATTATAATGCCGAGTGAAAAGACCCTTACAAATTTCTGTGGGACGGGGAGGGGGTGTGGAAGAGGGAAAGGGGGCAGGCTTGGATTTCTAACTAAAGGAGAAACCGGTTTAAGCCGTCCGATGAACGTAATTAAACGCAAAGCATTGTACTTGTACGTTGTACGCTCGAGAGACACGGGGACGAGAGAGCAATTAGAACGAAATGGGGGGGCGGGGGGAGGAAGAAAAAAAAAAGGAAAAAAAAAGTGAAAAAACAAAGCAACGAGAATCGTGTCGTGACGTTGATGGCGAAAGGAAAAGAAAAAAAAAAAAAAAGAAAGACGTCCGTGTAATTGCACGTTTGTCGCGAGTAATATTGGCAACCAGCGGCGAGTGGGAGGGGGAAGGGAAGGCAATAATATTAATACTCGGCGTGTTAGTACGCGTGTTTAATTAATATCGTGGTTATGAGGTTGCCTCGTTACGTCAGCGACTCGCGTTCACAACACACGTTTTAAGAACTCGGCTCTGTGTGCTCTGTGCATCCACTGCGAGGACACAAATTTCGTGATGCGAGAACACGTCTTTTTCATTCAGCAACCGGTCAAGTCGACGTGTACAAGGATTTTTGGTGCTGTTGTTGGAGTTCTAATTTGTTCGTTTTTTTGGGGGGGGGGGAGGGTTTGGTCTAGTACGAGTGACGTTTGTTAGGATTCTATTAGTAGATGCAGTTTTTATTTTTAATTCTTTCCCTTTTTTTTCATTCTTTCGATTTTGATCCGGTATGACGTTCATATTTGTTAGAATTCAACTATTTGGTTATTCCATTTGTCGTGCAATTTTATTTCTCAGCTGTTCGATTTTGGTCTAGCGTGAAGGTCCATGTTTGTGTCAAGTTTCAGCTATTCAGGTTATTTACTGTAACTTACTTGTCGTGCAATTTTAATTCCTTTGATTTTGACCCAGTGTTCAGAAATTTTAGGCACTTGCTTTACGATTTTTGATTTATTTATGATTCAGGTTATTTGATATATTTAATAATGTCACTCTTCGTACATTATCATTGTTATCCCACGTACATAATTTCTTTATTCTTTCGTACATTATCATATATTTCAAGTTGATGATTTTAGTTAAGTTATTTGATTTTAATTGTCTGCACGTTATTGAAATACAATCATTTAATTCGAACGAAACAATTTTATACAACTGCAGTCGGTTTTGTCGACACGAACATTCCCCTGCCAGAATTACTTTCAATAATTTTCTAATATTTAAGTTACTGTGACACGAGTACGAGAAGACCGGAAAACGGAAATCCCTTTCGTGCTGGGAAGCCATATCCTCTTATGTACATATATGTACATACATAGAGTGCATGTACGTATGTATGTAGTATTGCATGTGAAAGGTATAACAATGATCTATGGAACCTGCACTGCGTGACTTCGCGTTACAATGGGCTAGGTTTGTATAGAATAAAATTCTTGGACGAAAATTTTCTCACCAGAAATCGTATTAAATCTTAAATTTCATTTTAATTACAAATCGATCTACCTCGACTCTAGATCCACAACGAGTCCACAAAAATCGATCAAACGAATTAAAATTATGCGTTACTTTTTTTGTTGTTCACCGGTGCTTCGAAAATATCCGATGCATAAAATATTTCAAATTTCTTTCGAAAAATAACAAAACAACACTGTTGGAATTGAAATTGTACATTTTTTTCACCTCTGTTCAAGAGTATTCCTTGCCAAAACTGACGATTCTAACTTTTTATTTAATTAACTGGTGCTTCGAAGAAATTGAATGATACGCGGAGATTTTCCATTTATACCAAACCACGAAAGAACGAGGAAAAATAACAAAATAGTATACAAACTGTGAGAGTCGAAATTGCACATTATTTTTCATTCAAAACGTTTTCTTCCAATCTTTCTACTCTATTCTTTATTAAAATAGTCGATTAACCTAATTTTATTTGATACATTCAAAATGTTGAGAATAATTCAAAGAAAGTATTTCCATTTGTTTTATAAAAGTATTATTATATACTTTATAGTGTTATATTTTTTAAAGGCACACTGCACAACACACTTATTTTTTATTATTTAAGAGTTCTACTCTCAAGATTTCAACTAATTAACTTTCGAAATAATCAATTGTCCTATTTTTACCTAGCCCAAGACACTCAAAGCGACATTAAAAACGATTTCCGTTTATTTAACAAAAGTATTATTGTATTTTTACATTTTTTTTACACATAATGATTTAATTCTAATTAAATAGAATAATGTAATAAAAATTATAAAATATAATTTAATATATAATAAAAAATTTCTGCAATAAAAATTATAAAATATAATTTAGTACATAATAAAAAATTTCTATAATAAAAATTATAAAATATAATTTGATATATAACAAAAAATTTTTGTAATAAAAATAAAAAGTAGTCTACAGCACGTGGAAATTAAGACGTTATTCATTTCTCCCTGTTCGACAGTTTCACTTTTGCTGATTCTCCATCGAAATGGCCGATTAGCATGAGTTTCGGTTAAATCGGTATTTCGAGGACATTCGAAATGGTACATGGAGGAGTGTTTGGTTTATTTCAAGTTTCTTCAGCGGATTTTTCAACGATATCGTCCTCCTATTTACATCCTCAAGAGAGCGTTCATCCGCTAAGAAAACGACCCTCATTAACCGTGAGTGTTGGCCCCGTTGATGAAGAGGCTGAAATAATTATCGCGAGCTTCTTTTCCATCGTCTAGGACAACCGTGCGTTAAAACAGTGTTGTCCGAGCCTCGTCCGCGAATAAAGCCTGATTTATACTATCCTGATTTATTCGCGAATAAAGAGCTATTGATACGGTCTAAGAATTTTTATAGTCCCGTTTCTAAGAAGATCGATGTTTTAAGAAAAATTTTAGTGGAAGATCGGAACGAGAGATCATGAATATTAATGGCGTTACCATTTTACCATTTTTCGAGAGTCAGGAATTTCTTAATGAAAAAAGAAGATTGGAAAAACTGGATTGGAATGGATTTGAATTTCTTGGGGCAGAGAATACAATTAATTTCATTTTTGCCTCGAATACCTAAATTTTATTTCCACGGGCGTTTGATAATTAATAAATTGTATATAGATAATTGTAATATTAGATTACTAGAGAGTTAGATAAATGGATTGGAAATTTATGTACACCTCCGATCAAAAGTTTTAGGCCAAAGTGCTATGTTTGTTTAAAAATTGGAAAAATAGATTATAATGTATTATAAAATACGATAGAGCAATTGAAAAATTTTATCCATCTATAAATTTAGATACTTTTATTATCTGTATTTTAATTATTTATTTGTTGAATTATTAAACTGAGTTCTAAGATATTTGATCGGAGTGCAAATTTCAAGATGCAAGAATGTATGGAATGTCCGCTGAATTAACTTCGCAGAATAAATAGAAAAATAATAGTAGCACTAGTATACATTGGTTTTTAAAATTCTCTTTTTTTAAGATTTAAACCCAAATAAATATTGTAGAATGTATTATTGCAGGCCTAGCTTTAATCTAACGCATAAACTATATTCTTACTTAGAATATTCAATACTATATTTTCAGATATAATAAATTGGCTTTTGGAGATCCTCAACGAGAAGTTTATTCGCCCAATTGCTAAGAAGATTTATTTGAAATACAAAAACTTCAGTATGGATAAATGTCTCTCTCTCGATAAAGTTAAAATAAAAATTTATACCTTTTACTATACGTGTGATCAAATACCAATTTTATTTTTACAATTTTTCTTCTGTTCACCATCTATGTCTATAACAGACGGTGGAAACAGTTTCCAACTCCAGCCATATTTCTCTATATTTTAACACCAGAACTACCCACGGCTGAAGCATAAAATTTCCATGAGAGACGTTAAAGCAGAAGAAACAGAAAATCTCTGTAATACAATAGGATAATACATAAGCTTTTATTTATATATTTTACGAAGAATTCGAAAATACACTGTTTCACATTTATAAAGTATCTAACAAAAATAAATTAAAATGGCCATTTTAACCATTTTGATAGTTCTACTATTAACCAGCTCTGTGTTAGACCCAATCCTATATATATATATATATATATATATATATATATATATATATATATATATATATATAATATATATATATATAATATATATATAATACACAAACTTTTATTTATGTATTTTATAAAGAACCATTCGAGTCTCCAAAAATATACTGTTTCACATTTATAAAATATCTAACAAAAATAAATTAAAATGATCATTTTAACCGTTTTGATAGTTCTACTGTTAACCAGCTCTGTGTTAGACTCAACTCTATATATATATATAATACACAAACTTTTATTTATGTATTTTATAAAGAACCATTCGAGTCTCCAAAAATATACTGTTTCACATTTATAAAATATCTAACAAAAATAAATTAAAATGATCATTTTAACCGTTTTGATAGTTCTACTGTTAACCAGCTCTGTGTTAGACCCAACTCTATATATATGATATACAAACTTTTATTTATGTATTTTATGAAGAGCCATTCGAGTCTCCAAAGATACACTGTTTCATATTTATAAAATATCTAACAAAAAACAAATTCAAATGGTCATTTTGATCATTTTGATGATTTTAGCATTAACCAGCCCTATATTCCTTTTTCTTTAAATCAGTACCTCACTCTCGAGCACCCCAGATTCCTCTAGATTTTAACCAACCCTATTAGACTCGTCTAATCTCCTCTAACGCGTGCTCTTTTCCTCCTGACGCATCCTCCAAAGCCTGGAGGGGAACCGTACCACGTAATAGAGCCCTACTCGTGGACAGATCCGCGCTGGAAAGACGTGACACGCACGTCGAGAACTTTTTCCAAACTGCAACATTTTCTCAGTTTTGAGTATATTTAAGTATAACGCAGACAAAACAAACAATAAATTCATTATTTCCTAATCATTTCTATCCAGTGACATCGTACCGACGAGTTCGAAAAGAAAAAGAAAGGGACGAATTATTGTACATACGGTTCGGTCACTCGTTATGGTCCGCGAACCAGTTGCCAAGTGCATGGGATTAACAATATTTGCGGCGATCGTCACGCGTATACATTCGATTTTGGTTTCAACAAAAATACTAATGCAAATAAATAAATGAATGAAAGTCTCTGTTAACAGCATGTCACAATATTCTATATACAAATCATCGTAATTCAAACGATAATCGAAATAAATGGACTTGTGCAATTATCTGCCTCTGTCCAAACAGAAATCAACATTAACTTTGACAAGTATATCCATGTCTTTTCAAACACTTGTGAAAACGTCTGGTCACTCGTTATGGTCCGCGAACCGGTTGCCAAGCGCATGGGGTTAACAATATTTGCGGCGATCGTCACGCGTATACATTCGATTTTGGTTTCAACAAAAATATTAATGCAAATAAATGAATGAAAGTCTCTGTTAACAGCATGTCACAATATTCTATATACAAATCATCGTAATTCAAACGATAATCGAAATAAATGGACTTGTGCAATTATCTGCCTCTGTCCAAACAGAAATCAACATTAACTTTGACAAGTATATCCATGTCTTTTCAAACACTTGTGAAAACGTCTGGTCACTCGTTATGGTCCGCGAACCAGTTGCCAAGCGCATAGGGTTGAAAAGGCACTGGCTCGCATAATACCACCGAATAAACTAGTTTTCGAGCTCGTGTCGCGTCACGTCGATGGGGTTTCACGCGAGCTGTCTCGGCTCGGACAAAATTCTCAGCTCACGATGACGCGCGACGCGTGTTCGAGACGGGGGCGGCAATTACCTGGCCAGAAAACGCGATTCTCCCGGTTGCTCCTCGTCGGATCGCGACCCTCTCTCGCAGCTTTCTCCCGACTGCTTAATATCGCGTGACTTTTATGAAAAGTCCTCTCGGCGGAGACTTTCTTAAAGCAGAACCAGCCGAACGTACGCACGTATATTTCTCGTATTTCTCGGCAGAGAACGAGAGAGAGTTCGGTACCTTCTGTACCGCGAGTAGACTCATCTTCCTGCGAGAGTGAAGAGGGGAAAACGTATTTTTATAACGCGCGAGATATCAGGGGTGTTTCTATTAACTTCTTCTTCGCTGGACCTTCCTTTTTTGACACAGAGTGCGACACAGAGCTTTGTTGAACGTACGAAATGGCGTGGAGCAAGTGAATTTCAAGTAGTATTAAAGGTTAAAGGTTGCGAGGTGATTTTGATTTTCCATTGGACTTGTTAATTCTAGATTCGTGGTAGTTGGAGTTTTTTTTTTTTTTTGTTTTTGATTCGATAAATATTCAATGGTGAAAATTGAAAAACGACGCGAAATAATTAGTAGTTTTTTTTAAAATGGAAGGGTAGATATTTAATCATTTGAATATTTAATTCGACAGATAATCTTAATAATCAATAATAAGATCATAATAGATTCATTTATTAGGATACTACAATATATTGAATAAATATATCAATATATGTGTATACAATTACCATTTTTGTGCATACATATTTATCAAATGGAAAACATTCAACATATAACAAAAAGTTTCTTTTTAATTTGTATTAAAAATTATATTAAAATCTATAATTTTTAATATATCAGTATAATAATTCCTAAAATTTATAATTATATTTAATTATATTAAAAGTTATATTTATAATAATTTTCAAAATTTATAATTATATTTAATTACATTAAAATTATATTTACAATAATTTTTAATATAATAATTTTTAAAGTTTATAGTTATATTTAATTTATGTTAAAAATTCCATTTACATTTAATTTATACATGTCCCTCACTCAATACTAAACTTTTGAGTATTCAAAAGATTAATAAGCAACAATGGATGTTTCTAATGTTGATAAAAAAGAAGAATATTCTCTTCTATCACTATATTCTTCTTTGACCATAATTACCGCTCTAATCTACGTCAGAATGAAACTACCCTTCTTTAATTCGTGGACAGAGATAAGTTGACCTCCCAAATGTCACGAAATAGCTTCATGGAAAGAAATAACTTTGGATATTTTGGCTTATCACTAAACAAACTATGGTTCAATAAATTTAACTGTATTATACACAACGTGAAGCTTATACTTTAATTAGGTATCAAAGTAAAGCCCAAACTCTCAGCTAGGTACTCTTGTTACTCTTCCTCTCTATTTTTTATCTTTTTTTTCCCTTTTACCCTTTGAATAAGATACAGTGACCCAGAAATCTTCGTCCCATGAGAAGGCTATTTTTGTTAAAATAAAATTCTATCAAATCTCGTTGCAAAGTTAGTCAAAGCTTCTAGACTTAATACGTTCTTGTATCTTGCATGTTAACATATAAATAAAAATTTCTTTTTTACAAGACACACAAAGATTGTCACAAGTAACAAGCCACTTGTGAGATACTTTTTTGTATGTATGAAAGAATCACCACTGATCTATGATAGATTCAACTTTATATCAGATGTTGCAAAGAGTTTTAAGTAATAATTATTAGACCGTAGATTTCTGTGTATTTATGGCAAGTAAAAGTAAAATATTCAACTGTATATGATATAATAAAAGCAGAATATTCAATATGACTATATATAATATAATAAAAGTAGAATATTCAATGTAACTATATACGTGTATAATATAATAGCTACGAAACTAAAGACAGAACACTCAATATAATATTTGTGGAAGCAAATTTGACGGAAGCAGATTTAAATTCTCATTTTTCAAGCCACGCTTTCTTTAAATTACGATCACAAAAATTCGATATTGCACAGACATCTGCAATCCAGTTGTTATTAAAAACGCGCGTGAATGTTAGCTAATAATAAAAATTAGTTTCTACTAACTAATCGTCTCGAGTGTACTAAGCATATACACGTTCGTCCCAGAGAGCAAATACTACCAGACATTTCCCTCTCATCCGCCGTGTTTTTCAAAGAAAATTCGAAACGAATCTGAAGGCAAGGAAAACGTAATAACGCGAGATTAAATAAGTTATCGACGGGAAACAATCTTGGAAAGTTTACGCCGGCGGGTCTCCCCGGTGAAAATTGTTGCATAACATTTAACGTCTTCTTTCGATCGCGAGCCTTATAGGAGCAGACCTCATAAATAATGGATGCGGAGTTGCGCTCGGAAACAGGGCAAATAGTTGCAAGCGAATATCGTACGAGATTTCCCTGTCGCGTCGTCCGTTATACGTATACTTTCCTTCGGGGGGGGGGGGGGGGAAAGAAACACGTTTTTCTCGAAAACAGATTTTTTTTTTTATGTACATACATTCGAGGGCGAAGTTCCTTTGTTTTTCACGAAGAAGAAGAAACGAACGAGGTAAGACTAACAGTCTCGTTCTTTTTCTGGTACATGGTAAATTATTTGGAGAAAGTTTCCATAAAAGATAAAATAAGGGAAGAAATTTCTATTCCTCCTTGAGCATTGATTTTTGTTGGAATAAGTACCATACTTGGACAGTCTAACATTTATGAAGTAAATTTTCTATCTGTGTGTCAGAATTTTTGAATTCTGAGACTATCTACGCTTTGAAAAATATTTCCTGTGTATATTTTTAGTTCTGTCGTTGCAAAATAGAACGTCGAATTTTCATGCATTTATGTGAAATTAAAGAATGCGTAGAAATGCACGTAATATTTAAAAGTATGTGGACTGTCTAAAATATACTACTCATTACACAATGTTTCGTAGGTGAAACAAATCTGTATTAAAGGCTTCGCAAAACAAGAATCCGTAGTCTAGTAATTAGGTTTCGCGCGTCATTTATTATTTATCCATTCAAAGATGGGAGGAAAACAAGAAGTGTTACAAAATATCTCTATTGAGAAACAAGTTAATATTACTTTAGTTTGGAAATAGAATTTACTGTTAAAGATATAAAGAAATCTTCGAACACTTGCGAATGAAAGTAATATCATTTCATCAGTTTACTAAAATAACATTGTTGTTTTATTATTGCTATTATCATCATCATTTTAGTAGATCAACTTTTAGTCCACTTAAAATCAGTCTCAACGTTAAAATCAAATTTTTCCTCAATAAAGCTGTTTCGTGTCATTCCTTCCTCTTGCTCTTCTCATTTTAATAATAATATTAAATAACAAAATTTTTTTCATTTATACTATTATTCACAATAAAATTTATAACAACGAAAGAAACGAAAAGTGAAATCGAAAAGCGCGATAAATAATAATTTCATACCCCAGCCAATAAATCGTAATTTTTGTTCAATTCCCTTTCGCAAAACTGTGTCGTAGAATTGCTCGAAGCTCGATCATGCGATGTAGCGTGTATGTAACGTACGTGTGCATGCGCGTGAAAGCAATAGAAGTTACGAAACAATCTTTTCTCACGGACAAGGGTTTGCTTTCGTGGAAAAAAAAAAAAGGAAGAGAAAAAAAACACGGGAAAAAGAACGATTTTCAAACGAATATAAATGCGTTCGATTCAAACACGCTTTTCGTTTCTTTCGACTGTCGCGCATGCACGAATACACTTTGCAATTTTTACTCACCAACTCGACGAATGGCCCCCGAAATTGCCCCGGCGGGATAAAAGACGAGCAACAAGCCGCACGCGGTTCAATATCAGCAATCATATGCAGAAATTCCAATCGGCACTCCGACGTCCGCGCTGCGATTGAAACAGAAATTGAATCGAATTTATTGCCTGTTCGTTTGGCTCCTTTATAAAATCGTTTCGCGTGTTATGTCAATTCAAAATCGGCACTCGAATCGGATTACCCGGCTATTTGCAAATTTTCCAACACCATGAAGAACGTTAATTGTTGTACAGACGTTCGTATTTATAATTATTATTGCGATTATACTATTGTTGTTTGTAGTAGTCTTCGAGTCGAAGGATTCATTCCCAAACGATGAATAATATATTTCTTTTCAAAATTGGAAAGTTGAATTAAATAGTGCTTTATATGATAAAGAATCTTTTCTTGTTCTTTTTTTTTTTTACGTATTTTAAAACTGCTAATTTATGAACAATTATGTTATAAGATGCGAGACACGTGCAATTTAAAACTTCGTTATCTACAACGCTGAAAATTATTGTCAAATATCGAAATTAGTATCAAATATCGACATTGAATGTTAAAACTAATATCAAATATTAAAGATATTAAATTATAACAAATATTACAGACATTAAATAATATCAAATAATAAAGACACTAAATTTTAATAAAATATTGCAAATGTGTGTAATATAATAAAATATCAACCGGTCAAACGCTAAAAGTAAAGAGCAAATAACAGATATTAATAACACATAAACATCAAGCAAAAATAAAATATAGATAACATGTAAATATTAAGCAGCAAACAGCGTGCAAACAATACATAAATAAATTAATTACACAACTAAATTAATACATAAATAAATAAAGTATTAATAACACCAGGTACAAGTACTAATGACACATAAACGTCAAACAAACATAAGACATAAATGACATGGAAATATCAAGTAGCAAACAGCGTACAAACAGTACATAAATAAATTAACTACACAACCAAATTAATACATAAATAAATTAAGTATCACAAGTATTAATAACACCAAGTACAAGTACTAATAACACATAAACGTCAAACAAAAATAAGACATAAATGACATGGAAATATCAAGTAGCAAACAGCGTGCAAACAGTACATAAATAAATTAACTACACAACTAAATTAATACATAAATAAATAAAGTATTAATAACACCAGGTACAAGTACTAATAACACATAAACGTCAAACAAAAATGAGACATAAATGACATGGAAATATCAAGTAGCAAACAGCGTGCAAACAGTACATAAATAAATTAATTACACAACTAAATTAATACATAAATAAATAAAGTATTAATAACACCAGGTACAAGTACTAATAACACATAAACGTCAAACAAAAATAAGATATAAATGACATGGAAATATTAAGTAGCAAACAGCGTGCGAATAATACATAAATAAATCAAGTATTACAAGTATTAATAACTAAGTACTAATAGCACATAAACATCAAACAGAAATAAAATATAAATAACTTAAGTATTAAGTAGCAAACAGCGTGCAAACAATACATAAATAAATTATGTATTATAACATTAATAAATGTTAAGTATCACAATACATAAATAAATTAAGTATCACAAGTATTAATAACATTGAGTACAAGTACTAATAAACACATCAATAACAAAAATAAAATTTAAATAACATGTAAACATTAAGTAGCAAACAGCGTGCAAACAATACATAAATAAATCAACTGTTGCAAGTACACAGTATTACAAGTTTTCTGGGTAACGTGCTAGCGTCGACAATCATCTACAGTGGCGACAATCTCTGAAGCAAAAAAAGAGCAGAATTACTACTCCTGCAAACTACTCACTGAAAATAGATTACTCGATATCGCACGATAGAATGCATTAGCACAGCAGCACGCAACTATCGTGGCTGTAACTTTGTACGGGGAGGCAAGCGTGGCCACGATAGTTCCACTAACTTCAAGTATACGCGTGTATCGAAGCTTCGTATCGAGTAGAAACGCCGACGTCGTACAAAGCTCGAGTCGCTGGGAATTTTCACGCGTGTGAATGAAACTCGAAACGCGTCTAGCAACGAGGAACGACTGACGCGTCGACTTTCAGTTTTGTTTTGGTATCCTTGAATTTCGTTTCGTACGAAATTTCAATTCCTTGGAATTACGGCCTCGCGCCACGCCGTTGATATAAACAACGGTTTTTGCGCCGGAATTCAGTCTCTGCCCGGGGCCTTCGACGCTTCGAAGCAGATCCTCGAGTCTCGGCACGTTTCTAATTCATGGTGAGTAATTCCGTTGTTGCGTGTAATCTAATTTTTTTACCTTTCTCTGTCTGGCCTTTTCTTTGATCTCGAACGTATTCGTCGATCAGCGTTGCAATTCTAATTAACTAATAAAGTGTTTTTCTTTTTTCTTCTTTTGGAATTTTAAGGGGGTATTCTAGTGTGAAGTGCGTGTTTTTCTTTTTAACTTTGTTAGGGAATTCTTTTGCAAAGAAACTATTACACCTTCCGCGGTCAAATTGACAAGGTTTATTTGTACGTGTTTCAACGGCGTTTTAAAATTTCTTGAGACAAAAAAAGTTAACACTAGTGGCGCTGCACACTCTCAAACATGGTTGCTTTTAAAAAAAGCTCGTCTCCGGCCATTTTGCTTGGCGGAAATGAAAAAAACGCGAATGTTCCTTAATTAGTATGAGTTTGGCTACAGCGGGTACCAAAACAAAAGAAAAAAGTCGGTAATTAAAAAAGTGGCGACACTTTGAAGTTCGATCACCGATTTTTGCATGTTTTTGTCAAACTTCGAAAGCCTGAAAAAATATAAAAAATAAAATTTTTCGGTCTGGTAGGGGCTATAGTCACACATGTGCCAAATGCGTACTTAAAATTTTGAGCCAATTGGTCGAGTAAATTTTCAGATATCATGGACACCGTTCTGAAAAACATAGTTTCCAGAAAAGTGCCTTTAAAGTTTAGTCCTTCAAACAACCATAACTTCGTTAATTTTAGCAGTTCGCATGTAAGGTTACAGAGATTTATTTTTGAAACTATGTCCGTTAAGAATATGCAAAAAGAAAAATCGATTTTACTCACTTAATTGTCGACTTTGAACGATAAATGAGCAACTGTGATTTTGATTCTGCTCTGATTTGTTCTGGAGAAATTTCGAGATTCGAGGAACCATAATTGTCGTGAACGGAATGGAAAAGGTCGTAGAGTAATAATTGCACGTTTCACGAGAGTGTTTTCTGGTTGTGAAATTGGAAAATTTGAAATCGTTATCGATAACCATTGTTGATTGAAATTTATTTCGCGACTGCTCAGAGACTTACGTCCCCCGATCAGAAATCTTAGGACAAGCACAATACTTGTATAATAAGAATAACACAATAGATATGAATTATAAATTACGTACAATAAATACAATATTTACAATATAAATTGTTGTATTTGCGATAAATATGAAACGTACTTTATGCAATAAAGACTCTTAATTAGTCTTAGATTGATATATTGTATTGCTATATTACAATACATACATACATAAAAATTAAATAATACGTACGTAAATTAAAATTAAATTAAGGATCTTTCTCCGGAAAAGAAAAACGAACACAGTACATATTTTGAAAGTGAAAAACTTCACGTTTTAAAATGCGTGTAAGATTGATGGATCTACGATTTTGAGACTTACATTTTAAAAGGATATGAAATGTTTAAAATTGCAGGTTTAATATGAATGTTTTTGCAACTGATTATAACAGGAATAAAATTTAACACGTCCTGTTACGTTTTTTACATTTCGTAACATTGTTTAGTCGTTTATTTCTTTCTTCGATGATGTTCGTCTTATTTAATCATTCAAAAATTTTTACAGCTATTATCTACAGTCAGTACGTTCTAAAAAGTTATAACATATATGGTTCCTTTTAAAATAGAATCGTTTCTCCATTAGAAAATATTCTGCAATGGGACGTTGTACTTTTGATAAAAAGAAATTAGTGAATTAATCGGCGAAACAAATGTGGAAAAAAGGGCTTTTGATACTCGATATTAACGAGAACTTTCCTGCCTTTTGTACGGTACGATCGATAATACCGATTATTGAATATTGATATCAAATTTCCAATTTGATGCTGCGCGAAGAGGCGAAAGTATCTTGTTAGCAGCATGAAAGTGAAATAATCCGGTTTGAAATCGATTGGGAATATCAAAAAGAATTGTTTCAAACGGGAGTGCCGTTCCGATTGTGAAAGGAATAATTCAAAATTGAGGAAACCCGAGGTGACGTGTACATATTTATCTCATTTATTTCCAAAGGAGTCATAATACACCCCATATTATTAAATGAAATTACAGCTATTACAGATAATAACCACTGTGTACTCCCAAAGAGAACTGGTTTTGCCCGCGTCATTTATTTCTTCCTGAATGTAAAGTCCCTCCCCTCTCCCTCCCCTTTACACCGTGTAAAACATAAAATGAGACCTCTATCTATAAGCGAGGAAATAAAAAATTGATTACATTTTACTGCCCATTAGAAAGATATTAGATTAGAAAGGTCTTCCAGCATTTCTTCACGTTTCGTGGTTTAATTATAAAAGAAGATGAAGAAAGTGACAGATAAAAGCTGCAGATATTTATGTAAATTCGCGTTTATGTAAATTTGACTATAATCGAAACGAATGGAAGCTAAATGGAAAATGTTAATGTGAGTGCTGCGCTTTCGATATTTTTGTGAATGTTACATTCATATTGTGCATTTTTGTATTTTCTTTTCTTTTTTTCTTGTTTACGAGAGAATCAAATTTTTTTTACATTTAAGAGATCCAAAATATTTTTTAAGATTTGATTCTAACATCAATACAACGTGTCAAACATCGTGTGTTACGGTCGAAGGAATTTTGGAGAATATTCTTTTAAAGCTGTTGGCAGTGTAACTATTTCAACAGGACATTATTCTCGTTAATAGGCAGTATTAATCCGTGAATAAAATATTACAAGATGTAACGACACGTTCTGGGTTAAACGATATCGCTTGCCACGTTTTAATGAATATTTATGGACGTTTTTATGAATATTTTTGTGCAACAAACATCCTTACGTCCCCTTTGATGCAGCGAAAATAAGTTGACGAGCTCTTCATTGGCCGTAATGCTTCTGCCGCGCTTTTAAAGAAATTTGAATTGCAATAAACGATTTCTAACAAAATTTACATATTTATGGCCTGCAGTTAAGTGTACGAAAAAAATATTCTGCAATTTCATTGAGTTTCAGCGACGACTCAAAAAAGAAAAAAAAAAATATTATCTAGAAATTTACCAAGACATTCCTCTTAGGTTGAACACCGAGTATTGTATCGATCAATTAAACTTTCCTCTTAAATTTTAACATCTTGAAAGATCACTTATCTTGTCCAACGATAAATTTTTGCTTTCGAGAAACTTGCCTCGTGTATCGGACAAATTTTTGCCACGTATTCTAATGAACATTAACGTAGAATATTTTGTCAAGTATTGGAAAAGAAATTTATATGCACTCGACCTGTTCTACTACAGTTTCTACTGCAATTTAGATATTAGAAGTGATGAATGTGCAGCATGCGTAATTACCGTCTTCACTCTTTATTCAACGTGTGGATGAACATTTTTCGCTCGTTCGACACGAAAATTCTAATCAACGCGTAACGTTCTACATTTTTCCCTCGTATTCGCACCGAAATTAAATTTTTTTGCATCTGTCAGCTGATATCAGAGAAACATTAGAAATGAATATTAATAATATAAATTGTATTTCATTGTTATATATCGTATCAATTATGATATGCTGTTGCAAGACAAGATATAATTTCTATTACGTGTGGAAAAAATTCTACATAAGCATAATAATTATTTAATATTGAACAATTATATTTGTGTATATTATATATATTACGGTAATTATATTTATTAATTTTTTCATTTAATTTTATTGAATTCATTTGTCAGGACATTCTGAATACTTTCCACATTTATTCAACATCTTGAATGTGTCTTATTGTTAAATGAAGTGTGATATTACATTCAATGCCTGTAATCTGTTAATATCAGGAATATTAGAAATGCTATACTATATTATATTAATAATATAAATTATATTACATTATCATATATTATATTAATTACAATCTTATGTCATAAGATAAAATGTAATTTCTATTATTTCTATTTATGGGAAGAATTTTACAATATAATGTATTATTATACAATATTATAATATATTTATAATATAATGTAATATTTATTTAATAATATTAATATTAAATTATTTATTAATATATTAATAATATTTATTTTTAATAATATTATTTATTTATTTACTAATAATATTAATATTAAATAATTATATTTCTATCTATTTTTTCACCCAATTCAATATTAAATTTATTTATTAACATCCATGATGAAAGAACGTTCATGTAATAATTACCATACTGTGTGAAACATACGTGATAATGTATTCTGAATATTTCACACGTTGCCTCTGTATTTTTTATTGTCTATGCTCTGCATGTATTAAACGAAGAGTGACAATATCTGGTGTTGAAGAATTTATTACACTCAGTGGCTGTAATCTGTTTGGGTTAAAGAAAATGCGTAACCTCGTGAGAACCTCAGAATATCTCGGGCAACATTTACATTTTATGAATACATATTTCCAGATGGATCTTCGTACGCAAAATATTCAGGGATAATTTGGGTCAAAACGTGGATGGTTATAACTCCGCGTTTCGTGTTCAAATATGTTTATTATGCAAATACAGCCGAAGCGTTGGCTACAGAACGTTAGGTGCTGACATAATTTGTCATTATTTTCGTTTTTCGTAATTACACGGATGTTAGAGTAAATTTTTTTCCTACAGCTCGACCGTATCCTCAACATTCATTGTTTGCGACACGCCTGCATGAAATTTAGTAGAAAATACTGGTGTCTCAATCTGTCAAGGACTCTTCGCGGGAGAAGGTCGCGAGTACGTGAATATTATGAAATCGTGAAATCGAGATTCTTGACCTTCAGCGTCCACTTTATTTCATCAGGCAGATATTGTGTCGTGTATTAAGCTGTGGATATTTGTACATTCGTGAGAAATTGAGTGGTCGAAAGTACTCAAAATAGAGGAAAATATACAGTGACTACAAAAAGTGTTCGCGTATTTGTGTTTATTATAGCTAGTGACGTGCAAAAATATGTACGTAAAATACGCAAAATACAATATCTAACGCTAAAAATTACCAAAATGATCAATTCATAACTTTCGCTAGAAATTTTATATACCTATAAACACTTTTAAAACTTTTATAACCTGTATTTTTAAAATTTAAGTGATATCTCGTAAAATGTATAAATAAAATGTACCAATTTCTATCGTTTTGTTTTAATAACGGTGATGGAAGTTTTTATTAGATCACATTTGTTTCATTCGACGGGAAAACGACGAAAGTTTGAGAAAATGAAAATCTATTTTTCAATATGTATAACGTCACTATCAAACCTCGTATTATATGTACAAATAAATATGTAAAACGAATTTAATTGCATAGTCAATGAGAAGGTACACGCGAAAAAGAAACAAACTAACTCAAAATTTATTGAATTTCGAACCTACGTTTGCACCGAAAGGTATAAATTTGTATAAATATTCTAAATTTCCCATGAATCCATAGAAGTCCACGGTCTACTTATCGTTACGTTCCATTTTTCGAAATTCAGTCAAGGGTTCAAATTCACAAACTTCCTCCGATAAAAATGAGCATTCGGAGGTACCGGAATTCAGGCGTGAAATTTTGTTAGGATCGTCACCGACCCAGTTTCCCGCCGCCAGTGTTAAACTATATCGGATATGCACATCATATACAGTATACATCTGCGGTTTCGGGTATCCGTAGGGATGCGGTTTTGGAACCATCCCCAGTGGATTCGTTGTATTATTAATATGTACAAGACAGAACTTCGGAGATGAATCCCGGAGAAATGTTGAAACAACTACTTTCTATAGAAAAAAACAAACGAAATAGAACGTGAACATTTGGCGTTTCAATAAAAATATTGGCATAAAGTACAAAATGATCCAAACGAGAATTAGCATTTGAATATCTCTGTTATTTTTGAACATATGACAAATTTTATTAACTAAAATTATTCGGTATAGAAATGACAATAATATGGTAATTTTATAATATTATAATCATGTAATTGGTGGAAGTTTAGAGATAAATCATGGACAAATGTTGAAACAACTAATTTTTAAGGAAAACAATAAACGCAGAACGTAAACATTTGGCGTTTTAATAAAAATATTGGTATGAAATACAAAATGATCCAAACGAGAATTAGCATTTGAATATCTCTGTTATTTTTGAACATATGACAAATTTTATTAACCAAAATTGTCCGGTATAGAAATGACCATAATATGGTAATTTTATAATATTATAATCATGTAATTGGTGGAAGTTTAGAGATAAATCATGGACAAATGTTGAAACAACTAATTTTTAAGGAAAACAATAAACGCAGAACGTAAACATTTGGCGTTTTAATAAAAATATTGGTATGAAATACAAAATGATCCAAACGAGAATTAGCATTTGAATATCTCTGTTATTTTTGAACACATGACAAATTTTATTAACCAAAATTGTCCGGTATAGAAATGACCATAATATGGTAATTTTATAATATTATAATCATGTAATTGGTGGAAGTTTAGAGATAAATCATGGACAAATGTTGAAACAACTAATTTTTAAGGAAAACAATAAACGCAGAACGTAAACATTTGGCGTTTTAATAAAAATATTGGTATGAAATACAAAATGATCCAAACGAGAATTAGCATTTGAATATCTCTGTTATTTTTGAACACATGACAAATTTTATTAACCAAAATTGTCCGGTATAGAAATGACCATAATATGGTAATTTTATAATATTATAATCATGTAATTGGTGGAAGTTTAGAGATAAATCATGGACAAATGTTGAAACAACTAATTTTTAAGGAAAACAATAAACGCAGGACGTAAACATTTGGCGTTTTAATAAAAATATTGGTATGAAATACAAAATGATCCAAACGAGAATTAGCATTTGAATATCTCTGTTATTTTTGAACATATGACAAATTTTATTAACTAAAATTATTCGGTACAGAGGGGACCATAATATGATAGTATTAATTTTATAATAATTATGCAGTTGGTGGAAGTTCAGAGATAAATCGTGGAGAATTGTTGAAACAACTAGTTTTTAAGGAAAAAAATAAACATAGAACGCGAACATTTAAAGTTTTAATAAAAATATTGGGATGAAATACAAAACGGTCCAATTATTTTTGAACATATGACAAATTTTATTGACTAATTAAAATTATTTACTATAGAAGGGGACTGATGGTAGTAATTTTATAAGAGTAGCAATTATGGTAGTTGATAAAGATAGAAGTTTAGAAATCAATCGCGAAGAAGTTTCTAAGAAAAAATAAATATAGAAACATTTATCGTTAAATAAAAATATTAAAATAAATGAAATAAAATGCTGGTCCAATAAGTATTAGTATTTGAATATTTCTGTCGTTTTTGGAAATGTGGGAAACTTCATTATACAAAAGTTGTTCAGCATCGAGGGGACTATAATATGGGTAGTAATAACTTTTTTGGAACCATCGTTTCTTTTTTTTTTTTTTAAATGCAATTATGTATTTTTTAATCCATTAGTCAATGAAAATCATTATTAATCTACGGTATTAATCTACATACGTCGAAAACTTATTAATTTAGAACATTTGAATATCAATTTCGTAAAATGTATCGTACGAAAGACGAGAAATGGCAGAAACCGTAATTAATTCCCAAGAAATGAAAATTAGAAAAATAAAATTGTGGACTTTTTAAAATTTCTGCTCGACGATGTGAAAAAGAAACGGTCGATACATGTTTTTTTATACGATACAAATTCTAATTTAAAAAATAGATCATCTTCATTTCTCCAACATTGTGCCAAGAAGCTGCCACTTTCTTCAAAAACATACTATTTTTCGAGAAACTTACAGAAACCTGAGTCAAGTGAAACATTGAACCTGTATATACACGCAGACATAATTAAGTTCAGGAACTACTAAAAAAAAAAAAAAAAAAAAAGAAATATAGTATCGATCGGTTCGACATCCGGCAGGGAATTAAGGAGCTGAAGAAAACCGAAAACAACAGCCGTGCCTCCGACTCGGGCATTCTCAACTCCTGCAAACAGCAAGTAAAAACAACCGGACGTCAAGACATCGGAAAGTTTGCACTTTCCAAGTTTCCGGTCTCTAGCATCCGGAGGCTAAGTTCAACGAAAAATTAATCAAAGGGTGGAGGGTGGGAGGGGGGGGAGGGGAAGGAAAATATCGTTTCCACGCCAGGAGAGAGACGTTCCAGAGTCGGTGTGTTATTCGTGTTATTTTTGAACCGTGTGGCGCACGTGCTTTCACTTCGGCCAGCACCGGCGTGTCCAGCTGAACAGCCGACAATTTTATCTCCATGGCGGAGATGTGTCATCGATAACGTGGCAGAGACGAATAGCGTCTACCGATATATATATATATATATATATATAATATCCTCGAACATTGAGCGCAGAACGATAACAAAGTAACGAGGGTACATCGATCCGAAAAATATCTGGTCGAGTGTGCTGTGAAACGCACGAGTGTGTGTTGCTAAACGAAGATACTACCTCTTGAGGCATGAAATACGGTGATATCTCTCAGTGATGTTTCAACGAGTCAAGGAAACGATCGACGACGACTCTATGATCGGCGTACGGATCCTCGCGTTGATGCATTGCGACGTCCGGCTCGTAACTTTTATTTTATTTCGTTCGTGATAAAAAAAAAAAGGTTTCCTCGGGGAAAGGGGGCGAGACGGTTTAACTGGCGGATGGTGGCACGTCCGTTTTTGAGAGATATTGGAAGGAATTGGTCGATTGAGGATCGAAGAATAATTTATCATGGTATGATAGTTGTAAGTAGACCGCGGATTTTCAGGTGAATTCGTATTTTAATGGAATCGAGAAGGTAGGAGCTTGATTGAGAATTACATCAGGCATATCGAATGGTATAGAACTATACTTTGGATATTTCCTGTGTTTGTTCGTAACGTGTGCATTTTCTGCAATATTTTCTATAAAAATCCGCAGACTAGAATATAATATGTTAAATTGTTATATAAATATTACAAAATACATTTGTATATTATATTATATTTATTATAGTATATTATAGTATATTTTCTATAAATGTTTAAAAATCCGCAGACTAAAATATAATATGTTAAATTGTTATATGAATATTATATAATACATTCGTATATTATATTATATTTATTATAGTATATTATAGTATATTTTCTATAAATGTTTAAAAATCCGCAGACTGAAATATAATATATTAAATTGTTACATATATATTATATAATACATTTGTATATTATATTATATTATATTATATACATATAATACATTACATATATGTATATTATAATATTGTATACATATAACTTAATTAAATATATATACAATATATATAAATATAAATACATAATTAAATATATATAAATATACATATAATTTAATTAAATTGTATTGATATGAATTATACTAATTAATATTATTATTAAAAATCATTGCTACGACATAATATAACAGTTATTAATATTAATTAATTAATTAATAAAATTATAAGCATCTCAGTTTCCTGAGACTTTATAAAATCTAGATGGCAGCCATAAAATGTCAAGCGAATCCTTTCTCTTCAATTCTATTTATGGTTAAAAGATACGATTTGACGGTATAAATAAATTCAACAAAAATTTGGAAACGAAATGTCGCGTACGCGAGTTAATTTAAACAAAAGGTAATACACGTGCACCGCGATATTTGCGCGAAATTTATCGTTTCGCGAATTCGCGGCTTGCGGCGTGAGTGCGTTCAAGGAAGCAAGAAATTTCCTTAGATGATTAATCCAAGGGTGGAAATAAGTAACACTGAGTGCACATGCAACGTGCCATTGTGTAAAGTAATTGCAGAGTTACTAAACAGCAACGGCACGGATGCATGCCAAACCACAAAGGGTTCGTTTAATTGCTACACGTACATCCCATTTAAAATTATTCAGGGAATAGAGGGATAAAGCGCGGCGGTGAAAGGGAAAAGGTGAAAATTCTTTTAATGATAATTGTCCTCCCTCTTCAGAGGTAATTAATATTACGCTTCGTATTATAATACATTATAATATATTATGTTGCATAATGTATCATAACAGTTAATACTGTACTTCATGTTACAACGTGCAAATGAATTTTGTTTAAATGAAACCGTCCAAATATTAAATCTATTATTATATCACATTGTACTGCATTGTAACACTAAGTTTACACTAATATTCAATTCAACGAAAATGTTATGTGAATTTGCCGGAATGTAATTAAATTACGTGGTTAAATTGAATTAACTTTTAAGTTATATTTTTATCATTATGTCACGTTATACTATCAAGATATTACTAATCTTCATACCAACCAGAATTTTACCATTACTTAGAATCATATCTAAGTGAAATTATGTGATCAAATAAATAAAGTATTATATTTTAATGTACCATAAGTTTTTACTAATTTCTGTACCAACGAAAACTGTTTACTAATAATATATATGATTGTATCTTTTTCACGTAAAAATACTACTATGTTGTTATAATTATTATAATAGTAATATTAATATAATAGTATTTTATTGTTATAATATTATATATTTTATATAATAGTAATATTAATATAATTATATTAATATAATAGTATTTTATTGTTATAATATTATATATTTTATTATTATAATATACATATATTATTATTATATATTATATACTTTATTATTATAATATTATAGTATTGTATTATTACAATAGTAAATATATCATATTATAAATATATATATAATAAATATTTTATATTATATTAACATCACATTTCTACAATCCAACTACACTCTCATCATCCGCTACGATCGTGTCTCGATTGCGACGCAAGTGACACTTCAAAACGTTTCCCGTAATAAGACACTGCGTAACCGACGGAATCCTTTCTCCAAACCTGTACAAACACCAACTACCAAAACAAGTAGTCTCGATAGGATCTTGTGAGAAACGAAGTGTTATTTCCATTCGAAGGATCCAGCCGAACGCATGTACCGGAGGCGGTATACGCGAAAGCAAGATAACACATCCACTTCTTGATGAGTTGTTGGAAAAGAAACACGCAGTCAGATATCAGAACGTGACATCCAGATGCGAGCCTTCCCTCCGGGCCATAATAGGTTGCACGAAATAGGCTCGAGAAACAAGTTGAGTTTGCATCAAACACCGCGTATCCTTACCGTCGGATTCGTTCGCTCATCTTTAAACTCGCGCACGATGGGACGAGGTGAAATCGTTGCGAGATCATGTCTATCAGGAACGTGAGGGCTGGTGTCACGCTGTCATGCTGGAATCTCGTTGAATTCCAAAAGGTAAATGCAATTTTGATGTACTAATCTAGTAGGATCGTTGATAGACTATTAATAGAGTGTTTAATTGTCAGAACTAGGTAATTGGTGGCCTTTTCCTGATTAGCTCTATCCCCTCCATCCTCTGCATCAATCCTTCTATAATACTTTGCAATTAGTAGAGAAATTAACTGAGAAATCGACTGGGATATAAATTATATTTATTCAATGATAAAGTTCTATTCTATTTTCCAAATTATGTAATTTTCTTGATAATTATTTTATTTACGATTTTAATAGTTTTAATTTCAACAAAAATTTGTTATATTAAAAAGAAATTTTTACGAAATAGATTGTTATTAAATAAAATCATTGCGAAATGAGTTATTATCAAGTAAAATCTTTACGAAAGAAATTATTGTTAAATAAAATCTTTACGAAATGAATTGTTATTAAGTAAAATCTTTACGAAAGAAATTCTTGTTAAATAAAATCTTCACTAAATAAATTATTATGACGAAAAAATTTGAAATAATAATTTATAAAAATATTATATTTAAAATTCCATTATCAATTATTAATCTTCCAACACCAATAAATATTAAATTATATATGAAATTTTTGATTAATATTAGGAAGAAATTTCAATGTAGTGGAGAAATTGACGCAGTGGAGGGGGGTAGCGTAGCGAAGAAAGTAGGGGCAAGGGCGAGCCGCCAGTTAGGCACCTCTGGTCTAAATTACAAAGTAACTAAGCATCGACTGAAGTTTACCAATAGAGACCTCGCTTCAACGACTAACAAGGGAACATATCGGTTCCGGAATCGCCGATTTTAATAAAAATTTGGCACGAATGTTTTTTAAAAAATATCCGACCAGTATTTTTTTTTTTTTTTATCAGCAATGGTCGATGTTGAAGAGGTGAAAACTATTCTCAAAGTTTGGGGTGCGAAACATATTTTGTTAAATATCTCAGAAATGATTGAAGATACCGTTTCTGTGTAAATCGATGAAATTAGTGTTTTTTAACGACGAATTTAATGGCGTATACCGTTTTGCAAGGAAACCTTTCGTTTAAACAATATATTAAAAAAATTGTAAGTAAAATTGTAAAATTTAAAAAATCAAGATTTACGCGGAAATCTCTACGTTACATATCGGTGATTCTCGTTCGAAGTTGCATGAAAATCAGATCGAAACCCTGATAACCGGTTCCATTTCCTCGTCTAATAAAATAAATAAACCTTGCTCGGCGAAACTTGTTTCGAATTTTCCGCCGAGTCGTTACTTGCTTGCGGATGAAATTATCTTCGAAAAATGACAAGATATTGGAGTATTTAACCTGAGGTGGATTAAAGCCGGTGGATTGAATCACCGAGGTACTCAGAACTTCTGAAATGGAACGTCATCGCTATCATGTGTATCGAGTCGTTTGGAAAAGTTTGATTGATTTATATTGATCAAGCGTTGGCACATTCCCTCTTTTAAAATATTTTTATACGCGTTTCCAAAACGATGTATTAATAACAATAAATATATATATCTTTCAACACATGTATTCTTCTATATTATTAATATATATAATAAATTATTGTGTACATATTGTGTAATGTATTAACCCTTCGGGTGTTTAATTCGTACCGGAGTGTTGACAGATGATCTTACAATCAAATGATAATTTATTGATACGATCAATAATAAAATAATTGGTTTACTTGTTAAAGATTCAAAGGGGACAAAGCATGTTACAAATATATCAAAAGTACAAGTTCGAAGGTAAATGCATACTCAATTTTGTTCACTCAGTATTAAACTTTTAGATTTTTAATAATTTCTGGCACTTGTTAGAGGGTCAATATGTATTATCCACGTATGTATTATGTATTTCAAGGATGTGAGAAAAATGAGAATTTTGTGATTGTAAAAATATATAATATATATTATATATATATATATATATATATATATATATATATATATATACATACAATACATTTGTACAACTTGATTAAAAAATATTTGTTATATATGTGTGTATATATATATATATGTATAACACACACACACATATATATATATGATTGTAAAAATATATAATATTATATATTATATATTTTTACAATCACAAAATTTTCATTCCTCTCACATCCTTGAAATACATAATACATACATGGATAATACATCTTAACAACAAGTGCTAAAAATTATTAAAAATCTAAAAGTTTAATACTAACAAATATTTTTTAATCAAATTGTACAAGTGTGTGTGTGTATATATATTTATATATATACACGCCAATACAGTTGTACAATTTGATTAAAAAATATTTGTTATATATATGTGTGCTGTGTACAAAATTTAAACTCACATACACGGTTATGGTTAACAGGATTATAGAACGAGTGCCTGTTTATAATAAAAGTATCATACGTGTAAACAGATTTGAAAGAAACAAGATGCGCCGATACTATCTTGCATATATACCGATCGCGTGCAAAACGAGACCGAGAAGATCGCTTTGTACCTCGTAATCTGCCAATCTCCCTCCCCCGATATATCGATTTCCATTTATCGGCGCGTTTTCCAATTATCTCGCACCGTTACTAATCCTCGACGTTCCATGAAATTAGCGGCATCTCACCGCGAGAGAAGTGGTATACTTGTACCTCTTAATTGTCGATAACCCCCCTTCAATTTCATCGCGAACTTTCCAATTACGTTCCCAACGAGGAGGAACTGCGACTTTTCAAAGGGGATTCCCGCCAACTCTCCAAAACTCTCCTCTCTCTCTCTCTCTCTCTCTTTCTATTTTCACTTTTTCCTTCTTCTCCCTCCGTCAGGTTTCCCCCGGTTTTTCTTCACTTTTGTTTCGGCAAATCGAATTTTCATCCAGCACCCCCCCCCCCTTCCCCCCGCCGCACAATCTTCTTCGTTTCCTGATTACCATTCGTGATCAAATATCGCGAGTCACGCGATGTTGTTGACTTTCTGAGCCGGCGATTTAATTGACGATTAATTGTCTCGACGTTCTCGCGCAAGGAGAGATTCAACGGGTCGAGCAATCAGAGAGCCGGGACCGAACGTTCCCCTCTTAATTGCCGGTAATTCCGTTTTTCATCTGTTTGGACGCAGCGGTGCGGGATCGGTCGCACGCGGGACGCGAACCGGGCGCGTTTGATTTCGTGTACAAAAAGGCAGAGAGGGAAAAATGTGGGGAGGGGGGGGAGGAGAGTGGAAAAATCGGGTGGACATCGATTTTCAATTGTAGTTCATCCGGCGGTATTGCTGCGCTGGCGAACAGCATTATTTTAGATCGGCGCCGCAATGCGTCTCCCCAATCGCGATCGTCCTTTTTCACACCGTGAATATCTGACCGTGCAGTATTCAATATTTAAGCGACTCGCGTCCAGCCTCCGTTTGAGACGACCGTTTATTAGCTAACTTTGCAAGTAGTAAAATCCTCTTAAACAGTGACGAAAATTTCTCCACGTGGAAGCGCAGCCGCGGAATGTTTAGTATCAAGTGACTAATAGTGAAAATAATAGTAATAATTTCAGCTAGTGATTATTAGCGAGATTTTTCAGTTATCGGTAGGCGATAAATTCGACAAATTTTTTCTCGTGGAAGTCTGACTGGGAATATTTAATATTAAATAACTAAATAATAATTGTACTTTCAGCTAATAATTATTGGCGAGATTTTAAACAAATTGTTAAGTTATCGGTAGGAATAAATTCTTTTGCATCAGGTAATTAAATAATAATAGTAATTTCAGCTAATAATTATTAGCGAGATTTTAAACAAATTGTTAAGTTATCGGTAGCAATAAATTCTTTTGCATAACCATAAATTTTTTCTTGTGGAAGTCTGACTGGGAATATTAAATAACTAAATAATAATTATTATTATAATGATAATTTCAGTTAATAATTATTACCGAGATTTTAGAAATTGTTAAGTTATCAGTAGCAATAAATTCCTTTGCATCAGGTAACTAAATAATAATAGTAATTTCGGCTAATAATTATTAGCGAGATTTTAAACAAATTGTTAAGTTATCGGTAGGAATAAATTCTTTTGCATCAGGTAACTAAATAATAATAGTAATTTCAGTTAATAATTATTACCGAGATTTTAGAAATTGTTAAGTTATCAGTAGCAATAAATTCCTTTGCATCAGGTAACTAAATAATAATAGTAATTTCGGCTAATAATTATTAGCGAGATTTTAAACAAATTGTTAAGGTATCAGTACACAATAAATTCCTTTGCATAGCGACAAATTTGTGAAACTGAGTTTATGATTTGCAATTTTTGAGTTGCAAATTCACTAATAGTTTAATTTATTATTGTTACACAAAGGAATCTGATATTCTAACATTCAGTACAAATCTTTTACGCAAGTAATTTCTAATTTTCTGTTAGCTAATATGAATAGTAAAGAGTTTGGATAATATCTATCCAAATGATAATATTCATTATTTGGTTATATTAGTCAATAACATTTCTCTTTCTTATTCTATTTTTGAAAGATAAAAAGGAATAGAAGAAAGAAGATCGAAAACGAGGAATAAAATTCTTTCGCTCGAGGCTTCGTTTAGTTTCTAAAGAAAATTTATCAAGTATACTTTGGATTTGGCTAATTTCAGAAGTATAAAAAGAAGGGACAGGAAATTATATCACGGTCAAACATTCTTTTCATTTGAAACTTCACAAATTTTCGAACTCGAAAATTGTCTCGAAAACGAAGCCTCAGAATTCCACGCTTTCGACTTATATCCTCGAGAGAAAAATATCACCCTGCTCTATCGTCTACCCTGCATGATCGTTGGTTGCAAATGACAGATATTAAAAAAAAAAAAAAACAGAAATAAAATTTGAAGAATTAACGTGAAAAACTACACACAGGCCATGGAAAATGACTGAACTGAGGGAAAGGATTGACGTTCGAAAGTTTAACAGGAGCATAAGTTAACAGGATTGACGTATTCACTGCGTAAAAGGGACAGTTTCGCAAAGGCCATTAAACCAATTCGTCTAATACACGATGTCTAATAAAAGACAATGAATGGCCTCTATATAGCGTCTGTATCATATACCCATTTTTCATCGCCAAACATAAATCTGAAAAGACACTTCACCTTTTTAACGTTTCGAGTAATATTTCAACTCGGAGAGGAAACATTGCGTAATAAATTTCTCTCTGCCCCCTCCCCCCTCCCCCTACCACCCCGTGTAACGGTACCAGGGCGGTGAATTATGAAAGAAAGAAGCAAAAATCAAGAAATTCTGGGGATTCGAGTAACGATTTAACTCGCCTTTCCGGGTTAACAAGTTTCGAAAGAGAAAATATCGACGAAACGGTGGCCCGGTATATTCTTGAATGCCTGCCAAAGTGCAATAAAGCAGATTCCGTCGAACCCGGAATGGGGATATTCGAGATACGCGAAATATGTTACGCACGCATCTTGTATACATTATTTACCCGGCGCGGGAATTCTTTATTCTGGCGTAGTTCCAATTAGTCCAGCAGCTTTCGTTGCTTTCTAATTGACGGACGTGAATTCACCATAATTTCCCAATCCGGTTTCCTTTGGCAAATTGACAAATTTCCATCTGTTACACACCGTCGCGATTACACATTCTTAAAATTCATTGCACGATTAACGAGAGTTAATATTATCACAACTGATACTTTTGATCCTTTTATTTTTATTGATTGTAATTTATGATTGCGCCGAGCTCACTTTGATCAAGTGGAGAAAATAATAAAACGACGCATCAAGTATCGTTTTCACTTTTTCACACGATCAAATTTATTCCATGAATGTATAGTAACTTGTATTTTTGTACGTCCTTTGGAAAATAATAATGTCGAAAGGATACGAACAAACAAAATTATTCAACTCAACGAGTTAATTCAAGCATTTAAATTTCAATAAAATGGCTGGCATTTAAATTTATAATTCAAATCGAAGAATAAACGAATTATAAACAATTTTATCTTTGAACTATCAATTTTAATGGTCAGTCTGAAATAGGATTTAGTAAATTAATTGCATCGAATTTAGTTTGACATAGTAAAAGTATTGGCAAGTGTTCTTACAATTAGAAATTAACCAGTTGGCCGCTGGCAACCGATTGCGGACCGTAACGAGTGACCAAATTCAATAATTCGTCGCTTTCTCTTTGAACTCGTCGGTATGATATCACTGGATAGAAATGATCGAGAAGTAATAAATTTATTATTTGTTCTGCCTATTTTGTTTCACTTAAATATACTTAAAACCGAGAAAATATCACAACTTTGGGACAAAAAATTCTCGTGACACGCGTGTCACGTCATTCCAGCGCAAGAGGTTAAAATTCTAAACCTTTGAAGTGTCGATATACCGTTGCTGGCTACATTATTTTTTAATACGTTCTTCTTTGAATTTCATAATTATCATTTTTTTGCACAGAATTTTTCCCCCTCGAACTTGATCAAACTACGTCGACTTTGCTGTCAGATACCATTCGCTCGCCTACAACTTTTTCTCTCGGCGCTGGAAACGGTTAATTTGTAAAAGAAAATTTGCCGGCAGGTTAATTAAAATTATAAATTAAATTGATCTTGTACGATAAACATGGTGCCTTTGCTGCTTTGCCAAAAGAGCGGGGAAATTCGTATATATTTCCTGTGCCTTGCCACGCGATGCAAAGACGAATCGGCGAATCTTCTCGTTTGTTTCTTTCACTCCATTCATCTCCATTGAAGAATCTCCGAATAGAAAAGAGAACTCCGTTCCGATGGGATCAATGGCGCGACAATCGAAAGGTAGCCTGAATGGACGAGTTAAAGGAGGAACGAATCACACGTAGCCGCACTTATCCAGCCAGCGATGAAAGGCTCAAATCATCGATACATGCGGAACACGTCCGCCTCGATATCAATTTCAGTGGTAGTAACGAATCGTTCACTCCCTCTGCCGCGGAGTATAATGAGATTCGCGCAACATTTTCACAGTTGAACGACGCGAAGGATAGAATCGATTTTGCAAAGTGAAAAGAGAGAGAGAGAGAGAGAGAGAGAGTAGGTATTCCCATAGAATACCTAAACAGATGCGGAGCCAGCGGATTCTGCCCCGTTCGCGCATGAAACGAGTTCACCTGGCGGGCCGAGTTCTGTTTCAAAACCCATGGCAAAAACCTGTTTTACGTTTGCCCGCGTAACGAGAAAGGTTCTTATCTCGACTACCCATAGAATCACGTGTTTTCGTTACAGTATATCCGCCGCGTCGGGGCCCACTTGCTCGCTCGTTCGCCCCTTTCCTCACCGCGGGAAACGCTTACTTTCAAAAAGCAATTTCTACCATCCTTTCGATTCGAATGCCTTACGCTCGAAATGCACCATCGGTCTTTTTCTTTTTTTTTTTTTTTTGTGCCGGTGTATCGGCGCTCGTTTATACACGGTGACTATTTCGTTTGAACTTTATTGGTATGTTTTGTGAGTAACAACTGGGTCTGACATGTGACGTAGAGTGGATAATAAATTGTAAAGTGGAAAGAATACTTTTTCTTGGTATGTTTTGTGAGTAACAACTGGGTCTGACATGTGACGTAGAGTGGATAATAAATTGTAAAGTGGAAAGAATACTTTTTCTTTTTTTTTTTTTTAACTAATTTTTGAGAAATTTTTGACAATCGTTGTAACATGTGTGAGTAGGTATGTTTGGTTATAATTTTTAACTGATTAATTTCTACCGTCCTTTCGATTCGAATGCCTTACGCTCGTAATACACCATCGGTCTTCTTTTTCCCTTTTTTATTTCTTTCTTTTTTTTTCTGTGCCGGTGTATCGGCGCTCGTTTATACACGGTGAATATTTCGTTTGAACTTTATTGGTATGTTTTGTGAGTAACTACTGGGTCTGACATGTCACGTAGAGTGAATAATAAATTGTAAAGTGGAAAGAACGGGATGATGTTGGTCTAATGAGTGCTATTTCCAAGGAGGGATTCAGAAATTCTTTTTAATAGTTTTTTCTTTACTAATTTTTAAGGAATTGAGAAATGTTTGACAGTCGTAACATGTATGCGTAGGTATGTTTGGTTGTAATTTTTAACTGATTAACTAGAGGGCGCTGGTCTTCTAACCTCTAAATTCACTTGAGTTTATGTACTACTTTTAAACTTAATTTGTACGAGTAATTACAATAAATATTGTAATAATGTTTATTATAAATATAAAGAGCTGTGTTTTATAATCCGATATTTATTCTGAATGTTTATATTTATAAAATAATCCACGTATTTACATACTTAGTATATTTATTTATTATGTTAGTATATTATATTTATTATATTTATTTAAATTACTTAATATGTTATACTTATTTTATTCATTTAAATTACTTAGTATATTATATTTATTATATTTACTTAAATTACTTAGTATATTATTTTTGTTATATTTATTTAAATTATTTAGTATATTATATTTATTATATTTATTTAAATTACTTGGTATATTATATTCATTATATTTATTGAAATAACTCGCGTACTTACATACCTCGTATATTTATTTATCATAAATAAAATTCAACAGGAATATTTATCATATTCGTTACAAACATAAATATAAATCTTCGTAACAAGTATAATAACAAGTATTAACAACCATTCAACGACAAAACGTAAGTAACAATTACTTCATGTACAAATATTTGTAACGAATATTAAATTACAAAATATTCATACTCAAAACGATCGTTGATCGTACTTCAACGCCATTAACAATTATTATTATCATCTCAATTTCAACCCATGGACATCGACAGTTGTCCCGATACTTGCGAACGAGACTAGGTTTGACGAAATTTCCGAGACACCAGGTGTACACGCCGCTGCTTTCAAGATTTACGTAGCCAAGTATCGGGTCAAAGGAAGCCGCGTGCGCGGCGTTCGAACAAACGGTTGAAACGGGCGAGAAATATTTCTATATCTAAGGCTGAACAATTAACGAAACGAAACGATACGACACGACGGCCCTTTTTTCACCGTTTTCACCGTGAATCCAAGGCCGTTTCGTGTCTCGTTCGTGTTGATAAATGAATCCCAGCCGGGGACGGGCCGTGGCTGCCGGCGCGGTCGTCGGCAATTAAACCGGCACCTTCCCGAGAAGGAGGTGGAGGAATCTCGAGTTTCGTCTAATGAATAATTCACCGAGGACGATGCTCCGTCATTTTCGCCGGGATCACACTTCAATTTCTTCCTGTTATTGCCAATCAATCAGTGTGTAATTGCATGAATACCAAAAACGATCCCTCCCTTCGAAAACCGAGGAACGTTCCTCCCTCTCTCTCTGGAGCAACGAACTTGCGCCTTGCGAAATGAAGCGTTAACCTAATTCGCCGCGGCGCAACGACGTTGAATACGTTTACCAAAAGCGGGGGGAGGAGGGGGGAAGTGTCCCCTTGGAAGGGTTGGAGGGTGGGAGAGATTCGATTGCGAGGATCGACACATAAAGGGCGTCGGTCGTCCAATCGGCGGTTCTATTTCCCTGGAAATCTTTCAGCGTTTCGCCGCGACGAATTTGCCTCTCCGCTTCTACTTTGAAATTCCGCCGGAGACACTTGCCCTATTCCCACGTGTAATTAAAGCGAGCTTCCTGTTTCTCCTCCGCGCAAATTAAATTCGTCTCGTTCGTAGCTTGTCTCTTCTTCTGCTTCTTCTTCTTCTTTTTTCTTTTTTCTTTTTAATCGCTGCGTGTTTCGCGTTTCGGTCACGCGTGCGTATGTAGTCGAGATCGATTCTCCCTTGCCCCGGATTAATTATTCGTTTCATTTATGAATGATCAAACTGGATCAATCTCGTTTACGAAATTATTGTAATTTGCTGTAATTTGGAAGTTCTCCTACCCCCCCCCCTCCCACTCCTCGCTGTTCTTCGTTCGTCAGCAGAATAGAATCCTCGATGGACGAAAATGAAGACGATTTCTCTGGACCGGAGAATGTGGACGATTTTTAATTTTTGGCTTGGCGAAGCGTGTCGGCGTTCTTTCAAATGTTGCACACTCGTCGGGTTCGTGTCTGACCTCTTAATCGTCTAGTAATAGCTGGAGGTCACCAATTCTACAGCGAGATTACAAAGAGGCGAACCGGTAACGACAAAGAGTTCTCGATAATTTCAACTGTTATATTTTATGGATGTTTATATTTTCTAGTTTATGTAAATTATGCAAATGTATGATTTATACAAATCTTGTAATTTATATATATATATATATATAAAACACTAAACATGTACTTGTATATAATTGTAATTTCAATTACAATTACAACATAATTATATATCATTTATGTATTATTTTTATTTTAATTGGTATATCACTCACGTCTTTATGATTTATACAAATTATAAATTTTAAAAGAAAATCGTACGCTATAAATTTATAACTTGCAACTTTTAATTAAATAATTACAGAAACATGTAACAGTCTGCTTGACATTACTTTCGATAGTTAGTCGATAATAGTTAAATGATAAAAACCCAAGAAAGTCGTCGACTAATCCTACTGTAACGTTGTTACATTTTAACCGAAAATAAAATAAAATAAAATCTCATTTTGAAGCCGCTGTTCTCAAGCTGCATCGTTCGTTTTCGCTTTATCTCAAGCTCAAATAAAAATGAACCAAACGACGAGAATGTTTCTCGAATATTAGGATTTTCCTCGTTTAATCCTAACATTCAAAGTTTAATAGACTGGTGGGGGGAAAAAATTCGCACCGCAAGTTTTCAGGGGTCGAAACTTCAATTTTCGAAACGATTATGGACCTGGTCGCGAAAGAAATTTTTCGATATCTCTGGACTTAACGATCTTTAAGAAGAAAAAAGTGTCTTTGCTTCCTCATTAGATGATCAAAAAAAAAAAAAAAAAAAAAGAAAAAGGAAAAACTCAGGACTGTCAAAGTACAATAGAAACTATACGCTTTAATTCTTTGCATTGCAAACTATTTTTCAATTATTTTTTGCTGTTCTTTGGCAATTTAAAAAATATCGAGAAATGACTCAACATAAAAGTTTCTGTGATGAAAACCGATGTCGAGTCGACAAAGAAGTGCAAACGGTTCAAACGACACCAAGTGGAATCGTCGGATCATTAACATTGTTGTAACAGCTCAAATTATCGAGAAATGTTTACTCACTATCTTTTAATAGAAATAACTTCTAGCGTACAAGTAACCGTGAATAATTTCCAATTCGCTGACAATCGCATCATCGTCAAATCCCGGATGATTAAAACGGTTTCTAACGTATCCAGTCGCGCGTCGACGAACACTATCCCGTTGGCTTCAACGTTAATGATTCTGGAAACAGCATCGAGTATCGTCGAAGCGCGAAAAGGATGAGCGAGGGGCACGAGGGTCGCTGACTATTGACCCTCGTGATTCGATAGAGATAATCTCAGAATCGTCGTGAGATGATGGCCGAGTCGCGCGAGTCGATAACACCAAGTAGCAAGTGTGGATCGATAGGCGGCGAGCCTAACCTCGTGGAATTTGAAGACAATGGGTAACGTTCGACAAGATTGCTCGTGAGAGTGAGAATCAGTGGAAGTTGCTCAACAAAGACATCGAAACAAGAGCAATGCTTTCCTTGAGTTGAACGATTTTATGACTTTCGAGATTTTGATATAACTCGAGCTCATTAGCACTGTTGGAAATCTTCTGGATCTATATTTTTCATTGCTGATGAATCGACAAAGATTCGAAACGTTATTTATCGAAGAAAGGAAATTTGAAAATTTATCGAGCAGGTGTTAAATACATTTGAATTTTTTGTTTTTCGGAGGACGCGAGCTCAAGTAAAATAATTTTGGACAAATCTTCCATCTACAGTACTCTCTTCACGACTCGACGAAAACAAGGTTTTACAATTATTTATCCTCCTCCATATTTCTGGATCTCAATGTTTCCTCTTTGCACACGACATCGTAATAGTTTATCCTTATACGTGCCTCGGACTATAAGCGCAGACTCTGAACTAGAAAATGTTATTAAATCTACGCGCGCTTTCACTCGAGGACATGGTTCTGTTCCAAAAGATGCTATCTTTATCGATCCACTTTTCATCGAAATTTCCCTCTCTTTCCCTCGGTTTTGTATTAGCACGAGCATCCAGACAATGCCGTTTTCTATTGCCAGTCCAAGTTACGATGTTGCGAATTGTGAAACCGTAGAATGAAATTTATGTTACAATGGTGATTCAACAGCGTAGATATACAGAGTGTCGGAGAATTGATGATACAATCGAGGGAGTGGTCTCACGTGAAAGAAAAGCTAGTCGAAGAGGAAGTATAAAATTTTTTTTATTAAAACCTTCGCTTTCGATGAAAATGATGAGTTGATAAATTCTCAAACTCAATTTGCTCGAAAATGAGAAGAATTTTATTCTCTTCTTTCGACTAATGTTTTCACGTAGAATCATCTTCTATTCGGTTCTATTAGTATATAAATAGAGCTGTGCAATGTTTCTAATAATAGTTTTGCACGTTTCTTAGGCGCAGCTGGAAGTATCTTGCTTTAGGTATTGAATGTCAAGATTTCCATATTACTAAAAATATGCACGACGTACATACGGTTTCATTTTCTTTGGAAATTCAAATTTAAGTAATCAAGAGACAAGGATAATAATTTTTCTGGACGTAAGATACGAAAATGAGTAATAAAAATAAGGATGACGATGAAAAATCGCGATTGAAAAAAATTCCATACGTCTCCAAAGAATTGAACAATTTTTCTTCGTGACCTCGAAGATTGAAATTTTACTTTTGCAATGAACCCGTGAAACTTACCATACAATTTTCTTTCACTATTTTATTGAATTTTGAACATTATAGTCGTACAATAAAATGTTAGAGTTTTTGTTTCTTCAACCATAATATTCAAAGTTCAATAAAATGGCGGGAAGAAATCATACATCAAGTCTTTCTTGAGTCAAGAAAAAAATATTTCAGTATTTTCACACAATACTGTGTGACAATTCATAACATTTACGAGAAGAAAAGCATCTACATTTAATAATAAAACGAACGATCCATTTCGAAAGTAAAGGCTTCAAGTCTCGGCGTATTATTGTACGATTTCTTCTTTTCTTTTTCACGAAATTTAACAAGTTTCAATTTTCAGCGTTCGAATATCAAGTCACTGTACATTTAACACTAGAACTACCGACGACCAAAGCACAATATTTGTGGCAAAGAAATTAAAGCGCAGGATACAAGAAGAAATCAATAATACGATAAAGAACACTGACAAACTTCATATATTTATTAATATATTTCATTAATTTTATTTATTATATATAATAAAAATTTATTAATTGTACTTGTATATTATATTATAAAAATGTATTTTATTAATTTTATTTTTTATTAGCAAATATATATTTTATTTATTTAATAATCACCCGAGTATCTAAAAACACGCGATTACAAATGTATAAAATTTCCATAGACTCTGGTAGTTGCAGTGTTAAGAAAGATTCGTTCAGCTGGAAGTTAATTCATCCGTACTCTGTGATAACGACGCGTAAATAGAATGCGTCGTTAAGTCGCTTAATTCGAGCCAAATTTACGATACGCACGGGCTTGTTGTCTGGGATAGGCTTTAATTTACGACCCAACGTGCCGATAAAGTCGGGCGCACTAATTAACCTTCATAAATACTTCATACGTTTTCGAAGCAACGACGACTTGGCAACAGATGGCAAAGCGATCAACATGTCCGCCGCGCGTATATTGCGAAATTGCGCGGACCTGCCCCGATGCACACACACACACACACACACACACACACACACACACACACACACACACACACACACACACACACACACACACACACACACACACACACACACACACACACACACACACACACACACACACACACACACACACACACACACACACACACACACACACACACACACACACACACATGGTCGTGTAAATCCGCGCGTATAATGGCACGTTTGTTTTTCAGATTAACAAACCCCACGACAGTTAATGCGCCAACGTTGTTTATTAATGGTCCGTTGGAAGACTGCGCATGCCATTGTAAAATACGCGCGGCGTAACGAGCGCCTGAAATCTTCATTATCGTAAAGCAAACGATGAAAATAGTGCGAGCAACCGATACGCGCGTTGCGAGATTTACTTTCGTTTTATTGAATTAATTTGTAGGTACAGGTGGCTGGCGAAAGTACTTGGACGCTTATTGTTTCAAGTATTTATAGGTGCGTTACGCGTGTCGTAGGTGACTCTCCATGGAATTCTATTTCTGTTGTCGAATTAATTTGCAAATACAGTAATTCACAAAAGTATCTGGAGTATACTTTATGCTGAAAGTATTTACAAGTATGCACACTATATAAATATTATAATATTTATAGGTATACTATGTGTTGTAGGAAACATTGATTCTGTATTCTATTTTTGTTGTTGAATTAATTTGCAAATATAGTAGTTCACCAAAGTATTTGAATACTTATTCAAATATTTATAGATGTATTATGTGTGTCATGGGAAATATTAATTCTGTGCTCTATAGAGAATTCCATTTTTGTTGTACTTTTGTTGTTGAATTAATTTGAAAGTACAGTGGCTCGCAAAAATATCTGGATACTTTATACTGAAAGTATTTACAGGTATACACACTATATAAATATTATAATATTTATAGGTATACTATGTGTTGTAGGAAACATTGATTCTGTATTCTATTTTTGTTGTTGAATTAATTTGCAAATATAGTAGTTCACCAAAGTATTTGAATACTTATTCAAATATTTATAGATGTATTATGTGTGTCATGGGAAATATTAATTCTGTGCTCTATAGAGAATTCCATTTTTGTTGTACTTTTGTTGTTGAATTAATTTGAAAGTACAGTGGCTCGCAAAAATATCTGGATACTTTATACTGAAAGTATTTACAGGTATACACACTATATAAATATTATAATATTTATAGGTATACTATGTGTTGTAGGAAACATTGATTCTGTATTCTATTTTTGTTGTTGAATTAATTTGCAAATATAGTAGTTCACCAAAGTATTTGAATACTTATTCAAATATTTATAGATGTATTATGTGTGTCATGGGAAATATTAATTCTGTGCTCTATAGAGAATTCCATTTTTGTTGTACTTTTGTTGTTGAATTAATTTGAAAGTACAGTGACTCGCAAAAGTACCTCAATATTCATTATTCAAGTATTTATATTATGTGTCTTATAGGAAACATTAACTCTGTCTTTCTTTTTTTTGTTACTGAATTAATTTAAAAGTACAGTGACTCACGAAAATATTGTAGAAGTATTTATAGATATACTACATGTGTTGTAGAAAATATTAATTCTGCAATGAAACAGTTTGAAAATCTTTGCCGAAGTTTTAAGACATTTATTATAACTACACGTTAATATACTTCGCGAACATTATTCTCAGATATGTGTATAGTTAGTAGATGAGTAGTACATTAAATATTTTACAAGTAGTCGAATTATTCTTAAAATATGTTATTTTCAATTTCTCAATTATCCAGATATATTGTACGATTTATTGCGCGATTGCAATAAATATCTCGTAACTTCTACACAATATTTTCAAATACGTTGACAAGCACGGTTCGATCCAGCAATTTTAATCCAACCACCGATACGAAAATCGGGGAAATCAATAAAATACGAATCTCTCGAGATTCCTCAGTAATGTGTGTGCAATATACAAACGCGCGGATTCGAAGTGTTTGGAATACTCGTAAAAGGTGCATGAATGCGCTTCTCGTGATTAAATTTCCGCTTTAACATTGGTCGTGAATTAGAGAAAAGGTCAAGCAGAAATAGAACAACGTTTCCTGCGTATGCGCGAGGAAGACTAATGCAAGTACCGGTGTACAGTACTCTCAAATTACCCGTCATTTTCGTTCTGCTATCACTTGCAAATTTGCATAGAAAATTACGAAATAACATGTTGGAGAAGTGTAAGGGTTAGATGTAGGAAAGTTAGAAACGGGGATAAGAATGTGACTGGTCGAACCACTACGAGAATGGAGGTAGCTTCATGTTGGACGCAGATGACACACACACACACAAACACACACACATGTGCTCGCACAATCGACGTGGTCTATTGTTTCCCGATATTTTCCTGTCTAGACACTTGTCACGATCGATGCCTTCCACTGTCAGTCGTCCACCCTCGCATTCATTGTGCCTTTCTCCATTTATATTTATGTTACTTCGATCCCCTAAATTACCCTTTCGGGAGCAAGTGATGTAATTTTTCGACTAACGCCACGGGGTTCGCCTTTCTCTCGAATCGATCTGGACGAATCAGGCATCTGACACTCGATACTGCCTTAGTGGTTAAAATGACCAATTTATAATTTTTGTATGAAATTCTTATATATTTATAATATTAAATATTATATATTTATATATTTATATTTATTATTATTTATATCATTATACATTTATATATTTAGTGGCTAGAATAATTTTTAATAGGACGCATAAGTAGAAACTTTCCTGTTCCTTGCACTTGAGTTTCGAATCTTACACGTTTAGTCGAGCAAATAGATTGGCAATTGAATTCGTGGAATAGAGATTTCTATATTGCAATTGAAAAATGAGCATGGGCGAAGAACTAATTTTGAGCGTCGCTGATCGATGTTTTAATTTTAACTATTTAGAAGTTCATTTTATTAATACGGGTATGTTTACGCGCACAATTTTATATGCAATAAACACGCATAAAATTACCAACCTGATTGTCGAATTAATCCGTTCGATGTTCAACAAATAAAATTGCAGGATATAAAGTATAAATAATAATGAATTAACCAAATGAGTTCGACGCACTTAAATGTAACATTCAATATTCCGATGCAAACTAACGGAGATAAGATACGACACGAGATAACAATTAACGAAGTAGTGTGTTATATATCGCGCGTTTAATTACTTTAACCGCATCCCTTAATTCGTTACAAATGAACCACTCGGTTGCTCAGTTAATATTTATAAAATATCTTCACAGCGTAACTCGTAATGCAACGTAATTATATACAACGCGCAACATAATATACGATGTAAATATACGACGTGCATAATGCAATCGACGCGTTCATCATTCATTTCTCTCGTCCCCTTCGCGAATGAACATTAATATAAATGAAACATGATGAAACACCTACTTATAATAATAGATGAAAACGAGGTTCTATCGAGTTTGACACAACTTCGGTATGTTATGTTTTCTTTATTATTTTCATTGTTTTATTATATTTTTCTGTTAGATGATATCGCAATCTTTCTCTGTATGTTACACTTAAATTATTATCTCGGGTTATTTATTTCTGAAGACTCGATTAAACCATTTTGATTTTACATTGTATCGGAAATATAAATATTCAGACAGTGATAATATGTGCGAACATATAATAACAACTGGTTGAATTTTATTGCCTCGTATGAAAAGAATTTCATTTCAGTATGAATCTAGAAAATAAAGGTGATAACAAATTAAATTAATAAATTTAAAGTTATATTATAGATGAAAATTATATATATATATATTATTTCCTGTGATTAGATATTTTCTAAATCAATAAATTATGATCTACACGATGATCGAATACGAAAAAAAGAAAATGTGAATTGTTTCATATTCAATAAATTTAATATAATTGTCACATAAAAACTAAATTATCGAAAGATGCTAAAGATGCGCAAATAATGTTTTTTTAATAGAGTAATCAACGTTAATGATTCGCGATTGTAAAATTTCTTTGACTTTTAACTGGGGCTAACTTTTTCATTAATCTTCGACCAGCGTTCGCTCACAGGCGAAACGGGACATCGGGTGCACACCATCAATCTAGGGGCAACTGCTCTATGGCCAAAGTAACTACCATCAATCGAGCTTCCCCTGTAACGGTAACAACGTGCGTGAAAATTTAATCTGCCTATGTTCGCTTTCCGTCATCTCGCACGGTTATTTGAAATTTCATTTACGGCGCGCGCTGTAAATTGTCACTGCGGCGATCGAAAGTCGAGCAACCTAACGAAATGATCCAACAATCGAGTTAGCCAGAAATCCGAAACGTACGATCGAGGATAGCTGGCAATTAAATTTTTCCTTTTTTCGGCGCAAAATTGAAAACAAACGACTGGCGTGGCGCGGCGGTTAATTCAGAAAGATAATCGACCGCTGTAAAAATGAGGTACGATTCGATTTGCGAAGAGTAGACAGTTCATGGTTACTACAATGATTTTTCGCAATTAGTAGGTTAATACCGTTTTAATTTGATCCTCCTTTCGTCATCATTTTTTTGTCTCTGTTGCCTTTCTTTTTATATCGGAGCATTCACTATAAGCTGAAAGAATATTTAATTGGGAAATTTATTCTTTTTTCTTCAAAATTGGACACTTCCATATTGGACGTGTCCATGGACGTGTTTAATCGAGATATTTAACTTGAATTTAGCATCGAATGGAAATAAAAACGACGAACGCGATATTTTAGCCTCACATTTAATTATTTCATAGTCATTTAATTATTATCGATGTAATTAATTTCATTTCATTTAATCATGCCAAGTCTGGCACAATATTAAGTCAGTGTCACATGAAATGTCAGATGTTCAACACTTGAGCGTTGGTTTGCACGATTTGATGTTCTTATTATATTTTGCACTCGGGAAACGCGTTTGTTTTTTTTAAACGAATTTAAGAAATGAAAGAGTAAATAAAATAATAGAAATAAAAAAAATGAAAATAAAGGAATATAAAAATAAAAATAATGGAAATAAAGGAATATAGAAATAAAAATAATAGAAATAAAGGAATACAGAAGTAAAAATAATAGGAATAAAGGAATATAAAAATAAAAATAATGGAAATAAAGAAATATAGAAATAAAACTAACAGAAGTAAAGAAATACAGAAATAAAAATAACAGAAATAGAGAAATATAGAAATAAAAATAATAGGAATAAAGGAATATAAAAATAAAAATAATGGAAATAAAGAAACATAGAAATAAAAATAACAGAAGTAAAGAAATATAGAAATAAAAATAACAGAAATAAAGAAATATAGAAATAAAAATAATAGAAACAAAGGAATATAAAAATAAAAATAATAAAGGAATATAGAAATAAAAATAATAGGAATAAAGGAATATAAAAATAAAAATAATAGAAGTAAAGAAATATAGAAATAAAAATAACAGAAATAAAGAAATATAGAAATAAAAATAATAGAAACAAAGGAATATAAAAATAAAAATAATAAAGGAATATAGAAATAAAAATAATAGGAACAAAGGAATATAAAAATAAAAATAATAAAGGAATATAGAAATAAAAATAATAAGAATAAAGAAATATAAAAATAAAAATAATAGAAGTAAAGAAATATAGAAATAAAAATAACAGAAATAAAGAAATATAGCAATAAAAATGGCAGAAATAAAGAAATATAGAAATAAAAATAACAGAAATATAGAAATAAAATTAGAGAAATTAGACCTCTGTAATTCGGGCCTTCGAAAAGTGTTTATCGCTTTCAAAAACCTTCTTCGAAAGTTTTTCGAAGCTACAATTGGAAGAATCGTCGTGGCTTATTTTGACTGAAATCGAAAATAATTTGTCAAAAGTATCCAACGTACGTTCCTAACATAAGTCGACCGACATTTCGCATGACGAGAAGTGTGCGAATAGCGTCTCTCGTTCAGCGAACGAATAAACCTCCGGTTCTACGGGAACAGAATTATCCGAGGAAATTGATGCGCGAATGAAATGAAAATTCCTTTTGACAATATCGCCAGCTTCCACGTACTCGTGAAACTGCGTATCATCGTCGAGGAAGGATTTCAAAATTTTATTGCGCCACAATTGCTTGGAGGGGAAAAAAAAAAGAAAGAAAAAAAAACTGTAGAAAACCTCATCGGTTCGAAAGGAAACAACTGATTGAAAACGATCGACGTATAATTCCGCGAGGAGATTAATGAAAATCCTCGTCATCTATTTTCTTACGTACTTTGAACACGTACGAAATCTCTCCGCGCAATGAAAATCACAAAGTTTTTATTAAATTGCTGAATAAGATTCTCGCTGAATGGGAGAGGTGAAAATTCCAGGAAATATAATATTTAACGAGCACTTTCGCGTACAATAAGCCGCGCTTAAGAAATTCCCCGCCTTTCTCGCCGGCTGAAATATTCAAACTGTATCTCACTATCAAAACCCCAATTTCTTATGCTCGAATCTGGCCCCGTATCAATCACCGGGGCCGGATTTAAATATTTGAAAAGATTCAGAGGAGCGAGGTTGATATTAATGGAATATCACTGTGCGATTAGTGGAATTCATCATTTACGACGACTCGTAATTAAGAGATTGCAAAGGTAGAATTGAATTGTTCGTAAATCGGAAGTGGGGGTAACATGCACGAATGAAGATCGATATATAGAATTTAAAAGAACGATGTTTGGTAACGTGGAATCGATTATTGAATTCCCGTGATTTTCAAAAGTTTAGCAGTATTTCTTCAATGATTATCGATGAACAACTATATACCTAGTAATAAATCTCTTCAACGAGTGACGAAAGTATCGATCAAGGGGCAACGCAAATATTATAACTCCTCGTTAAATAGATTTCGTAACTAAATTAGTCGAGTACAAATTTTTTTTATTTCACATTAAATTCATCGCGGAGTATTCGTTTATTTCAATCCAGTCAATATTTTATTATTTCACTGCGTCTGTGTCTTTCAATCATCTCGAATAATTACGTTTTAAATAAAAAAAAAAAAAAAAAAAAATACAAAATTCTGTTTCTTATTAAATCTCCTGATATATTATTATTATTTCAGTTCACGTCAATTATGAGTTAATATCAGTTATAACACGATTTTTACGAAGGACAATTTTTCTTCTTTTCTCATCTTTTCACCGATCTCCCGTTGTTTTAATAGTTGGTTGTAGAACAATCAGGCCCTTTAATACGACGGATTCCAGATTTTCTATTCTTTTTACAATTGCTCACGGACATTCTTGTCAAAATTAATACCGATATTTAAAATATATTTATATTATTTTTATATTATATTTATACATATTTTTTTATTTATATATATATATTTATAGTTATATTATATTATATTGTTATTTATATATATATATATATTTATAATTACATTATAGAATAACACTGATATTCGAATATTATAACTGTTTATAGTTATATTATATTATATTATTATTTATATATTTATTTATAGTTACATTATAGAATAATACTGATATTCAAATATTATAACTGTTATAGTTATACTTATCATAACTTATATTATAACTGTTCATACTAACATTTTATTATATTATGTTGTATTATTATTTATATATTTATTTATTTATAGTTACATTACAGAATACTACTGATATTCAAATATTACGACTATTATAGTTATATTTATCTCAACTTATATTACAACTGTTCATAGCTATATTACATTATATCATATTGTTATTTATATATACACATATTTATTTACAGTTATATTATAGAATAATACCGATATTAAACACATTACAACTGTACAGATCTTTAAATCGTTTCATTTATTATCGTTAGATAGGTAGAATATTTTGATGAGGGGACTCTCGTGGAGGCAGCGCGATGGAGACACTGCGATCGAGCGAGTAATGCCGGAAACAATTAAACCGGAGAGATTTTCGGCAGCCAGCGCGAGAGTGACTTGTTTAACCGCGACGTTATAACGAAACTATTCAAATCGAGTTAGCGACGCCATTTGTTTGGCCGTCGGAGCGTGGAAGCGCTCATTTCCGCCGAGCGGAAGTTCGCCGTTCTTGCTTAAGTAAACGGCGCTCGAGTGAGGTTCGTTGCCGGGTAGAGGCGATGCACGAGCGATTCCGCGGTGCTCGTAAAAATTTCATAAAAGATGGTCCGACGATACGCGACACGGTAATTGAAGTTATATTGCCACGCGTACTCGCGACGAGTTCCTCGCAGGAATGCGCCGCGATCGCGAATGAAACTTGAGAGAACTTGGCGAAGACGCCGGGCTCGGTAGTAGACGCGCGATTATTTCCGGTTCGTCGACGATTCTTCCGTAGAGGATACATACATACGTACGTACGTATGTACGTGGGTATGTAGTACATACACGCTCGCCCAAGAGTATATTGACACACGACGGTCTTATCTGTTATAACCTTAATTCCGGGGGGGGGGGGAACAAAATATTGCCATTCGTCAAATGTTTACTGCCGCTTGTTATATATTCTACTTAATATCTTGTAACAATGTACATACTGTTTAGCCAGGATTTGTTTTCTTCTTTTTTTTTTTTTTGTGTGTGTGGCCACACTGACGCTCATTGATGTTGAACTAGTTTTTGTTAATTCGTTTTGTGACAAATCACGAGATTGTATCGAAATTTTTAAAATTGACCACTGTTATTCTATACTCTGCTAGAAAAATGTTAATATTTCGCACGTACAAAATACTGCCTTTTGTCAATTGTTTACTGTCGCTTGTTATATATTCTACTTAATATCTTGTAACAATGTACATACTGTTTAGCTAGGATTTGTTTTCTTCTTTTTTTGTGTGTGTGTGTGTGGCTACACTGACGCCCATTGATGTTGAACTAGTTTTTGTTAATTCGTTTTGTGACAAATCACGAGATTGTATCGAAATTTTTAAAATTGTTATTCTATACTCTGCTAGAAAAATGTTAATATTTCGCACGTACAAAATACTGCCTTTTGTCAATTGTTTACTGTCGCTTGTTATATATTCTAATTAATATCTTGTAACAATGTACATACTGTTTAGTTAAAATTTGTCTTCTTTTATTTGTTATTATTATTATTATTATTTTAATGGAATGGCTACAGTGACGTCCATTGATGTTACATTATTTTTGTTAATTCGTTTGTAACAAATCACGAGATTGTATCGAAATTTTCAAAATTGACTGTTATTCTATACTCTGCTAGAAAAATGTTAATATTTCGTATATACAAAATATTGCCCTTCGTCAAATGTTTACTGTCGCTTGTTATATATTCTAATTAATATTTTGTAACAATGTATATACTGTTTAATTAAGATTTGTCTTCTTTTATTTATTATTATTATTTTGATGGAATGGCTACACTGACGTCCATTGATGTTGAACTATTTTTTGTTAATTTGTGACAAATCATGAGATTGTATCGAAATTTTTAAAATTGACCACTGTTATTCTATACTCTGCTAGTAAAATATTAATATTTCGCACGTACAAAATATTGCCCTTCGTCAAATGTTTACTGTCGCTTGTTATATATTCTACTTAATATCTTGTAACAATGTACATACTGTTTAGCTAGGATTTGTTTTCTTCTTTTTTTGTGTGTGTGTGTGTGGCTACACTGACGCCCATTGATGTTACATTATTTTTGTTAATTCGTTTTGTGACAAATCACGAAATTGTATCGAAATTTTTAAAATTGACCACTGTTATTCTATACTCTGCTAGAAAAATGTTAATATTTCGTATATACAAAAAATTTTGCCCTTCGTCAAATGTTTACTGTCGCTTGTTATATATTCTACTTAATATCCCGTAACAATGTACATACTGTTTAGTTAAGATTTGTTTTCTTTTCTTTTTGTCTGGAAGAATCGCACAAAAGGGAAAAAAGCACAGGGAAGGAGAAGAAGAAGATTGGAAAGAAAAATTTTCTCCCAAAAAGGGAATTGCGTATGCTACGTGAACTACGATTTCAAGAAAACGATTCTTTTTTTTTTTTTCTTTTTCCCTTTAATCACATCAGAAATGTGATTTCTTATCCAAGAGACTATTTTACACGAAATGCAGTAAAAAGGGACATTCTCGAACGCTTCTTCCATAAATTACAATTTGAATTGCTTGACAAATGAAACTATCTGGCTCTATATTTCCGTGTCTCTGTTCAGTTTAAGGTAAATCTAAAAACCGTTCCACTAACCGTTGAAAAATGTGCTTTTAAAGGTCGGAAATGGGGACACGCGGCGCGAGAGAGTTTCGCTGGTGCAGTTCAGTTGTCCCCGCCGAAGTTTAATTGCAAAGTAATTGTCCAGAAATGAAGATTTATGGAGCGGGCGTTTCTCGTTGATATCCCGACGATGGATTTAAAGCAACGTTGTCCCCGAGAGTTGTCCGTAAATACTATTTCTTCTCTGTTTGAAGAAAAAAAAAAAAAAAGAGAAGCAGAGAGAGAAAGAAAAAGAAGGTCTACTTCTGTTTGTCGCGTTTTGTTATAACGTGTCCGTGATAAACGTGGCAGTAATACGTATTAATTGTTACTTAAATATGAATTCTAAAAGTTTTTTCAATCGTTTAACGTTGCGACCGCCTGAGTCCTAACAGCGACTTTATGATTCTGGACGCGTGAATATCTGTTTTACGTAATTTTTGTATTAGGCTTCACTAACATTTGATTGAAATTGTAATTGTAGCATCAGCGTGAGTCTAAATAATCAAATGATAAAACTAACTGTCAACATTATTCGAAATATAAACATTAACGCGTCCAGAATCGTAAAGTCGCTGTTAGCACGCACGCGTCCGCAGTGATAAATGATCGAGAAACTGTTTTGCTATTTTTTCAGGAGAACTATTTAAGTTTCTTAGAAAGGTTTTACCCTCGTGATGAATAGAATACAGTGCAAGGAAGAGAATCTTTTTTTCAAGAACCTTGAAATTCAAAATTAAGGTCAATCTTATGGCAGATTCTTTACGTGCATTTCAAAAAAATCGAAGCTGTAGAATTCATCTACGACAGTCACGAGCAAAGTTTCGTTTTTTTTTTTTCCACCCTGTACAGTAACTGGCGAAATTTAATTTAATCGTGACGATATTACTATATATAACACGATGAATTATAAAGAGAGGAAATGTGAACAAATAACCGAACGCTTTTGAACAATAGTGGACAAGTGCACGTGTTAGTCCACTAGTGACACCATATTGATTGTATAGAACTTGGAAGCGATAGTTTGCTGAACGGTCAGTAACTTCATTTCTGAAATCGATAGTAAACGCTCCGCTCTTTTATCACGTAGCAACGTCTACGGAAAAACGTTTTAATTGCTTTATCCATTACACTGTCCATTACTCCACGTCCCGATTTTTCTGTTTCATGTTGTTGTCACGGAACAACAGCTGTTTATCTTCCGACTGACAAATCACTCGACCAAAAAACAATACACTCGACGTAATTTTTTGGTAATATCTCTACGAAGAATCCTTGCACGAAGAATTTATTCTCAAATGTAGGTAGTGCTAAACATTCATTTCACCCAATATTGTGAATTAAAAGAAACATAATATTAACGCTAATATTATCAATTAACAGTAAGGAGGATAATTGAACCAAAAATTGTTGATAATTTAAACTGATGTAACTTCGTAAAGAAAGATCATACAACGAGATCGATTTTTAAATAATAAAAAGTAGATCTCTACTTTGACCAAGCCCAAAGTTTGTTCTCTTTTTTTCTCAAGCATTATTTTACGTAATAAAGCGAGTTGAAAGAATTTAGGAAACTATTCTCAAACTATTCTCGAAAAACTCGAGCTTCTGTGAGAAATTTTCTTCACGACTGGATCAATCATGTCATTGAGAACTAAACTCTCGTCTTTGACTCTTTATCTAATGATTCTTTAAGGATTTTTTTGTTCACTATTTTATTGAACTTTGAATATCAAAGTTAAATGACACGAAATTTTAGGATCTTTTCGATCATTGTCGTTTAATTCCAACGTTCAGAATTCGACAAAATGGTAGAATTCCTTCTGGTCTAAAACGATAAAAACTTTTTTGAACGCGGAATCATGAAGCTGTCTAAAAAAGCGCAGAAAGTGATGGTACAAAATGGCCAATATATTGATACTTTTCTGGCGGGATATTTGAAATGACAGTTACCCATAAGAAATATATACTATTTATTAAAACTATCATTATGGAAGTTTTATAAATACTATTGTTAAAATAAATATGTATTATAATATAATAATTTATTATACTATAATATTATTTATTATTTTTTTATTATATATTATAAATACTAATTATTAAAACTACCCTTATGGAAATTTTATAAATACTATTATTAAAAACTATTATATATGATATTATGTATTATAATATAATAATTTATTATACTATAATATCATTTATTATTTTTTATTATAATATTACATATAATAATTTATTATACTATTTATTATACTATAATATTATTTATTATTTTTTTGTTATATATTATGAATACTATTTATTAAAACTATTATTGTGGAAGTTTTATAAATACTTATGTATTATAATATAATAATTTATTATACTATAATATCATTTATTATTTTTTATTATAATATTACATATAATAATTTATTATATTATAATATTATTTATTATTTTTTTATTATTATTAAATACTATTTATTGAAACTATCATTATGGAAGTTTTATAAATAATTGTACACTTTTACTGTTTTAACACTGCAACAATCGAACCCATCAATACAACTGATTTCAGACGTTTTACAAGTGTTTGAAAAGATACGGATATTCTTGGTAAAGTTAATATTAATTTCTGTTTGGACAGAAGCAGATAATTGTACAAATCATTTCTATTATAATGACATATAGAATATAATTAATTAATTTTTGTTAAAACCAATATCAAATATATACGATCGTCGTAAAAATTGTTAACCACTTGCGCTGGCAACTGACTGCGGACCATAACGAGCAACCGAACCGTGTACCGCTTTCTTTCTCTTCTGAATTCGTCGGTATGATGTCACTGGATAGAAATTATCGAGAAGTAACAAATTTATTATTTGTTTTGCCTGACTTATACTTAAATATACTTAAAACTGAGAAAATATTGCAATTTTCGGTCGAAAAGTTCTCGTCGTGCATGGCACGTCATTCCCAGCGCAAAAGCTTTTGTTTCTCATTTCAAAAATTCGCTTTACGTTTGCACACGAAAAGAAAAACCAGTTACTCTATCCGGGCAGAGGTTTCTTTGAAAACGCGAGAAACTTATTAATTCCGATCCTTGGCAGATGCATACTTCGCTAAATCTCACTCACGGTTAATTACCAAACCACCAGGCGTGAATCGGCTGTAACTCGAAGTGGACTTCGTTGAAACGAGAGATTGAAATAATATACAAACCCGAAGTGGAAAACCGGAAATCTTGCGCAACGTTTCGAAATCCTAAACCAACAATCCTGACGATGCTCGTCCTCGTCGATCCTTCAGCTTGCCGAAGCAGTTCCAGTCGAGCAGCTTAATTTAATTATCCCGGCAAACAACGAATATGTATCCCATTGTTACGCAAGATTCAAGCCTGATTATACCGATCTCGTCGCGTCCGTTGTTTTTCTTTCTGGCGAGAGAGAGAGAGAGAGTCGGAACTGCTTTAGATAGACTCGGGAAATGGGGGAAACAGCGAAGAAAATGTACAACTGTGGCTGCTGCTAGACGTTTCGCGCGTCGTGTCCAATTTAAGGTATAATCCTCGGCTAAATTGAAGCATTGAAAAAGCACAAAGGGAACACGGACCGTTTCCATCGGACTCGTCCATTTTGCACCGACTGCTTCCTGGAAACGTTGCCGCCATTTTAGTTAAAAGTCAACGAGCATTAATTCCTGCTTCCTCCGGTCGTTCAAGAACGACGAGAGAGCGGAGAAACTCTCTCGTCGTTCATCTGTCAACCGGATTAAAAAAAAGAAAGAAAGAGAGAGAGAGAGAGAGAAAAAAGGATGAAGCGTCTCTGGAAACCCGGAATTTCCGAACGATCTCACCCTCTCTCTCTCTCTCTCTCTCCCTCTCTCTCTCTCCCTCTCTCTCTCTCCTCTCTTCGTTCCTTTTGTCAAACGAACTCTGAACGAAGGCTTCCTACCGAAGTCGAAAGCCAGCCGGGCGGCGATCTTTATTCCAACGCCATAATATGTCATTATATTAAATTCTACTTCGTCAAAGGAATAATCGCTTGAAAGAAGCGTTTCATTCAGGTTAAAACGGATCTCTCCCGCTCGCGGGGAAACGAGATCTTTCAATTCAACAATTTCATTCATTCCCCTCCCCCCCCCTCCCCTCTCCCCCCGTTAATATCTGCCGCCGCCGCGAGATATTTCCATTAAAATGTTGAAAATTTTACGTCTTATTAACCCCGCGATATATCGCAAATGTCGTTCGTTATTATTTCACGTCGCGCGTGGCAGCAGCGGCGAGATGGTTCTTGCCCTAAGTGCGACCGAGGAGCATGCACGAACATGCGTTTTGCGTCGAGAAGCTGAACGGAAGCGACTTTACCTCCCCTCGACGATGTCAACCCGGTTAAAAGACCGAGCGACGGTTTACAAATACTTTGATACTTTTTCCTTTCTTCTGGAGATTTCGCAAAATTGCGAGGACAGGGACGAGGAAAGAATGATACTGTTGGATGACCAACCCAGACAATATTGGATCTATGCAAATACTGACAATGAGCTAGCCTACAGTCCACATAAAAGTGGACTGTGAATAGTTAGTCATAAGGGCAAGATCCAATGCTTGGTCATCCATGCTCCTTCCCCTTCCACTTGAGGATGATAATCAAATATATGTAAAGACATGTTTTACAGTAGAGAGACAGAATACTACAGTAGAGAGAGAGAGAGAGACTAGAATATTGTTGGATTCCGTGTAATGGAGTCAATACGCTTATAATTTTGAAGAGTTTATTCCTTGTTGTAGGATGATATAGAATGATATAGAATGTTCTGTGATCTTCTAGTCTGTCTCTATCTACTGTAATATTCTATTCTGTCTAACTTTACTGTAGTATTCTGTAGTGTTCTGTAGTATTCTAACTCTCCACTGTAAAACATGTCCTTATATATATTTGGTTATCATCCTCAAGTGGAAGGGGAAGGAGCGTGGATGACCAAGTATTGGATCTTGCCCTTATGACTAACAATCCACAGTCCACTTTTATGTGGACTGTTGCTAGCTCGTTGTCATTATTAGCATAGATCCGAGATTGTCTGGGTTGGTCATCCAACAATATCACAGAACAGCATAGTATAGCTGAGCCTAGCATAAAACATTCTATATCATTCTATATCATCCTACATCATACACGACCACGAACAAGGAATAAACTCTTCAAAATTATAAGCGTGTTGACTCCGCTACACGGAATCCAACAATAATAAGTAAATAAAGATAATACGATGATAAAGAAAATAAGTAAATATACACAATAATAATAATAAGTAAATGAAGATAATGTGAATAATAAAAAAAAATAAGTAAATGAACACATTAATAATAATAATAATAATAATAATAAGTAAATAAAGATAATACAGTAATAAAGAAAACAAGTGAATAAACACATAATAATAATAATAGTAAAGAATAGACAAAGGATAGTAAATAAACGAAAGGGGAAAGCAAATTTGACAAGAATCGTTGCACAACTTCCCCATCCGCGACACGATAGTACACGATGTAGGATCGGAGAGGCAAGAGGGTCTCTGTAGGAAACTGTCAGAAAGAACAGAGCCTTGAGAAACAAGGAGGGAGAACGAATAGAAACGCGTTTGCATATCGCGTTAAGGAGCCCGCGACTGGGCTGGTCGTAACAGCTTTTTCTCTCTCTCTCCCCCCCCCCTCCACCCCGGACGCTAAATAGAACGGTTGATTGCATTTCGCGTCGCCCGCTGTCGGCAGGCATTCTCTCCCGCGGTTGCAAATATTTGCCACGCAGCCTCGTTCACGCGAGAGTAATTTCATAATGCAGCAGAACCCGGCGCGGTATGCTGCAGCACGGCGGCGCGACGCGGCGCGGCGTTGCCGGGGCTGGCTGCTTATAATGCTTGGGGGATCGACAGTCGAAGTAAATCTACTTGAAGAAGTTCCGTTCTTGCCTCGCTCGCCTGGCCGCCTGGGCAACAAACTCGGGAGGAATCCTTTGGACAGTTGGCGAACGAAACTCCAAAGCCAGAAACAGTTTTATGTCATCGCGCGGATACTTACGTTGCAGATATGTTTGAGAAAAGTTGCCTGTCCGCCCTTCGGTTCTTTGCCGACTGGCGAGGACGGCTGGACGGCTGGAGGGGAAAAGAGGGCAGCCGACTCCGGCTAGCAGTCGGTTTCATAGACGAGAAAAAAGTCGGCAATCGAATCTGGCTAACGAAGTCCTTCGTCCTCTCTCTCTCTCTCTCTCTCTCTTTCGAGAGAAACTCGTGCCACGACGATCTTTTTCCTTTCTTTTCCTTCTTTTTTTTTTCTCTCCTTTTTTCACTTTTCTCTCCCCCCCCTCCCCCCCGAGCGAGTCGAACGTCGGGGGGCAGGCCGCTTTGTGAAAGTTTCAAAACATTTCAGCGGCGATTGAATCGGTTTTTTCCCCCGCTTTTCTTCTTCCTTTTCCCCGCTAAACGGTGGCAATAGAAGAGAACGGTTCGACGGAAATTTAATTTTCATCCGATGAAATAATTCCCCGCTCTTGTAATTAACCGTTCCGTACTAATGAGGGGATTGGTTGTTAATGGCCCGGCCCGCCGGGCAGATTGGAAGATATTCGGTGGAACATTGAAGCTTCGTTGGAGAATTTTTGAGAAAGGAACCGGAGGGTGGGAAACGGAACGTGTTTGCGGGAAATATTTGTTACTCGACTTTCGCGGCAGGTAATTACCGAAGCTCCCGTTAGTTCTCGCTGGTTCTCCCCGGATTTTAGTTATTACAATAACTTTGTTCACAACGTTAATAACCATCGTGTGAATATTTATCAATGAGTTTTCCTACCCTGTAATTTCATTTCGTTCTTTGTGGAGTAAAGATTTGATTATAACAGAATAATTGTTATTGTATATTCTATTATAATGGAATAATTATTATTACATTCTTTGTGTGAATGAAGTTTTACAGTGATTACATTGTTTTTGAGAAAGTGGAAACGTATTTGTTTCTCGACTTTTACAGAAGTAATTAGCAAGCTCTCGTTACCAAGTTTTCAAGTTGATTCTAGTTTTAGTTTTAGTTATTGTAATGATTTCGTTCACAACGTTAATAATCATCGTATAAATATTCATCAGCGAATTTTCCTACGTGCAGTTTCGTTCTTGTTGTTCAGTTTTTTATTTTTACATTCTTTGTGGAATAAAAATTTGATTATAATAGAATATTATTATACATTCTATATATAATATAATATAATATAATATAATTCTTCCATATATAATATAATTCTACTGTAAAAAATTATTGAAATTATTAAAATTATTAAATTAAATCTATATAATTATTCTATTTTAATAGAATAATTATTATTATATTCTTTATGTGATTACAGTAATTTACAGTAAAGCTCTCGTTGCCAAATTTTCAAGTTGATTCTAGTTTTAGTTTTAGCTATTCTAATAATTCTGTTCTCAATGTTAATAATTATCATAATTCATCATTCGTGAACTTTTAATATGTAATTTTATTTCATTATTATTCAGTTTCTTGTTATTATATTCTTTATGGATTTAAATAAAGTTTTACAGTGATCATAGTATGATCTGAGAAAGAAATGCATTTGTGGAAAATATTTTCATTCAACTTTTGTGAGAGTAATTACCAAACTCTCGTTAGGTTTTCGTTGGTCTCGAATTCTAGTTCTAATAATTTTACAATCAGTGAGAAAATTTCTACGTGGAATTTTACTTCGTTATTGTTCAATTTCTTATTATTATCAGATTTGGAATTTTTTTTCATGGATTTGTACAAGTTTCGCAATGATCAGATCGTGGTTTGAAATTATTCGACGTAGATTTTTCTCAGATTGTCTTGGAATCTTCGATGCTTTTATCTAGATTTCAATTTGTCGGAGAGGAAGACGAAACCAATTTCTGAATTTTGCAAGATAAGACTCCGATACTCGAAAAATATAACATCGACAGAGGGACTCGAAGGAGATCAGGCTTTCCACTCAGACTTTCACTCGCGAGTGAAGCCGTACATCTACGAGGTTTTAAACTGTACAGAAAGCTAATGCGACAACTTGGAAAAGCTTTGCTTCGGCTTCCAAATCGAAATGTGAATTATTACGTAAGGTATTAAATCGTTCTACAAAATTACGACGCGAGAAAGTATAATTGCAACGGAAAAAAAAAGAAAAAATCACGTAAAAAGTCCCAATGTTTCTTTACCAATCAATGTTGTAAATTTTATATTTACATTTCCATTTTTCGCGTTCGATTGAAGTACAAACTCGTGTTCGCGTAATGTATGGGTTTTTAAATAACATCCAGACACGCGTAAAAAAAAAGAAAAAAAAAGAACAAAAAAAAAAAAGAAAACAAACATAAATGTAAAACCGGAACCAGATGAAATGTATCTCGTCACACGACGCGAACCACACGAAACCATGCATGTCCGTCTAGGCGAAAAAAAAAAAGAGAAAAATTTCATTCACATTCATAACTATTCCATACCGTGCAAGATAGAAAAGAGAGAGAGAGAGAGAGAGAGAGAGAGAGAGAGAGAGGAAAAAAAATTGCGCGGTATGTGGTATCTGTCCAAATTAAACGCAGTGAAAAACACGGTTTCCTTTGATGTACAGATATACGTCGAACACACGCGATTCGACAAACTAATTATACTTTGACGTTGTAGAGGCAGGAAGGGAAAAAGTTAATGAATGTAGAAAACGAAAGGAGAAAAAAGAAAAGAAGAGAGGGAGAGAGAGAGAGAGAGACGCGTTTCGTCTGGACTCTGGGATTCGCTAATGGACTTATCGCTAATAACTAGAAGTCCAAGGGTATAACGTTAACTTTCTGATGAGATTTCACGTAATGACAAAGCTTGAAATATCGAAGCGCAAAATTGGAGAGCGTAATGTGGGGAGATACGTACTGTGCAAAACGTTCGACTAATTCCATCTTTTCATTTGCACGAATGTGAGATTTAAATGCGGAATAAAAAATTCGCGGCCTGCTTGACTAATAGTCTGAGATGATATTAGTTCACGTGATATGATAATTGAACTGCGGATTAACATTTTTCGTGTTATTAATACTCCAATTAATCGAACATAATTTAATTTAAAAGAATAATAAAATAAATTACGACTAATATGAATATAAATTAATAAAAAATAAAAAGATGCACCATTTATATGAATTAAACGAATTAATCAATCAGAATTTACATTTTCTATAATATGAGAAATACTTTTAAAAGCAAAATCAATATTAGGACAATAATGTATAGATAAAAATAAACCTGAAATAATTTGAATTAATAAAAAAAATCCTAATATAGATCCAAAATTTCATATATAATTAATATTAATAGGTGTTGGTAAATAAATAAAAGATAAAGGAATTTTTATTATAATATTTTTGTAAATAATAGCCGGTTGAAATTAAAAAGTTTATGAAAGTTTGTTAAACTTGGCGAAGGAATTGACATTAATCGAGTTGTCATTATTGGTTGTCAATGTTAATTGGCTTGTTAATGACTGAATTGTTAAAATTGCTAATTGAATGACTATTGGGTAATTGTTGATTAAAGGATTATTATTTGTTAATTGAATGATTATTGGAGGAAATAAAAATAGATATTCAATTAAATCGAAAGTTGTTTGTAACAATTCATGGACCGAGTCTTTCAGATAAACTTACAAACATCAATTTCGTTTATTTATTTTGATATTATTATTAGTTATACTTTACACACGAATATACATATTTTTCTTAATTTTGTTGAATATTGAATTAAAAGAAAAATTTAAACGTGATAAATGAGTTTGATGCAAATATAATAAAAATTAATATAATTCGACATATTGAAAACAATTATTATTGAATTAATAGGTATTACTTGAAGAATGGAAGATTAATCAACATTTACTGAAGAGATAAATGTTTGTAATACAATGAGGACCGCGAGTTTTCAAAAATCGTTTGAATTTCTAAAAATTCGCAATAAATTTCTAACGAAAATTCATCGTACGAAATTTCTACGAGAAAAATCACAAATCGATCGAACTTGACCATCTTTGCAGTTTAGAATTAAAAAGAATGAATTAAAGAAATTTGTTTCACCATCAGCCATTATATAGCCTTTCACCTTTCAAATTAATGTTACAGAATTAATTAATGTTGTAGAATTAAATTAACGCAAATTTCCTATAAATTCGAAAATTTTGACATTCGCATTGTCTGCGAGTAAAAAGGAATCCCGACGACCATCCTAATTGCGTCGAACATCCTTTCGAACAAAAGTCGATATTATTCCGAGGGCCAATCGAGTTCTCCTCCGGACGGCAACAAGCAAACTATAAGCAACATCAGTATTCTTTAACGAGACAAGACTTGTACTCGATGTTCCGGATTCGTGCTCGCCGGCTCTCTCCCTTCGGACCTCGTAAATCCAACAAACTTTTTCCCCGGTCGTCGTAATCCAACCTTGCAAATTAACGTAAAGCAACGCGACGTGCATACAGGCAGAACGAGTGCTCTCTCTCTCTCTCTCTCTCTCTCTGAAGTTGATAATAAATTTCGACGAGGTAAAAGCCCGCTGATCTCTCTCGTCACGTTGGTTCGTTTAATTTCCATTTCTTTCCTTGGACTTTTCCTTGGACGTTTTGCTTCGTCTTCTCCCATTGAGAATATTTAATCATTATTTCGCGAAATTTCGCGCGATGTAACAGTGTCAATTGTTTGTTCAGCCATTAGTTCGTTCACATTGAGAACATTTGATCATTGTTTCGCGAAAGTTTGTTATCGAGGGAATCTATCGAAGTGTGGATCATCGATTGTTGATGAAATTTGGCATGAATATTTGACCCGCGCTTTCTTCTATCGGTAAACAGTCGATGTTGAAGGGGTGAAAACTACCCTCAAAGTTGGCAACACATTTTGTCAAATATCTCGGAAATGATCGAAGATACAATTTTTGGGTAAATTGACGAAACTAGTGTTTCTTTAACGACGAATTTACTGGTGTATACCATTTTGCAAGAAAACTTTATAAACGATATATTAAATTATATTATAAAAATATAATAATATAAAATAATATGAAATGTAATAATAATGTATAATAATATAAAATAATATAAAATATAATAATAATAATTTTAATACAATCAAAAAATCGTATTTTTCACAAATAAATGTTAATAAATTTTCAATCTGAATTGTTGTCCGTCGCAAGATGCACGGTGAATTTTTAAAGAATTTTCCAACGAAACGTCCTGAAGAGCGAAGGAACGATAAACGAATAGATGGACAAATTAATGCGAATGTTGCCCCGAAATATGTCGCGCTTGTTGCTAAGACAGATTGTTGGATTATTTCGAATTGCGTGATTAAATTTACTTAGATTTACCTGGCTTTAAGCAAACGTCCCGACATTCCCTCCGACAAAATCGTGACTTCAAACTTTCCCCCGTGCAACGTATCTGCGGGCTCCAATCTCATTCCTTAGTCACCGGTAGAGCCAAGATAATCCTCACTTTTCCGAATTTACTTCCCAAAGCCAATTTCCTCCGAACGAGCGGCTTTTACGAGTCTATCTTTTACGACAAACATCCATCTCACGACTGGGTACCCAGTCAGTGCCCAGTTTCGTTCGACTTTCTTTCGGCTGTTGCAAGTGAGATCGTTCCGATTTATTAACGCCGGAACTATCGAATACCGCGGTTTTGCAACGATGAATTTTCTTTAGAATTTTCCTAAGTATGTACGTGTGTGAAATCTTAATTTTTAGTCGTCGACAGTTAGTCACGGCGTGAGATTTCAGAAATTTCTACATTTCTTTCGTAAAATACGAATAACAGAAGCTCTCTTTCCTATCTCTCGCATTAATATTAATTTCTCTGATGACAAGTTTTGTATTTTAATCGTCAGTTAAACGTTTCAACCTCTTTAAACAAATCTTTCTTCTCGAAATATCATTCGTGAATTTTTTGCATATTGATGTACAATTTTGATATTGAGCAGTGCAAACGTTAGACAGAACATGAAAGTAAGTAACAAGCATAGACAAAAGGCAAGATTAACCGAATAACCACCATTTTAAACAGACATTGTCTAAAAAATCATTCTTTGCGTATTAATCTCTGACACAGTTTTCATACTTCAGTCGTCAATAGTCAAATATTAGACACAACAAAGTAAATGAAAAGCAAGATCAATCAAATAACATCCATTTTAAATAATTTTCCAGAAAAATTATTCGTAGATCTCATTTCTCGTATATTAATTGCAATTCTCTCAATTAGTAGCCCAAATACATAAACAACTAATAAATAAGAAACAAGATCAACTGAATAACAAGTCTTCACTTTAAACAAGTCTGTTTCAAAAAAATATCATTTATGAGTGCCATTTTTCACGTATTAATCCTAATTCGTATACTTTAGTCGTCACTAGTCCAAGTATTAGATACAAACGTGAATAAGAAGCAAGATCAACTGAATAAACTTTACTTTAAACGAGTCTTTTTGAAAAGAATCATTCGTGGTGCCATTTCTTACGTATTAATCCTAATTCTAATACCTCAGTTGTCACTAGTCCAAGTGTTGGATACAATAAATGTGAATAAGAAACAAAATCGACTGAATAACTTTTGCTTTAAACGAGTATTTTCAAAAGAAATCATTTGTGACTGCCATTTTTCACCTATTTAATAATTCAGTCGTTAGTAGTTCAAGTGTTAGATACAACAAACGTGACTAAGAAGCAAGCTCAACTGAATAACCTTCACTTTAAACGAGTCTTTTTAAAAAAAATCATTTGTGGTGCCATTTATCACATATTAATTCTAATTCTCATACCTCAGTTGTCACTGGCCCAAGTGTTGGATACAATAAATGTGAATAAGAAGCAAAATCGACTGAATAACCTTCATTTTAAACGAATTTTTTCAAAAAAATCATTCGTGGTGCCATTTCTCACATATTAATCCTAATTCGTATATCTTGTCACTAGTCCAAGTGTTGGGTGCAATAAATGTGAATAAAAAGCAAAATCGAATGAATAACTTTTACTTTAAACCAGTCTTTTCAAAAAAAATCATTCATGGATGCCACTTCTCACGTATTAATTCGTATACTTTAGTCGTTACTAATCCAAATGTTAGATACAACAAACATGAATAAGAAGCAAGATCAACTGAATAACCTTCACTTTAAACGAGTCATTTTAAAAATAATCATTCGCGGGTGCCATTTCTCACCTATTTAATAATTCAGTCGTTCAGTAGTCCAAATGTTAAACACGACAATTGTAAACAAAAAAAAAGGAGGGGGGGGGGCAAAATTTTCCGTTTAACCTCTTGCGCTGTAATGACACGCACGTCGAGAGTATTTGGCCCGAAATTGCAATATTTCCTCAGTTTTAAGTACATTCAAATTCAACCCAGGCAGAACAAACAATAAATTTATTACTTCCTAGTAATAATTTCTATCCAGTGAATGTACCAATGAATTCAGAAAAAGAAGACGAAATATATATCATATAATATCGTATATTATTGGTCACTCGTTATGGTCCGCGAACCAGTTACCAGTTAAAACTGAATCGTTGCCGGAGAATCGGAGAAAATTGCAAGATCAACCGACGACGTAATTCCAGAGTGAGTTGAACAGTTGTAGAATTAAGGGGACATGCGCGGCCGATTGATCATCTAACGAGGAGAGCGAGTAAATACCCCTCCGCATGATTAACCCTCGCTCATTGAACGAGCTACATTGAGTTATGGCCAATTCGTAGGTGACCAAACCCCTTCCCTCCCCCCTCTGTCACACTGTTTGGTACCACCAAGTAGGTACCAAACAGGTACCTACACACGAATCTCTCAAGTTTGGTCCTTTAATATCTCATCGGCAATATTACGCTTCGCCAAGCGTCACGACACACAGCAGATAAATTGCATCGTCTAGCAGTCTAGCAGACACGCGCTCGTCCGTGAACCTTTAATCGCTTGGGAGAGAGGAGGGAGGTGGGTGGAAGGGGAGCAGGCCGATATATCCAGCAGCTTTATTATATTCCTCTTATCGCAATTTCACAGGTCCTCTGGCGTTGATTTCGACAGGAAAAAGACACGCCGGACACACCGGGGCTGTTGCGGCGCGTACGTTTCGAACACCCCCCCGAATAATCCGTTCTATCGATCCAAGGGCTAATGATAGTTAATTAAATTCCCCGTGAATTACCATTCGCCAGTTGGATTTTCACCGGATGATTTGCATCCGCCGGTGTCCGATTCGTGGCAATAATTGAAGCGGCGGATTGTTCTGACGTTTGCGGATGTGCTCTGTGCATTTTCTAAACTGCTAAACAGGACAGTGAGTCGTCCCGATGAATTTCATCGGCGGATCGCGGATTTTTACGCGTGTCTTTACGTTTCTGCAAACAGGAATTTCAATTTCAAAGTTTCATCTGCTGTGTCATTTATCGTGATATCACGATAAATACACCATACGTAAATTATAACGAATGTAATGTACAATATAACGTACAGGTTTATATCGATTAATATTAATTGATTATGTTGATAAATATAATCACAATGCATTGTAATACTTATTACAACGTTATAATCATAGTTTTAATATATATGTCGAATTTCATTCTTCCGTTGCATGAAACGCACTTTTTCACGCCTTGAACGCATAAAACTCCTAGGCCTGTTCATAATTGCGTAAATTAATTGAAAAACATTTAAGAAAGATTTAACACATTACATTCATATTAATCAATACTGACTAGTTATATTAATAAATATAATGTAATAATATTATAAGTGATATAACATAATTATATTGTTACAATACTAATTTGTAATATTATTATGCAAGTAATATAATTATGATAATGAAATGCTTATAATATTATATAATATTTACATTTATATTAACATTATTATACTCATAATATTATATAATATTATGTAATGCTTGTAATATAATCACGATTTAATTTATATATTGAATTTAATTCTTGCGTTGCATTTCACGTTTCGTGAAAAATAACTTTTTAATTTTCGCGACAAAACTTCTAATTACACGCAGCGTGTATTTATTTACTCGTGAACACGATTCTGGACAATTCTCAACTTCACTCGCCATCGCTTGCATTCATCTTTCCCTTCTCTCTCCCGCCCTTTCTTCCCCTGTCCCTTCCTTTCTTTCCTTCGTTATCGTTACGGCGTCACAACAAGCCGCCCTTAAACTTGGAATTTAATAGGAAACGCAATTTCGAACGAGAAAGTTTCTAGTAAACGCGCGCTTGTTAAATAGTTCGTTAAAAGTTGTTATTCACACACTCCGCGCTTGGATAGTTTATTTTTTGTTTACCCGTGGCACGAAAGTCCATCGAACTGCAGAACGTCTGCTTCCTCAATTTAATAATAAACAGTCCAAATACAATTTCTGCACGTTCGACGCTGAAACTATCTACCATTGACTAAAGCACGAAGTTTGTGTGAAAAATTCACGTCCGTGAAGGAATAGGGGAAAGTTCAAACACATTTTATAAAATTTCTGTGCAAAATTACGAACTGGTCGTTTCAATCATTTTTGTAGTTATAGTCTGCAACGTTTTAACCATGTATGGCAACCCTTGAACTTTATTTCAGATTTTATCAAAGAAAAAGATGTTACAAGTAACAGTTACAGTGAGGAGTATAACAAAAATGGGTGAAAAGCTGCCGATAATTTAGATTATTATAACTTTGTAAAAGAAAGTTCGTGTAACAGTCCACATGGTCTCATTGTAAAAAATGAAGCCTCTACTTTGACAGTTCAAAGTTGTTTTTTTTTTTTTTATTTTTAAAGATTATTTTATATCACGCAGTGAGTGGAAAAATTAAGACACTTTGTTCTCGAAAATTTCCAAAATTCAAACTATAAAAATACCTGAATATAAAAATATTTGAGTTGTAAAAATTCAATCTGTGGAAATGTTAAAGAACCTTTTCCATGACTGGATCCATCATTGTCTTAAGAATTAAAGTCTCGTCTTGTACAACGACTCTTTAAAATTTACAATACGATTCTTTTCTCGCTGTTTTATTAAAATTTAAATATTAAAATTTCTTGAATTTTTATCATTTGATCCTAACGTTCAAAGTTATAATAATATGGCGAAGAAAAAGCCATACAACAAAGTTTGATATTGATCTTGGTCTTCAAAATAATGATTCAAAATAATCTAGTTACGAAGAGAATTTTTTATTGTTTTCACAATTTTCTATTACTCTCCCTTCCGCTGTACAACGTAGAATCATACTGACTCAAAATCAGCAAGCTTCAGAGCTTCTTAAGCTACGAAACGAGAGCTTCAAAATGGATCGATCGATTTTTCTTCGCAAAGTTACAACAGTTTAAATTGTCGTAATTGTTCAATCACACTCCTCGTTGTGTGTTTCACATTTTCCTCGAAAATAAACGAAATCTATGAACTTACGAGAAAGACGCGACTGAAGGATGCAGCAGGATTAGTTTCAAACAATCAGAAGTTATAGTTCCTTCCTATAATACGTTCCTTCCTCTATTTTCGATCCAAGTTAAAGAAAAAGAAAAACATACGGGGCTTTCGTGAAACTGAGCGTCAAAGTTTGCAGCGATGTTGTAGAACATCATACCATGCTACTATACGAGCGTGTATACACTCATGGGATAATATCGACAGTTATGGGTCAACCTATTGGCTGGATGCCATTTACGATTTGTATACTGCACCGCGGAGACTGCAGTTTATACGATTGTTTGAGATATAGCGCAAACTTTAATAAATAATATCGCACTGGTGTTTGTAACTCTGGATAAGCGGCGCGATCCGCGCGTCTCGCTTGTATTTGCTCGTGACGCGTGTGCAAACACGTGCGAGGTTATAATCAATACATGGCGGCTCTGTCACAGGCCCAGGAGTGGCCTATGAATTTTCAAACGGAATTTCATTAGGCGAAGTTTGGCCCTTTCATCCGCCGTTTTGACAAGCGAGCACCTACGTATGATAATTTCAATTTCGATACTCGATTATTAATTTTATTAACAGTCAATTATAATGTCGCGTGTATAGTGTTACAACTCGCTACCTACTTGCAAAGATCTATCGTCAACGTACGGAAAATTTTCAGAGTCGATCGATAGAACTTTTAGTTCCTTTTGTTTGCTGCGAATTTTCTCACGTGCATCGAGATTTAAATTAATTCGAAGTGTCCAACGATTGAATATAATGGAACATGTGTATATATAGAGAGAGAAAAATTGTAGATTATAAATTTGTGAATGAGAGCAATATCTTTTAAAAATTTCAAGATTTCAAATTATTTAGGTTGTTTTTTTTTTAAGAAGGGACACGGCGAAAGTATATTGATAAAAAGACGAAATATCTTTGTGCGCAATCATCAACTAACGAAACGTAAATTATTTATTAAAATATTCAGAATTGTCATTTCCTTTGAAAATTAAAATTACATGACATGCAAGGATGATTATTGAGACAGTAGTTATTGAAACAAAAGTCGTTCACTGTTAAAACACTTATTGCCAGATTTCTTATTAAAATACTCGGAATACAATTTTATCATAATTGTTAATTCTTTTTCTCGGGAATTTCACGTAAAATTTATGCAACATCCGAGGATAGTTATTGAAACAAATAAAAAAAGAAAAAAGATACAGAATATTCGACAATAGAAAAATTTCAATAGTAAAGAATAACTGTAAATTAAGGCAAATTTTTAAATAAAAGAAAAGAAAAAGGTAAATACGGAATATTCAACGATAGAAGAATTTCAATAGTAAATAGCTGCGAATTAAGACAAATTTTAAATAAATAAATAGAGAAACAGATACAGAATATTCAACGACAGAAAAATTTCAATAGTATAGAATAGCTGCAAATTGAGACAAATTTTAAATAAATAAAAAAAAAAGGAAAATACAGAATATTCAACGACAGAAAAATTTCAATACTAAAGAATAGCTGCAAATTAAGACAAATTTTAAATAAATAAAGAAAAAATAGAGAACATTCAACGATAGAAAAATTTCTATAGTAAAGAATAACTGCAAGTTGAGACAAATTTTAAATAAGTAAAAAAAAAAGGAAAATACAGAATATTCAACGACAGAAAAATTTCAATACTAAAGAATAGCTGCAAATTAAGACAAATTTTAAATAAATAAAGAAAAAATAGAGAACATTCAACGATAGAAAAATTTCTATAGTAAAGAATAACTACAAGTTGAGACAAATTTTAAATAAATAAAAAAAAAAGGAAAATACAGAATATTCAACGACAGAAAAATTTCAATACTAAAGAGTAGCTGCAAATTAAGACAAATTTTAAATAAATAAAGAAAAAATAGAGAACATTCAACGATAGAAAAATTTCTATAGTAAAGAATAACTGCAAATTGAGACAAATTTTAAATAAATAAAAAAAAAGAGAAAATACAGAATATTCAATGACAGAAAAATTTCAATACTAAAGAATAGCTGCAAATTAAGACAAATTTTAAATAAATAAAGAAAAAAGTACAGAACATTCAACGATAGAAAAATTTCTATAGTAAAGAATAACTGCAAGTTGAGACAAATTTTAAATAAATAAAAAAAAGGAGAAAATACAGAATATTCAATGACAGAAAAATTTCAATACTAAAGAATAGCTGCAAATTAAGACAAACTTTTAAATAATAAAGAAAAAATAGAGAACATTCAACTCGATAGAAAAATTTCTATAGTAAAGAATAACTACAAGTTGAGACAAATTTTAAATAAATAAAAAAAAAAGGAAAATACAGAATATTCAACGACAGAAAAATTTCAATACTAAAGAATAGCTGCAAATTAAGACAAATTTTAAATAAATAAAGAAAAAATAGAGAACATTCAACGATAGAAAAATTTCTATAGTAAAGAATAACTGCAAGTTGAGACAAATTTTAAATAAGTAAAAAAAAAAGGAAAATACAGAATATTCAACGACAGAAAAATTTCAATACTAAAGAATAGCTGCAAATTAAGACAAATTTTAAATAAATAAAGAAAAAATAGAGAACATTCAACGATAGAAAAATTTCTATAGTAAAGAATAACTACAAGTTGAGACAAATTTTAAATAAATAAAAAAAGAAGGAAAATACAGAATATTCAACGACAGAAAAATTTCAATACTAAGAGTAGCTGCAAATTAAGACAAATTTTAAATAAATAAAGAAAAAATAGAGAACATTCAACGATAGAACAAATTTCTATAGTAAAGAATAACTGCAAATTGAGACAAATTTTAAATAAATAAAAAAAAGAGAAAATACAGAATATTCAATGACAGAAAAATTTCAATACTAAAGAATAGCTGCAAATTAAGACAATTTTAAATAAATAAAGAAAAAATAGAGAACATTCAACGATAGAAAAATTTCTATAGTAAAGAATAACTACAAGTTGAGACAAATTTTAAATAAATAAAAAAAGAAGGAAAATACAGAATATTCAACGACAGAAAAATTTCAATACTAAAGAGTAGCTGCAAATTAAGACAAATTTTAAATAAATAAAGAAAAAATAGAGAACATTCAACGATAGAAAATTTCTATAGTAAAGAATAACTGCAAATTGAGACAAATTTTAATAAATAAAAAAAAAGAGAAAATACAGAATATTCAATGACAGAAAAATTTCAATACTAAAGAATAGCTGCAAATTAAGACAAATTTTAAATAAATAAAGAAAAAAGTACAGAACATTCAACGATAGAAAAATTTCTATAGTAAAGAATAACTGCAAGTTGAGACAAATTTTAAATAAATAAAAAAAAGGAGAAAATACAGAATATTCAATGACAGAAAAATTTCAATACTAAAGAATAGCTGCAAATTAAGACAAATTTTAAATAAATAAAGAAAAAATAGAGAACATTCAACGATAGAAAAATTTCTATAGTAAAGAATAACTACAAGTTGAGACAAATTTTAAATAAATAAAAAAAAAAGGAAAATACAGAATATTCAACGACAGAAAAATTTCAATACTAAAGAGTAGCTGCAAATTAAGACAAATTTTAAATAAATAAAGAAAAAATAGAGAACATTCAACGATAGAAAAATTTCTATAGTAAAGAATAACTGCAAATTGAGACAAATTTTAAATAAATAAAAAAAAAGAGAAAATACAGAATATTCAATGACAGAAAAATTTCAATACTAAAGAATAGCTGCAAATTAAGACAAATTTTAAATAAATAAAGAAAAAAGTACAGAACATTCAACGATAGAAAAATTTCTATCGTAAAGAATAACTGCAAGTTGAGACAAATTTTAAATAAATAAGAAAAAAGAGAAAATACAGAATATTCTACGATAGAAGAATTTCAATACTAGAGAATAGCTGCAAAGTGAAATTACTTCCCTCTGCCTCGTATTAGTCCCTCATTAGCGATCGACTCTTCATCGAAATATAAATTGCCTCGGTCAGAGAAAAAAAAAAGAAAAAAATAAAAAAGTAGAAAAGGCGGCCGCGAAAGTAACATGTAAATTTCTCTAGCAAAAAAAGAAAAGAGAACGCTCTTTCTTCTTTTTACTTCCGCCACTTTTGATATGGATATACAGATCGGGGGATGCGCGGAACTCGCGTCACACTAGCGGCCATGAAGAATCGAGTTAGAGAGCCGTCAAATGCAGCCGGTATATTTTTTACGTGTCCCGGCCTCGTGTGACGGGAATTAACGATGCAAATTTTTTTCCCAGAAAGAAATCCCGCGGTCGTTCGCGCCGCCAGGCCCGCACACGAAAGTGCAATAAAAATGGTTTTACGTTGACCGACCAACGTCGTTAAAACCAACAAAACGGTGGGAGAGACGAAAGCTCGGAGTCGCGAGGAAGAAAGCTCGTTTGCGTGGCGAAATTTCATCGACGCGAACACAGACGTCGCGAGGTTTCGTTTAATTGCTTCTTCCTCCGCGACTCCTGTGTGCACATGCACGGATGAACCGACGAAGGTGAAAAGAAGATCGTCGATTTTTGAACTTTTACAGCCGCGCGAAACGAGATCCAGTTTGCCTTGTTTCGAAGCGCGAAAACTTGTTTTCTTTTAACTTATGATTAACGTCGCGTCTACCTTCTGGTCATTAGCGACGGGTAAATATGTTTTCTTCTTTTCAAGACGATTATATCTCATGGTAGATGTTAGTTTCCTTTAGATAGTTCAGGACATTTCCTATGTGTTTCTGCGACGTGACAGGTCGTGCAGGTGAAGTTATTTTGTATTTTTGCCTTTGAAATAGAAAATGATGGAGTTGATAAAATTCGGTTGCATTGGATACACATTGGGGGTTCTGTTTTTTTTTTAAATAGATACTCATGCCTTCTAAGCCTCGTCATGACTATTCTGTCTTTTCTTTTCAAGCTGTGGGTAGACATTGTTTGATAGAAATCTTGGGTTAGATTATGAGTTTTTGTATTTTTTTTTTTTTTTTTTTGGAGGTGTTCCATATTTTGTTCCATGATTGTTTTTCATGGTATGATGCAATGTTACAACAAGGTCCTGATAAGTCGGATGACATCCGACGAGGGCGATGTTGCTGCTATGTCAGCCGTGGAAACTTTTGTTTTACTCTTACGTTTGACTTTTCTTTTTCCCTTTTTCGAAAAAGGTGCTTTCACTTTCGTGCGACTTGAAACTTGCTGTGCAATTTTCTTTCGCCATTTGATTGAACTTTGACCGTCAGGAGAATCCTGATGGATGACGGATGACGTTCGAAGCTTGATAAAACGGCGAAAAAAGAATCCGTACAAGAGTTGCAGAGGATTTCAATTCGTGGAATGTATCTTTCAATGACTTCAGATTCGTGATACTTGAATTTTTTACAATATTCGAGAACAAAAGTATTCGTTTCTGAGCTGTCTCTTATTCTATTTCAACATCTTTGCAGTAACGTCGCAACATTGACAGTTGGGTGGTTTGGTTGAAAAGCTGACTCTTACAATTAGCGGAAACGTGGCGTACAGTATGAAAATAAGCGTGCGAGAGGTCTCGAGCGTCGGGAAAGGCTTGAAAGAGACGCTCGTCTTGAGACGGGACCGCTGTAATTGGGGTGTGTGATGCTCCGTTCTAGAGAAATTTAGGTAGAGGAGCTTCTGATAACAAGGAAAGTGGCCTTCTTCGTTTAAGTGGCTGGTTGAATGTTTACTGTGCTTGTTACGAAGAGATTACACTTGTCCCCGAACGTTGGGAAACATTATCGCAAGCATTTCATTCAGTCAAACGTTTATCTCGCGCTTGGAGAATAGAAAAAACTTTTATCTTACTCGAGCGCCGTGCTCGTTACGTTTGTTGAAAAATGACTTAATGAATAATCAGTCCTTGAGTGGACTTTCCATTTTAATTTAATTTATGCCAAATTAGCCAATGGAAATAAAATCACCGTTACATAAGCTTTAGACACTTAGTAGACAATTACGTAAATTAATATATTAGACAATTATATATTTATTAGACAATTATCTTCAACACGTTGCATTATTAATTTACAGTTAAAAGAGACTGTGACACACCGCCCGATGGTCCATTTTTGAGGATTAAAATACAAAATACGTAGAATATTTAGTATATGTAATTTGGAACAAAAATGGAAAAAATATTAATAAAAATAATAAAATAAAAAGAGAAATATTTCTGTACTTTAATTTCTGTGGGAAATTGCACGTTGATTTTATAAAATACCAAATACCACTCGTGTTTGTTTCTTCCGTTCAATGATTTATTTGTATAATATTTTCTAAAGGCGTGGCACTCTATTATGCGTGTTAATTGTATCTTTCGTTAATACGACGATAAATTAGAGTTCTCACGTAACGCGCAATCAAATGTAATAAAATTTCATCGTGATTCTAGTTGATGCCTAGTAACGTAGACTCAGCACCCTCGCGACGTTGGCCACGCGTGGAAAAGAAACGAATATTTCTTGAATTTCAATTTAAATGCCTGAAGGTACAAGTTAAGCAGGAATAAATCAGGATATCCGAGGATTATCGCATTACTCGCATTCCGATTATTCGGCTCGTGGAACTTCATTTAATGCGTTTCTCATCAATCTTCTAGATTTCCAAGTTCCAATAGAATTCTGCCGCGTTACGATATTTAAATAAATGAATTTCCTAATTGTCCTTTGGAAAAAATGTTTCGGAGGATCACATTTATACGTATTTATAAGGATCGACAAATGTTTGTTAAATTGATCAAAGAAACAATTGAAGTTTCAATAGAATTTTAAAAAGTAACCTGATGTTGACAAATTCTGCAAACCCCTTTCAAAATTAATCCATTTCACTTATTTGAACGAAAATGAATAAATTTTTATTATATATATAATATATTTATATATATATTATAATATATAATATAATATTTATATAGATATTATAGTATATATATACAAATATATTATATTTTTATTATAATTTTGATTATATATATAATATATTTATATATATACTATAATATCTATATAATATATTTATATATACACTATAATATTTATACAATATAAAAACAAATAAACATTAACTGTTAGAATTATATTTTAAATTTGAAATTAAGACGCCACAATTAATTACACTCGATAATTTCGATCACCGAATAGTCACTCAAAAAATTTTATTAATTCTATATATATGTGTATGGGGTGTAAAATAATCAAAATTAACTTGTGTGATTATTAATGGAGCGCAGCAAGTTTCACCCTGAGAAGGAACTTTGTTTCAGGAAGATGCACAGCAACCGAAGCAACGCAGTAAAATACACAACGTTGCTAGTCCCTAATGTTGGTCTCAGTTTCACTTTGGACAATCCCCCGAAGGTTTATGTTAGAACAATCCCTTAATCGATAATCTGATGCGATTATAACATCGGTTATAATATATCGCGCGTTGCTTATGTGTACATTATCCAGCGGGTATGCCAGCTTCCACGTGATAATCTCGAAACATAATGTTTGTTCTGTGCATACAACGTCTGCCCTTATTACGAAACCGTATGTCAATTAGATCAATCCCTTCCCCAAGTGATCGATAACTTCATATTAGACTAATCGTACGTTCTGCTACGGTATGTTCCGTAATCTTTGAGAAAATCGCTGGAGGAAAATCGATGGGGCGCAATTTTAGAAGAGTCTCATATTTTTAAGACTCACCATTAGAATTTTTATGTAGATTTAAATCTTTAGGTCATTGAGAATATAATTAAAAAAAATAAATAAATAAACTACTAGGTTAGGTAGACTAGTCGATTAGAATCTAGGTTAGCCGAGAAAATATTATAGAAATCACTATACTTTCAATATTTCATGTATTTCTTTTAATATTATTAATATAATATTATTATTAGTATTAATATTAATATTATTTTAATATTATTAATATAATATATTTAATATTAATTATATTATTAATATATAATTAAATATAATTAAAATTTAATATTAATATTGTTTAATATTATATATAATTAAAAAAAAAATCCGCGGTCTATTCATTATATTGTTGATCAACAGTACGTGGAATTATCTTTAAATTTGATTTCGGAACTTGGAGATGACTTTTACCCTTATTGAAAGTTTTTAAACATATCACTCGTCAATACTATGGCAGTATTATTTATATGAATAGTAATTATATTCTTGGTTTCCACATGGCTCGATACTTTTTTTAAAAGGTATTATAATTCGAAGAAATTGTATTATAATTATAAATGTATGTAATTATATTATATTATTTATTGTATATGATTGTACTTATACTATACTTGTCTTTCTCAACTATTAAATTTATTAAGTAATCCCATTCAATTCTATTCAATCAGAAGATGAACAAAAACGCCATCATCAAAATTCTTCCAAATTTTTAAAATTTTGAACATTATGATTGACTTGTATCCTCCCGAACTTGAACACATGATAATTAATGCCAATAATTGTTGCACTCGGCGCTAAAAATCTAGCTCGTCAATTAAATTATTAAACCGCTCCATTTTTCAAACAAAACGGCGAAACGCGTGCACGTCATTTTCTCATTTTTCTGGAATGTTTCCCAGACACTTTGTCTACCAGAACGTTCGACTCTCAAGACGTTCACCTACTAGAGCATGCAGAATGCCACGTATGTTTTCGAGACGTGCCCAAACCCTCGTGCCATTTCCTGTGCATAAATCTTTACCAACTTCTCTGCGCAAGAAATTTCATTCGGCGAGATCTATAGATCTACGTATCGACAGGAACGTTCTGATCTCTGCCAAAATTCGTCTCGTCGGAGTGGCCGTGTGGCTAGTATTTCACGCGTTAAACGGTTTCGCAGTTTTTGCAATTTCATGTTCTTTCAATGTTAATTTTTGACGCTCGTTCAGACATTTCACACGGTTTCTCTGAGTAGAAAATAAAATACGGTGTGTCTGTGTGCAGTGGCTGTTTAATTGAGCTCCTTAAGCATTTATATCGAGTATACTCGTCATGCAGAAAGAAAAATTCGCTTTTATTATCACTGTGAAATTTAAATCAAAAAATTATACGTATTTGTAGCTTCAGCACATTTTAGAATGTTTCAAGGCTAGAGGAAGAGAAAAAAGTAAATAAAATAAAACAAAACCGATAAAGTTGAAAATTTTTCAAAAAACACTAAAAAAATTTATAATCTTATAATTTACAATGTATAAAATAAAATAAAACCAATAAAACTGAAAATTTTTCAAAGAAGACTAAAAAAATTTATAATCTTATAATTTGTAATGTGTAAAATAAAATAAAACCAATAAAACTGAAAATTTTTCAAAAAAAAAACTAAAAAAATTTATAATGTATAAGTTATAATTTAACTCCATTTGTAAGTTATAATTGAGCTTAATTTGTAAGTTACAATTTAACTAAATCTTGCAGCAATTGCGCATTTACTTTTCGTCGAGCATACTCGTCATCGCCTAGAAATAATTAAGCACGCCGGTGCACATTCTCAAAACAAAACGATACGCTTAAGGGGGTTAAAACGGAGAAACAAAAACTGGCGGGGGAGGGACGAGCCGTAATTTAAGGGACTTGTTAGAACACGTCAGTCCACACCACCTACCCTGCCTCACGTCTTCATGAATTGCAATGCCCCTATCCCTCACTTGGCTCTACAATAATATAAACGTGCTCTATCAAACGAGGCGGGCAGTGAGAGAAACTGATTGACACTTTCTCAGCGACACTTTCTGTGTTACTGGAACACAGAATGAATATGCATCGGTTCACGCGTCTCATCGTGGTGATTATTTAACCTCTAGCGCTGGAGTGACGTGTCGCGTCAATAGTTTCACAGTTTCAAGTATATTTAAGTAGAACAAAACAGACAGGACGAATAATAAATTTCTTACTTCTCAATAATTTCTATTCCAGTGATATCACACCGACGTATTGTTCAAAAGGAAAGCGACGAATTATTTTACACGATTTGGTCGCTCGTTATGGTCCGCAATCAGTTGCCAAGCGCAACGTGCGTTAACTTCTTCCGCTGGAATGACGTGCCACGCACGTCGAGAACTTTTTCCCCCAAAATTGCAATGTTTTCTCAGTTTTCAGTATATTTAAGTAAAATAGGCGAAACAAATAATAAATTTATTACTTCACAATAATTTCTATACCGACGAGTTGAAAAAGAAAGCGACGAATCACTGCGTACGGTTTGGTCGCTCGTTATGGTCCGCAATCAGTTGCCAAGCGCAACGTGCGTTAACTTCTTCCGCTGGAATGACGTGCCACGCACGTCGAGAACTTTTTCCCCCAAAATTGCAATGTTTTCTCAGTTTTCAGTATATTTAAGTAAAATAGGCGAAACAGATAATAAATTTATTACTTCTCAATCATTTCTATACCGACGAGTTGAAAAAGAAAGCGACGAATCACTGCGTACGGTTTGGTCGCTCGTTATGGTCCGCAATCAGTTGCCAGCGCGCGTGGTTAGAACGTTTCAATACTCTTCGAAACTCTTTGAAATTTCTAACGCTTCTCGCTTTTCAACGAAAGCCAGAGCTACCGAACTACAATCGAAGTCGTAAGTAATCAAAACTTTTGCATCGCTTTTCGTTCATTTACAAGCCGCTTCGAAAGATTTGGAAAATACTGAAAAGATTATCGAGAAGAAAAATATTGGGTGCTCGCGCGGCTAGTCTGCAGTTTCATTTTTCAAAATGTTTGGGAAACATTGGGGAGAAATGTGTTCTCGTATGCGAAATTTCTATTTGCACGCTTTATAAATTCTTTACTAAGGTACTTGGTTATATTGGACAGCGCAGTTCACTTGCGAGTGTAGTTTACATGAAACTGAATGTCGATTTATGCTCTTTCGTTCTGTGTGTCGTCTCTCCTTGAAATAGGAGATCATACGGTATTTTCCTTGCGTTGATACAAGTACACGCGAAAGTCGTGTCGAATCTACATTTAAACTCAGTCATATTACGACTGAAATTGCATGCAATATGTAGTTTTTTTATATATTTATATTTAAGAAGGAAAATAATGTAATATATCATTCTAAATTATAATATTATTGTTGTAGTATAATGTATTATAATTTAGAATAATATATTATATTGTTATAATAATTATAATATACTATAATATACTATAATATATAATAGTATACAGTATATATACTAACATATAATAATTATAATAATAATAGTACAATATATTATTCTATTGTTCGTTATAATATTCATTAAATAAAATAATGTCCGTTAATTTTTGCTCGTTAGTCTCATTAGCTTTTTAACAGCTGCCACAGCTTTTTGAAACTACCAAAGTCGTCAATTTATGATTTTCTATGGAAATTTTATATAGACTTAACAGTATGTTTTTAGATACTCGAGTGATTTTTGACAAAATATATTAATAAAAGCTTGTGTGTTCCTTGTTGTATTATTAACATTCTCTTGTACTTTGAACTTTAATTTCTTTGCCACCAGTTATATATATTGTATTATACTATTATATTACATATTACATATTATACTATGCTATTGTATTATATTATATATTATACTTCAACCGTCGCTGGTTCTAGTTTTAAATTTAAAACAACAGTAAACAACACTGTGTCATTTCATTCGTCAAGAGATCTCTTTATTTCGTGTGTTTTTCAAGTATTATACATTCTTCAACAGCCACGAATCAGAAAAATAACCGCCAATTGCCTTTCAGGCAGTTAGAAGAAAAGCCACGCTTAATTTTATGAATAGATAAAACGAGAACACTGTTACAAGTAGTCAAACTGTAGTCAAATGTTACTCTCGTAGCCACACTGTGTATATACTTGGAACTTTCGACTCGTACGGCCCATTATCAAAGAAGTTCCATTTTTATCCGTATACGGCGAACTAAATGACTTCCCCGTGCAAATTATTATTATTATTATGGCTGCATGACCAATTAACGCTCGTTCGTCGAGCAAATTTGCAACGAGATCAACGTCGATCAACGAATCCCGACGCCACAATGCCGAGCGTGTCAATGGATTGAAAATGATATGCAAATAGAAAGAATACGATCAATTACGCGCGGCATTCTGTTCAGCCTGTTCCGCGGACCTGTGCCCACGCTCGATCATCATCGATCCCATGAAACCCAATATCGCGTAATGAAGAGAACAAGAAAAAAAAAAAAAAGAAAAAAAAGAAGAATCGTAGTAAGTGAACTCTGCATCTCGTACCTGTTTCCCCGCCTTTCCACCGCGTCGAACGTAAACCGATCCGAATGTCGTGCAGTTTGCTACGAATAAAGGAACTGAAGTTTTTCTGACAGACATCTTGACGAGGGTACCGCACGCGTTCGCCGGCCCCCGATATCTAGTTAGATTCGAATCCGGTTCTCTCCCCCCATCCCTCATTGTCGCCGCAGATGAAAACGTGTCTCGGCCGAGTCTTTAGAATCTGCATAAATTGATTCACGTCAGCGAAACAGCGTTACAGAGTGTCTCCATTTAGATCTCTGGGCTACGTTTTGGGAGGAGGCAGGTGGTTCAAGTTTAGCGATATTTCGTAAAAAATAAGTTGCAATAATCGTGTTATTTCGTTCAAGAAAAAAAAAAAAAAAAAAAAGAGAGAGAGAAAAAGTGGAATTTCATTGTTGGTAGGAAATTGTTTTGCACAGGAAATACTGTAGAAATTGCTTTTTCATATCACGCTCGTTCCGTGTAATTTTTCACTTGGAAATGCACCGATTAGAAATTTCTTCCGTTTGCAGTTTGAAAATTTTTTGGATACACGATGTAGGTGATCCTCTTAAGTTTGACTTTTTTTAAACTTTTGGGAAATTTTGAAACCTCGTAGGCTGCAACGCGGAAAGAAGTTAGATACAACGATCAAATTTGTAATAAATTTGTATAATATTGTTGCAACATTAATAAAAAATATTGTATAAGTTATTCACTTATATATATTTATATATATATTTATTTATTTATTTATTTTAAAATGTTATATATATATGTTTATATTTTATTAATATTATTCATTAAGTACGAGATTTGTAATATTTATCAACAATAATATCATTAACCTTGCTGCGATTTTCCTCGATTTTTTTTCAATTTTACGCTCATTTTCGCAAATAAAGAGGATTCACCACATCCTTACCTCGTTTAAATCTGAGATATTTTTTTAACTTTAGAGAAATGTAGATTCGAAATCAAATGATCGAATTTTATTTCTCCTACTTTCTTCTTGTACTTATTTTTATCTTCGCGATGTTTTTGATTTCGACGTCAATGTGCAACATCGCGAGAATAAAATGCAACACGACTCAACAGGTTTGCCTGGTGAATAAACTGCAGAGCCGTTGTTCCGATCTGTGAAATTTTAACGACCCGTCGCAGGTACACAAATACCATATTCCATGCTATTTCACCCTCGAAAGAATCGAACAAGAACCTTTGCTATTTAAGAGCAGCGCAACAAGTGCATATTTCAAGGGCCGCACCTGCGAGAATGTGACTCGTACGAAATTAACATACGTATAAATACATACACATATGAATCCAATAATCACGAACTGTAATTACAATATAAAATTTCTCGACTTCAACTCTCTTAATTATTCGACTTCAATCTCAAATAACTGTATAGACAAAATGGAAAACAAAATCCTTCTTTTTTTACTAGAGTGTAAATAGTTAACATATTGTGATGCTGAGTTATGATATAAAATTCTTCAATCTCAATTTTCTTAACCGATCTCAAATAAGCGATGGTAGATCGATAAAAAATGCAGAACAAAATTCTTTTCTTTTACCAGAGCATAGATAGCAATTTTTTTCCTTTTACCAGAGTATAGAGAGTGACAGTGAATTATAACGGAAAATTCCTCAATCTCAACTTTCTCAACCAATCTTAAATAATCCATAGATCGATAAAAAAAAAATGTAGGACGAAATCTTTTTCTTTCACCAGAGTATGGGTAGTTGGCATCTTGCGATGATGAATTATAACACAAAATTGTTCAATCTCAATTTTCTTAACCGATCTCAAATAATCTGTGGTAGATCGATAAAAAAATGTAGAACAAAATTCTTTTCTTTTACCAGAGCATAGATAGCAATTTTTTTCCTTTTACCAGAGTGTAGAGAGTGATAGTGAATTATAACAGAAAATTCCTCAACCTCAACTTTCTCAACCAATCTCAAATAATCCATAGATCGATAAAAAAATGTAGAACAAAATTCTTTTCTTTTACCAGAGTATAGATAGCCATTTTTTCCCTTTTACCAGAGAGTGATAGTGAATTATAACAGAAAATTCCTCAACCTCAACTTTCTCAACCAATCTCAAATAATCCATAGATCGATAAAAAAAAAATGTAGGACGAAATCTTTTTCTTTCACCAGAGTGTGGATAGTTGGCATATTGCAATGATGAATTATAACAGAAAATTCCTCGATCTCAGCTTCCTCGACCGATCTGAAATAATCCGTAGATCGATAAAACGCGGTGCAAAATCCTTTCCATTTTACCCGAGTGTAGATAGCCAGCGTATCGACGATAGTGAAATACGACTGGCGAACGACTTTATTGCGGCGTAACGACACGACAAAAATTTACGACGTAAAAGAGGGTGCACTGTAAAACGGCGGCGAACGAAACGATTATTAAAACGCTGCGCCGTCTATCGTAACAGACGTTGATCAATACCTTGCAATTAGGCTTGTCAGCGTGTCCGCCTTAATCCTCAAAGGCCTTACACGGGTTAATAACCCGGTATCGAATAGCTGCAAGCCGGTTCCCCTCCATGATTTTAAACACGAACGTCGCGTTTCAAGTCTCGTGCAACATCAACCTCCTGTCCTCTCCACCTTCGTTCCCTCTTCTTTTTTCTTCTTTTTCTCATTTCTCCTTCGTGGTTCCCTTGCATTTTCCCCCTCGTTTTTCTTCCCCCCCCCCTTCGCTCGTACGCGAAATCAATTAACCAAAAGCGGCCGCTCGGCCAAAAGAGCGTGAGATCAAAAGCGAAAAAGAACTCTTTCGCTTTTCCTTTATAATTAGAAATTTCGCGTTGATCGCTGCGGGCTAGGATTTTTATATTTTTACTCATTTTGCACGTAAAACGCGCAAACAAGAAGAAAGAATATAAGATATCCAGGGTGCTGTGACAATTCTGAGAATACGTAGGAGAAACAATTTTCTATTTTAAAAATTAACTACACACAAGGTTATTAGCAACAACTGACATAGCGAAAACTCGTTTCTTTTTCCTTCCCTTCTCCTTTCTTTCCACCTTGCTCGAACGCGAAATCAATTAACCTAAGCCGGCGCTTAACCGCGTGAGATCGAAAAAAACGGTGAAAAAAGAAGTCTAACCTCTCTTTTATAATTAGAAATTTAACCAGAGCTAAAAGAAAGAAAGTAACGATTAAAACAGACGAGACAAGAATCTATCACCGAGTTCAGAATTTATTGTTTATTGTTTATAGCTCGTAGCTGAATGTGTTAAGGAGATTTACGACCAGTAGTTGAAGTTACATTCAAGGCAGTTTAAAGTAGCCCAAGTATCAACCGGAAGCTATCCTTGAGCCGCAAAGGCAAGAGGATTATGTGTAATAAATGATAATAAATAATTTAACTACGTCAAGGACTAGGATTTTTATGCATTTCCATGTAAAATAAAATAAAATCAAGGTGAAAGAGGTAAAATTTAAAGAACAGAAAAACAATGCACGCAACGTGCAAACAAGAAGCGAGAAATAAAATATCCAGAGAGCTGTATTAATCACGAGAATACGCGGGAGAAACAATTTTCTATTTTAAAAATTAATTAAACAAGGTCATCAGCGGCAATTAACACAGCGAACACTCTTGCTCGACCGCGTGAGATCAACAACAATGAAAAAAAAGAAATAAAGAAAGAAGCGATTAAAGTAGACAAGACAAAATCTATCACTGAGTTCAGAATTTATTGTTTATTGTTTATAGCTCGTAGCTGAATGTGTTAAGGAGATTTACGACCAGTAGTTGAAGTTACATTCAAGGCAGTTTAAAGTAGCCCAAGTATCAACCGGAAGCTATCCTTGAGCCGCAAAGGCAAGAGGATTATGTGTAATAAATGATAATAAATAATTTAACTACGTCTAGGACTAGGATTTTTATGCATTTCCATGTAAAATAAAATAAAATCAAGGTGAAAGAGGCAAAATTTAAAGAACAGAAAAACAATGCACGCAACGTGCAAACAAGAAGCGAGAAATAAAATATCCAGAGAGCTGTATTAATCACGAGAATACGCGGGAGAAACAATTTTCTATTTTAAAAATTAATTAAACAAGGTCATCAGCGACAGTTAACACAGCGAACACTCGTTTCTTCCCTTCTTGCTCGAGATCAACAACAATGAAAAAAAAGAAAGAAAGAAAGACAGAAACGAGCAATCGCGTCCGATCTAAAGGCGCGATCGCGGAAACACGTGGCCGCTACTAGGTCTGGCGCAGAATTTCATTCGGGTGAATTTGCATCGCAAGGAGGGAAACGCTAATTGCTTCCTTTGGACTCGCCTCGGCGAACGCGGAGCCGATTTGAAATCGTCGGAGAGGCTAGGATTGAAGCTGTTTGCCCTGGGACCTGGCCAATTTTCGGCCAAGATGAATGGGATCGCGTGTAAATGGCCCTTTGACCCGGGTCCGCGCGTTCACGTTCGTTTGAAATTTTCAGCGAGACCTCGTCCCATTTTGCTCGCCCGGCACCCGGCCGCGTTTCCTACGAATCCGATGTAACAGATAAAGTGAAACAAGGAATAATGGGAGCGAGGAACAATGTCCTTTTTACCGCTCGCTCAGCCGTGCACGTATAAGGAGAGAGCAATGGAGGATGAAAGGGCACGCTTTCCTCCATTGTCTCGCTAATTTTTATGTGCCTGCCCTTTGATCCCGTTCTCCCGTGATCACCTATTTTCAACTTTATTTTATTTTATTTTATTTCCCTTTCCATTTTACAATTAGAAATTTAGTCGCTATAGGATTCTTGTAAAATTTGAAGGTGAAGAGATGCACACAATGCGAAATATGTCCAAACTACTGTATTAATTATATAGATGGAAGAAATTTTCGATTTAGGTTGCATTTCTATAATAATCTCTGCGTATATTTTGAATTTTTTTAAATTAGTAATTTAATTTCATATTAATCGCTATAGACTAGGATTTTTATGCATTTCTGTGAAAAATTTGAAGGTGAAGATACGCACGCAATGCGAGATATGTCCAAACTACTGTATTAATTATATAGATGGAAGAAATTTTCGATTTAGGTTGCATTTCTATAATAATCTCCGCGTATATTTTGAATTTTTTTAAATTAGTAATTTAATTTCATATTAATCGCTATAGACTAGGATTTTTATGCATTTCTGTGAAAAATTTGAAGGTGAAGATACGCACGCAATGCGAGATATGTCCAAACTACTGTATTAATTATATAGATGGAAGAAATTTTCGATTTAGGCTCCATTTCTATAATAATCTCCGCGTATATTTTGAATTTTTTTAAATTAGTAATTTAATTTCATATTAATCGCTATAGACTAGGATTTTTATGCATTTCTGTGAAAAATTTGAAGGTGAAGATACGCACGCAATGCGAGATATGTCCAAACTACTGTATTAATTATATAGATGGAAGAAATTTTCGATTTAGGTTCCATTTCTATAATAATCTCCGCGTATATTTTGAATTTTTTTAAATTAGTAATTTAATTTCATATTAATCGCTATAGACTAGGATTTTTATGCATTTCTGTGAAAAATTTGAAGGTGAAGATACGCACGCAATGCGAGATATGTCCAAACTACTGTATTAATTATATAGATGGAAGAAATTTTCGATTTAGGTTGCATTTCTATAATAATCTCCGCGTATATTTTGAATTTTTTTAAATTAGTAATTTAATTTCATATTAATCGCTATAGACTAGGATTTTTATGCATTTCTGTGAAAAATTTGAAGGTGAAGATACGCACGCAATGCGAAATATGTCCAAACTACTGTATTAATTATATAGATGGAAGAAATTTTCGATTTAGGCTCCATTTCTATAATAATCTCCGCGTATATTTTGAATTTTTTTAAATTAGTAATTTAATTTCATATTAATCGCTATAGACTAGGATTTTTATGCATTTCTGTGAAAAATTTGAAGGTGAAGATACGCACGCAATGCGAGATATGTCCAAACTACTGTATTAATTATATAGATGGAAGAAATTTTCGATTTAGGTTGCATTTCTATAATAATTTCCGCGTATATTTTGATTTTTTTTTAAATTAGAAATTTAATTTCATATTAATCGCTATAGACTAGGATTTTTATGCATTTCCGTGAAAAATTTGAAGATGAAGAGATGCATACAATGTGAAATATATTCAAACTACTGTATTAATTATATAGATGAAAGAAATTTTCGATTTAGGTTCCATTTCTACAATAATCTTCACGTATATTTTAAATTTCTTTTAATTAGAAATTTAATTTCATATTAATCGCTATAGACTAGGAATTTTTTAATTTTTGTGGTGAAGAGATGTAACGTAACGTGGAGAAATATATAAAATATCCAAAGAGCTGCGTTAATTGTGATAATACGTAGATGAAATAATTTTCCATTTAGATTTCTTCAATAACGTTCGTGAAAGTGTGAAAGTGCAAAAATGAAAGTGTGAAAGTGTAAAAATTATATACACATTGCAAGGTTATTGGAGACAACTATTGGTTGTGGAATGTACAGTCAGTTAGAAAATTTTTCACATACTCGACGGAAAATCGTTGAACGACAAAAATTCAAGAAATTTTAATGTTTCGTCGTTTAACGCTAATATTCAAAATTCAATAAAATAATCGTGTAGTAAATTTTAAAAAGAATATTTCAATTTTTAAGATCGTAATGGAAGAAAAATCAGTGATTTCGAGAAACTTTTAACTTTTACAGAAATTTTATACTTTTCAAGAAACTTGTAAACTTTGATGTTGTGAAAACATGTTTGAAAAATGCGCACTGAGGATTGTCAGAATAGAAGCTTCATGTTAAAGTAATTTGTCGCAAAATTACAACAATTTGTCATCGAATAGTCGAATAATTCTATGACTTATAACGAAGTTAAATGTTCGTTCCTCTTCAGAATTATTTATGTTGTTTCTTGTCACTTTTAGCTATTAGTATTCTAGTTATTAGCATCATCACCAGATGTACACCCTGTTCACTGTAATTACAATTCAAATTATCATTCGCCGTCAATTGCAATTCCAGTCATTTGTTTGAAATTACTGACAAGCGAAGATCGTGCAGGAAGAACCACGACAAATTACACGTACCGGTGAAAATTTCACTCCCTTCTGCAAACATTTCGCCAAGAAGAATAAAAATTATTATCCCCGTGCAAATACACGCGACGCGAACAAGATCAAATTTCCCGCGCGGTCGTCGTTCCGTCGGCTCGTAAAAGGAAAAAAAAAAGAAGAAAAAAAAAACCGAGAGAAAACACAAAGTACCTTTTAATCCATTCGAAACATCTGTGCAACGTAGCGCGAACGCCGTAGAATTTTTGACTAGACCGAAGTCGCTGTTTCGCTCGTTTCCCCCTTGCTCCTCCCTCCGCCTCCCCTTCTCTGCCATCCCGCTCTTTAATTAAAAAATACGAGCCGTACGATTTCGAGTTTTACTGCTCGCCGGCCGCCGGTTTTTGCTGCTTTTGCGCGATGCTCTTCCGGTAGTCACGTGTAAAGATACCTCGCGTGTTTGACACGCGTAAAAATCGCCGCCGGTATTTCTGCTAAATGGTGGCGTTTCTTCTTCAGTTTCAGGATGAACACGACGACAAGCTACGCAGGTGCAACGAGCACATTGGCCGGGATTATGGGGCTCGAGTCGGAAGTGAGAATGGACAAGGCGGGGAATTTGTTGGACAGTGACCTTGATATCTCGCCGGTCACTCTATCGTCAGCGTGGTCCAGAATGGCGAGGCTACTTTTGTTGGCGTCGATGGCCGTCGGCGGCAGCGTCGGTAACATTTTCATGATCTCAGCGGTGGTCGTCGAGGATCAGCTCAAGAAACGAGGTATCGTTACTATTTCGCTTCAGTGGTTCGTAATTTTAAGGTCGATTCGCCACGTTTTTCTTCTTCTTCTTCCTTTTCTTTCGTCGCGAGGACAAATTAATTTCTCTATGTGCCACGCACGTCGAGAATTTCTTGTCCCAAATTGCAACTTTTCTCAGTTTTAAATATATTTATATATATTTAATGTATTTAATAATATTATTATATCATATAATATTAATATTAACATATTTGTGTAATTTATATAATTGTATAATATTAATATATATAATTATATTATATAATATTAATATATTTGCAGTTTTAAATATATTTAAATGTAACGCAGGCAAAGCAAATGATAAGTTTATTACTTCTTAATCATTTCTATTCCAGTGATATATCGACATGAGTTCAAAAGAAAAAGAAAACGACGAATAAATAAAATTGTTACGTGGTTCGGTCACTCGTTATGGTCCGCGTACTAGTTGCCAGCGCAAAGGGTCAAGTGAATTTTGGTTGGAGTTATCATCTTATTTTTATCGTGTAGTTACCATTTCATTTCAGTGATTCGCAGTTTGAAAGTTCACTCGTCAGAACAGAATTACTAGTTTATTTTCATCGTGAATAAATTAAATAAATTTCGGAATCGAGATACAATGAACGAAGAAACGAGATATATGTAGTTACCATTTCATTTAAATGGTTCGTAATTTTAAGCTCGATTCGTCACAGGATGACCATTTTTCTTTTATTGTAAGTAACTGAACAAAGAGACGAGATATAGTCACCAATTCATTTGAATGGTTCGTAATTTGAAGATCGATTTGTCACGAGATTACCATTTTTCTCTTATTGTGAGTAAATGAATTTTTGAAAACGCTGTAGTGGTCGAAGAAACGGAATATAGTTATCATTTCGTTTTGATGGTTCGTAATTTGAAGATCGATTTATCACAGGATGACTATTTCCTTTTTTTTTTTTTTTATTGTGAGTAAAGTAATTGAATTTCTAGAAACGACATATTGAATTTGTACAAATGTAGTGGGCATACGTTTGTGAAGAGAAAGAAACTTCTCGTTGCAATGGGATGAAAGTATAATAATTTATAATAAAATGCACGTATATACGCCGTAATTGTATTAACGTATCGGTTTAATCTCGTTCGATTATCCTTGTACGATTATTTAATTTACTTTTGATAATCAGTAATTTGACAGTCGCGAAACTAAAATTAATAATTAACCACAACGTTCGTGTAAGCATTCCTGCCCGTATTTAAATATTGAATTATTCCTGTGGTATAAATCAGGTTGTATAACTCAGTTCCTATATTATTACAGTTACTACAGTTAATTTTAGTTTATCTCTCAGTAATGTAAGATAAAGGTTCCGTACACGCAACTGTCTCAGTAACAAATATCGGCGCCAACCCCTCGACCCTTGAAAGACAATTACGACGAGAAACACTACGATCTTTAAAAAAGATTAAAAAAAAAAAAAAGAAAGAAAAGAGAGAGAGAGGAAATTACGTAAGAATAACGAGAAAAGATCGCCACTTTCGACGTAACAGATATTTGTCCGTTGACTGTGAGAGTGGCACGTTCCACGTAAATATAGAGGAGGCCGTACGACAAAGAAAATCGATCTTACGGAAGACAGTCATTCAACGCTCTTTTGTGAAATCGTTCCTTTTTATCTGTCTCGTTGCGGAAAGATCCTTTTGCTTGCTCCCGTGTGTAAAAGGACAAAAGCCTGCCCGCGCATGGATATGACGACGGGAAGGATAATAGTAAGGAAGGAAATGCCCTTTGAGTCCCTCCCCCACCCCACCACCCGCTTTTACCCTCTTCGCCCGATGGCCGAGCCACCCGTTGGTCTCCACTCTTTTCATATTTATTGAACAGATACAGAACAACCATTACAGATATTGCGACTTCCTTTAAAATTCCTCGCTGTTTTCGAAGGATCCCGCTGCTATCAACTATGAATGGGGAAATATTGTACGTACGTATGTTGTGAACGAAAATATTTATTTGTACGTTCAAATGTCGGTTTACCATGTTGTGTCGTGCGATAAGAAAAAAGTTAGGGCAAGCTGAAGGAACAAAGAAACAACGAAGGACTGACAGGTCAGTCTCTAATTTCTGATTTATACTGAATTAATGAATTATCGATTACTACGGATTACAAGAACGAACTAATTCTCTTAGTTATCCAAAATAATATCGTTTTTTTTTCTTTTTTATTGCAATAGAAGAAGATAAATTTTTGGCCATTGAACGATTTTGATTAGTATTTCAAAATCTCGATCTTTCGAATTATCCCACCTCATTTTCGATGGAATGAAGAGTCACTGAAAGGCCATTTGTTTAGGTGTAAATTAATATATTATGAATTACTAAATTAATAAATTATCGATTACGACAGATCACAAGAACGGGCTAATTCTCTTAGTTGTCCAAAATAATATCGTTTTTTTTCTTTTTTATTGCAATAGAAGAAGATAAATTTTTGGCCATTGAACGATTTTGATTAGTACTTCAAAATTTCTCGATCTTTCGAATTATCCCACCTCATTTTCGATGGAATGAAGAATCACTGAAAGGCCATTTGTTTAGGTGTAAATTAATATATTATAAATTACTAAATTAATAAATTATCGATTACGACAGATCACAAGAACGGGCTAATTCTCTTAGTTGTCCAAAATAATATCGTTTTTTTTCTTTTTTATTGCAATAGAAGAAGATAAATTTTTGGCCATTGAACGATTTTGATTAGTACTTCAAAATTTCTCGATCTTTCGAATTATCCTCATTTTCGATGGAATGAAGAATAATAAAGGCCATTTGTTTAGATATAAATTTATATAGAACATTTAATTGTATATATTTATATATTAATATATAAATATATTTATTTAATAACATTTAATATTTAATAAATATGGAATTGATTTTTAAAGCACTCCAATTGTCTCGTTAATCGTTTTTTCCACCCTCGTTAGAAATAAAATGGTCGAGACTGTGATGCAACAACTGTTGAGAAGCAGCTCGTTCGTAACATTTATACGCGGCTTATAAATTTTAACACGTCTGCTGTATTTTAAACGATGCAGCAATAAAAAAAAAAAAAAAAAAAAAGAGGCGCATGAAATGCGTTCGATATAATATGCTTCGATACGAAAACAATACGGTTCACTGGGTGTTTCACTTAGTAAGCCGCCAGTATATCCGGCTGAATATTGATCTCCGGTCGAGCTCTAAACGCAACATTAAACGCAACGATTCGAATCGAAATTATTGGGACGCTTAATCTCGATCCACGTTCGGCGCCGAAAATAAAAGAAAAAAAAACTGCAAATGAAAAGTTTTTACGACAACGCACGATAAACGCAATCTCGATCCGTGAATGATTCGACGCTTAAAACGAGTCGCACTGGCTCCCGAATTGTTATTAGATATCGCTGCATAAATTCTGTTTGCCCCTTCGTTCGTATCAAAGTAACTGCATTTTTTTTTTTTTTTTTTTTTTTTTAGGCGAACTTTTCGTGAGAGACAAGAAGCTTTATTGGATAATGTTATCTTTATTGCGAAATATGTATCGTCCATTTTGTTCGATTAGGTTCTGCCATTTTTTCAGACAAATTTACGATTCCGTGTTGAAAAGAGTCCTTCTTTTCGACGAAATTTAGAGTGAAATTTAGCAAACAAATTCTAACACTGCCGTCTGTAGTTTGAAACACATTAGATAATATTTATACACACCGGATAATATTTTAATATGATAATATTTAATACTAATGACAGATAATATTTATACACACTGGATAATATTTCAAGCATGCAACAGTATTTTACCTCTTTTTACTACAGCAAAAATTTATATTCATATAATATTAATATTTAGATAATATTTAATACTAATAATAGATAATATTTACACATCGGATAATATTTCAAGCATACGACAGTATTTTACCTCTTTTTAATACAGCAAATATTCATATTTAAATAATATTAATATTTAGATAATATTTAATACTAATAATAGATAATATTTTAAGCATGCAGCAGTATTTTTTCTCTTTTTACTACAGTAAATATTTATATTTAGATAATATTTAATACTAATAATAGATAATATTTATACACATCGGATAATATTTTAAGCATGCAACAGTATTTTTCCTCTTTTTGCTATAGCAAAATGTGAATATTCCTCTTTGATTTGTTTCCATTTTGAAATCAATGCCAAACAATTGTTAACGAAATCATGTGTTTTTTTTTAAGCTTGAACAATCGGATTAATTTCGATGAATTTGCGGTTTACAACGAAGTTAGTTAAATCTTAATCTTGTGCATGTGTATGTCCATCTCTGTTAGAAGAAAACGCAATCACTTTTTGGCCAACTTACAGTACATTATAAAAATTGACACAAATCATACTTTTGGAGCTAAATTTTATTACTAGATTGAACTGTCTGATCTTCAGACAAGATTTAGTTAGAAAAAGACCTTTGCAATGAAACATTTACAACAGAACTATTTATAATAAAAAAGAGATTCAACTGATTTGTCAATGATTTAGATGAAAAAATCTAAATAAAAAACCTGAATAAACGTCGATGAAAAATATAACCCAACTGTCTAAACAACTTTGATGGGATAACAAGTCCCTTTTTAAATTACAAATTCTCAATGTGACGATAAATTTGTAGAAAATTAATTCTGAGAGGCAATTTAATTTCTGGAGCAACGAAATATTTTTCTCTGCGCGAAATCGGCTCAGAGAGAAAGAGAGAAGATAGTTGCTCGCAGAGGAAAATCATCATTCTCGAAATTTCCTTACGTAAATTGCTACTTTCGCGAACGAGTTCTAAAAATTTTCTTTCCTTTACGACTGCCGGTCTACGTTCAACTTTTGTTCCTCTGTTTGCCACTGGGAAAGGCCAACCCCCCCTCCCTCAAACTCTCAGGAATGAGAAACACTTCCTCGGGAAGATTTCTACCGGTACTTCGCTCCTTGTGAATCCTGATACGAACGTAAATAATTCGAAGTTCCGTGCAGCCAGAACGATTCAGCAGGAAAATTTCGTTTCGTCTCGTTTCGTTTCCACCGTTACCCCGGCAATAAACTTTCTCTTGCATAATTCTTCACCCCTTTCTACCAACATCCATCGCTGAGGGTGGGGGGAGGGACGCGATCATCGGCCTGCCTCGGACTACGAGCAGATCTATCGATCGTCCATGAGAATTTTCGTGATCCAGCATCTCTGAGAATTCTAATAAACGATGTTTGTCGTAGGTGCGTGCGATGTGCCTTTGAGGCTAATAGAAATTGAATAAAATTTCAGATTCTGCGAGATATTCGCGACAATACTTTTCTCTGCTTTCTTTCCAAGTGTATTCGGGATTTTTCTCGAGTAAATCAGTTTCTTGAGTCATTAGTTACTGTTAGTATATATATCTATACAAACGAATTTATTATATATATAATAATAAATTATTATATAATCATATAAAAATTATAGTAAAATTATAATTTTATAATATAAAAATTATAATAGTATTATAATTATATAATTATAATTTTAGAATGTAGAAATTATAATAAAATTATAATTGTATAAAAATTATATATATAATAAATTATTATATAATTATATAAAAACTATAATTTTATAATGTAAAAATTATAATAAAATTATAATTATATAAAAATTATATATATAATAATAAATTATTATATAATTATACAAAAATTATAATTTTATAATGTAAAAATTATAATAAGATTATAATTGTATGAAAATTAAATTATTATAAATTATATAATTTATTAATAATATAATACGATTATAAATATTATAATAATATTATATATATAATAAATTTATATTTATTATATATGCATATAATGAATTTATTTGTTTTCATTGAAATTAAATGATGAATAACGTGAATATGCTACGTAGAAATTACTTTGTTTAAAATTAGCAAACCAAAAGTTACGTACCACGTATGTAGAAGTCTTTAGAAGTATTTCGACGAAGTATAATGAAGTTGCAACTTTAAATATTCGACGAATCGATTTACGCAGTGGAAGTTACATTAAAATTCCATTTCAAAAGGAGAATACAATTTTTTCACAACATTAACTTTTCGTCTGAAATTTATTTTAATTTGCACTAATACTAAAACTACCAAAATGGTCAAAATGACTAATTTACGATTTTTTTATGCAAATTTTATATATTTATAACAGTGTATTTTTAGATGCTCGAGTGACGTTTAAGAAAATGTATTAATAGAAGCTTTGTGTATACTCTGTTTGAATTGTTAACTTTTTCTTGTATCTTGCACTTTAATTTCTTTCCTACAAATATATTATCCTTTTGCATAGGTGGTTCTAGCGTTAAGAGACGTTTATTTACCTTTGTCACGTGAAGCGTCGTGTATATCGATGCATGTGGTAGACGAAGAAGAGAAATCCGAATTTCTCCCTGAAAATCGTACTTTACGTCGTCTACTTTTAGTACCCAATCTCGCATACGTCAGCGCGACGCGACGTTATTTGAATTGATCGATATCTCTCGTAAACGTAATTTTGCTGAACACAAACCTGTCTGTTCTAACTAAAAAGAATGGTCCTCATAAGATCGAGGCATCGAGAGAGAAATGTAAATGATCGACACGTAAATTATCAGATTTAATATTCTATTCGTTTAAATTCTATTAATATAATCGTGACGATCATACTGGTTGTCACTAGGCCGCGAATTTTTATTTCTGCAAATTCACCAGTGGAAAAAAAAATGAAAATGGAGATTTTTGACGAACGCTGTACTTCTGATATTTTACATATATGTATATTACATAATAGTAATAGACTTTTTTCGCATATTCGTTTTTTTCATCTATTTGTTATATACGCGCTGTAAATGAAATTTAAAAAATTTTGTATCACGTGTAACATACAGTGACTCCCATTAACCTTCTATCAAACATTAAATATTTAAACACTGACAATTTTGTAAAATAAAACCGTACCAAAGCTTGAAGCTTCTTTTGCCAAAATTGATCGTTCATGTTATTCCAACAATAACATGAAGAAGTGAAAACATTTCATCTTTTCGAAAATGCTACAAATTCTCATAGCAGTGTGTAGAAATATTGAAAAATTTGTCTAACTGACTGAATCCACGATGAATGTGAAGACCAAAGTCTTTTCGTTACAATGAAACTTGACCCCCCAAAATTTTGAGTATCGGACGAAAGTTTTGCGATTTCTCGTCATCTGACAATGAGCCTAACGTTCCAAATAGCGAAGAAAGAATCACACATCAAATTTCCGACGATTGTCACCAAGAAAAGGTTTTAATCTTCAAATCCATCGTAGAGTCGGTCATGAAAACAATTTTCCAATGTTCTTACATACTCTGATAATTTGTAGCATTTTTGAAACTAACAGTATCCTCACTTTGGCTTCATCTGGTAACGTAGTGTAAAAGCATCTCAGAATAAAATGATACAATGCTTCTTGAAAGTAGAAACTTACGAGCCCAGGTTTATTGTTATTATTTTTTCTTTTGTGCAAAATTATAATACTTTGAATATTAATTGTTACTGTAATCTGTAATATTAATATTAATATTACAGATTACAGCAACAATTAATATTTAAAGTATTATAACTTTAGTAAAGTAATATTAACTGTTACTATAATCTACAATATTAATATTAATATTTAAAATATTATTAATTTTAGTAAAGTAATATTAACTGTTACTATAATCTACAATATTAATATTAATATTTAAAATATTATTAATTTTAGTAAAGTAATATTAATTGTTACTGTAATCTATAATATTAATATTAATATTATAGATTACAATAATATTAATATTAGTATTATAGATTACAGTAATATTAATATTAATATTATAGATTACAATAATATTAATATTAATATTAAAGATTACAATAACATTTAAGATTTAAAAATATTATAATTTTAGTAAAATAATATTAATTGTGACTGTAATCTATAATATTAATTATAATGTCAATATTAATCATAGATTAATCACAGATCACAGTAACAATTAATATTTAAAATATTATAATTTTAGTAAAGTACTACATTAATTGTTGCTGTAATTTTTTACTGATTTATTTATTTGTTTTACCTTATTATTTTGGGACATTGCAGTCTCTTTTGAAGCAACCTGTTCTTACTTCCTCGAATCGATTGCACCTTGTCAAAAGAGGAGAACGTACGTCGAGAGATGTCTAATCGTAACACGGAGGCCAACAGCCGTGAATAATTAAATCGCGAAAAATCGGGGAAAATCGCGCGTTATTTAAAAAAAAATGACCGTCAAATTACTTTGCTCAAACTGAAATTACACGCCGTTGAACGGCGGTGAAGCTGAAGTAGGCTCGGCTGAAGCTCGCGATTTATTTTACGATCGTTTTCGTTTGTCAGGCTTGCGTACAAATTTACGATGTATCGCGTATGAAAAGGTTACATTGCCGGCGAGTATTATCAATAAACTGGCACTCAAACGCGCGTGACACGAAAGTCATTAACGTCGAAATTTGTTTGCAAATTGCCTGGCGCGGCGTGAGAATTTTACAGCACAGTGAAGTGACACTCGTAGAAAATGAATGTTTCGCGATGGAATAAAAATTCACGACGCGGGAAATTTAACTTTGTTGAATTTATATCTTTGGATGCAAACGGTGTTGGCAATAGAATCTTTGGATATAAGCAATACATGCTGGCAATATATCAACTGTAAAAGGGAGATGTGCATATGTGTATATGTGTGTGTAGACAGTCTCAAATCGCAAAAATTTGATATCATAAAAATGAACTATACACTGTCGTGTAAAAATTGCGCTGCAACCAGCCAGATAAAGAAGTAATTCACTTATTATTAAGTAACAACTAATTTTTATTCCTCATCATTTTTACGTTCCTTTTTTAAATTGCAGCCTCTTTCTCTGACAGTACGTTGAAAACAAAAAAAAGATAGTTAACAAATAAGTTTCTTCGATTTCAAAGTGTTCCATCATATATACAGTAAGGTGCAAACGTTGAATCGATAACAAACATTTTTAAGAAAAATATTGTTTTATTGTTAAACAGTATAAAACATGAAAATAAACTTCACCATCTGATTCTTTAGATAGTTTTAGGATACTGAAGCTATCGTTTAACTTTTCGAATATTAAGAAATAGCGTAAGAGTTCCTCAAAGAATGACGAAATAGTGAATAACATTCATTTTCATTTTATTATATATTGTACTTTGTTTAAAAATAGAAAATATATGTCGTGAACATTTTATTCATTGGCTCAGTTTTGCTCCTTGCTGTAGCATTTAGAAGGCTAAATTTTCATATGTCCAGTATTTACATAGTTCGCGGATAGCAGTTTCATCCACGGTAATAACCGAATCATTAATGCATGCGCTGTTAATAGATATTGGATTAGCCAAGTTAATGAGAAGTTAGTTTAGGAATGGCAATTAGTTTGTCGATAAGGTAATATAACTTCTAATTCGCGGAATGGATAGTTCACCGCTATGTTCGATACCCAAGATACATCGCTCGTTGCTTTGCAAAAACACCTCTTTCGTAAAATATTTCATTAAATGTATCAGCCAACGTATCAAAAATGTATTTTTCTAATTTAAATTTCAGTTGAAATGTACTTTCAACGTTCCTACGAGCAACTAACTTTGATTTTCAATAGTCTGCAAAATAAATAAATTTGTCAACTTAAGAATCATATTTAATATTAAATATATATTATTTATATATTATTAATTATTACTAAAAATTAAAAATTATTAAAAATTATTAAATATATATTAAATAAATTTCAATGCGAGATCACGGAACAATTGTTCTCAAGGTGGCAAGCCTTAACTACGAGAATTAGGCACAACAATCCTCGACAAATCAGAACCACCCCTGACAGCCAAACATTTCTTATACGAATGCAGCAAATTTGAGCAAGTCACACTAACATAAAACCAGAAACAGCCCTCACTTGTAAGGACCACGTAGAAAACACTATCGCATTCCTGAAGAACACCGATCTCTTCTACAAAATTCAAAACAATCCGTATATCGCTAATGGCCGAGACGTCGTTGCGACATTAAATAGAAAACAACAACAACAACGAAACTGACAAGACGAGAAGGAAAGAAAAAAGAGTGGATCCTCTAAACGCGACATTAATCACATCTTACGTGGGATCAACAGGTGTCAAGCCATTCACAGAAGCGGAAACACGCGCCACGAACTGCAAACATGAATATTCAATAAGATTCGATCGTCTCGTCAATGTAAATTATCGCGCCGCAACGACGATTAAATTCGTTATTATTATTGATTGAACTCGCCGCCTGTTGCAACGCGCATCACGAACGATCGTCGGCCATCCGTTACCCTTGAGAGTTATCTGTTTGTCTGACCTATTCGTTTCGAAGTAACTAACTCGACCACTGCTCGATCGCCTCTTGTTGCAGGGAACGCGTTTCTGGTGAACGTCGCGCTGGCAGATCTGTTGGTAACAGGCCTGGTAATACCGGTGTCGGTGATCGTGATCCTGGCGGGACACGAAGAGTCATTGAGCACGTGCCGATTCGAATGCACTCTCGAGGCACTTTGCTTCCTCGTTACGGTGTTGACGCTGGCCACCATAGCTGCGGAGAACTACACTCGCTTGTGTCTGCCACCAGAAAGGTAAGAATCGGATACTCGCGCCGCGCTCGATCAACAGGTCGATATTGTCTTCGATGTCGGTTTTTAATTTTAACCCATTGGCATTGTCGACTTTCGAGCTTGACTCTTTCCTTTGAAATTTTCTCGCGTTATTCTTCCTGAATCGGAGGGAGGTTTTTTCTAGTTGTGGTGTTTGAGGTTGGGAGACCTCAGTTTGTCGCGGATTTTTGCGCAAATTTATATTTTTGTAATATAACTGTAATAAAATTTATAAAATTTATATAAATTTGTAAAAAATATGACGATGGACAATTAATTTGTTTTTTTAGTAGTAAATCGATATTGCATTTTTGGTGTTTCGCATATTTCGTGTGTTCTCTGCGCTTTTGCACCACCAAAATTGTTCACAAGTGCGTAAAAATCGTGATATTGTAAATACATCGATTTCTTGAAATTTCATTGATGTAATTTAAGTGGAAGATACAATAACGAAAAAGTATTAGCCGAATTCTTGAAATTTTCTTTCGCAGAGATATCGAAATAGTATATATAATAAATAATACAAATATAAATTGATTGGAAATGATCACCGACGAGGAAGATAACGATCAAGAAAATATTCAGTTTCGAAAGATAGTATTTATATCATCAGATTTTCTGCACCGAATATTATATAATTACAAGTACCAAACATTTGATAATTACAAACATCAAGTTTGTATTTTATTTATATTATATTATCGAAATTAACTGCCGATGAAAGAGAATTTTGGGTCTAATTTTTTGGTGACACTATTTCTGAAGGTTAAAGAATTCGAAGTATTTATGATGTCGTGATCAATCGTTGCTCAATGGATCGAGAAGGAATCGAGACATTAGAGTCAAATTATTATGGAATTAATGCCACAGGGAGATAAAAAAATAATTACGCATGCCAATGGGTTAATGATAATTATAATGACGCTGGTACCCGAATGTGTTCTAAAAATGAAGCATCTGCAAACGAAATTTTTAATACACGTTTAATAGATAAGAGAAAGGAAGAAGAGAAGAGTGAAACAATGATGTTCGATCCACTAAAGAATGAAAATTCCTGATATTTCTACACAAATTTTTTCTATATTTTGTATATTTTTAATACACGAAAAGAAAAAGGGAAAAGGAAACAGTAAATCAATTTTTCAAACGCTTGAACCTTAAACTTCAATCCGTAACATTTCCAAAGAAATTTCTATATTTTTCTATATTTTTTCGAAGCGACACGTTGTAACTCGGAGAGACTCGGAAGCTTCGTATGCATGAAGATAGAAATAAAAACCCTAGAACTCCTAAGATGGGGGCGTCTCGAACCCATAAATCAGATAACATTAAATCTTAAAAGTATTGCGTAAAAATTTTTCAAAAAGTTATTAACTATCGTATAATTGTCGTTGACGATTAATACTAGATTCCTGTATTACATATGAGAAACACCATGCACAAAGAAGTACAATACAGAGACAAACGAAAGATGAATCCTTTTACAATCAGTTAGAAAAGAAAGGCTCGGATGTAATAGTTTTACCAAAAAATATCGTACGTGCAACAGAAATTTTGACAACAAAAGTACTAAGAACACAAATAGAAAAGAAACATCTTTCAACAAATAAAAAAAAAAAAAAAAGAAAGAAAGAAACAGAGAGAGAAATAAATTATAAATGTGTAACAGAAGCAAAAGAATTGGATACAATACTTGACCCAAACCTACTTGTAAACTTGTTTTAAGAATCATGTGTTGCAAGAAACACTCTGCAAATATATTCAGATTTGATGTCTTGTAAGTATACCAATTAACGATACAATTCTGATTTCAAAATAATTTTAAATGAAAATAACTTCAAAAGCATGCATTGTAATATATATAATTATATAATTTATATAATATATTTATATATTTATATTTAATATATTTATATATTTATTTATATGTATTTATACATAATTATATAATTTATTTATATATAATTATATAATTTATAATAATACAATATAATTATTATATAATATATAGGACATACTGAAATGAAGTGAAATTAATATCGAGAATTAATTTCTCTCAGGATAAATAAGTAAGAATGCATGGTTGGGTCCGAGGAGCCCCTCCCCCCCCCTCTTAGGAATTTACGCAACAGCTGGAGATTTAGGACACCTAGGGCTAAGATAATATACCTAGTCGAATAATTCTTTGATTACATGCACATAATAAAGAAAAAGAGGAACGTAAGGTAACGGTATGGTTGAAAGAGTAATTCTCTCTTTTTTTTCTTTTTCCTTCCTGTAACCATATGTAAATGAAGAACGATTTTCAATTTTCGCTTCTCTCTTTGCTTCGTTTCGTTTTTCTCCTTTTTTTTAACCGTTTTCTCACGTAATGTAATTTTGTACCCCGTTACGTAAAATTCTAGAAATGCCCCATAAAGTTCTATAGTCCGTAGAGAAACAAGAAAGAAATGAGAAAAAGAGGAAGAAGAGGAGGAGGAGTATTCGAGAGAGTAGTCATTGTTGTGCACGGAATAAACCAATATAGATTCTGGAATTTTGATGATACAATTCTAATTAATCCTGAAAAACTGCAAGCCAACTCCCTACGCTGTAATCGCATTGTAATCCGATTACTCGTTAACCCGATTAGTTCGTGATCCGAGCACAATCAGTTTAGGACATAACAAACGTCAGTTTGACCCGAGCCAGGAATTTATGCATACTGATCTTCCCTATTAGAACGTAATCTCGACAAGCGAAAGTACGCTTCCACCGTAGTCTAGAATCATTAAGTTCCGTAGATATCTGTATATTACATAGTTACATAGAATTAACAAGCTGAAGAAAAAAAGGAACATCTGTTGTCAAACGAAGTTTTTAACGAAGATTTCGATTCGAAACAATTTTTTGTTTGAGTTTGTAGTCAAATTTTTCCAACGTTGTTGATTTGTTAATCAACGACCGTAATCTACGTCTGTTTCTTGAATTTTTATCGTAAACAATTCATGCGAACGTATAGACGTGTTTAGACGAAGAGGGGAACAGTAAGTTGCATGAAAGCGTTTCTACCTTTTGTTGCACTTGTTACTTATTACTAGAAATTAGAATCTTTCACGTTCTTTTCGAACTTCATTCGCATTACGTGGCAGTTAGCTGTAACGCAGCGAGTGATACAGCGAGAGGCACAAATGATTATCTAGAGCGGAAGTGATCTCGATCGTAATAACATCCACGACCTTTCAAATCGTAAACCTTTCGACTCGTGAATTTCCAAATTTGAAATGGACAGATCCGAATCCCCGGAACTTTTCGATAAAAGGTAATTTTGTACGTAATCGGAGTAAAAGTGATTTTATAAATTGTATAATTTGGAGAAGCAAATTAGAAAATAATTGGAAATAATTAGAGAAGCATATATAATTGCATATAATTTGGAAAGCAAGTCAGGCAGATTTCGATAACATTTCTTTCATGATTAAAAAAAGATAGAAATGAATTCAACGTGTCGCGAAGTGAGTTTAAATTATTTGTCAAGGTATCAAATTATTAGAATATTTATACAACACACGCCCGTGACTTTGAACAGAAAGAAATCTCGAGAATTTCCAATTTCTGGTACGTACCTTGCAAGTTTCTCAACACCAGTCACAAAGTGCGTACCGTTCGATGGCACTTCGCATGATTTGAAAGCCGCGGAGATGCGATTACGACGAAATCGCCGCGCACGCTACTCTTCAAGGTCCAATTTTTACACTTTCAAGATCCAAAAGTAGTCGCACAAAGCGCACTAAGTACATGAAGCGAGTTCGCGACTGAAAGGGATGAAAGATTGTTTAAAGAAGGGCTGTTGTTCTTATACTAAAGATGAATGCAGCAATAGCGATTGTTCCCGTGCATTCGCTTTTCATTTTGCTTCGCCAACCACTAACACAGCGACAGACAATGAGAGAGAGAGAGAGAGAGAGAGTGAGAGGGCCGACCGTAATTTTGAGTACTATTGTTATCAACGACAGTACGACCACGAGGGATTAAAGTGCTTTCCAAGTAAAGCTTAAACCTGCACGTATAGCCATGTCATGGTTACCGATCTACGAACGATCCAGTTGCATGCACTCGCTTAACGACCAAGAATAGATGCACGATCTTTTCAGAGTTCAAGAAAGAAAAAAAAAATATATATATATATATATACATATATTCCGTCGAATTCAAGAAAATCTTGAAAACAATTTTTTTCTTCTCTCTTTAAAAAATTCATACACGAGGATTTTGTCGAATCGTCTGGCTGCCTCGCGTAATCGCCCTGGAGTGGAAAATTCTCGATCCTGTTCCTCGCTTGTTGTTTGTCAGTTTCGTATCGTATCTTCGCGAGAAAACAAACTTCCGTTTTTTTTTTTTTTCTTTTTCAGTGAATAGAAATTTCTCGGATGAATCACGAGCGCGCGCCGGTCATCGTTGTGCTTCTATTTTAGGGAAGTGGAAGTCGTCTTTCTTTTTCTGTTTTTTTCTCTTTTTTCTTTTTCGTTGTACGTTTCGACGAGACGATAACAATGTTTTCGAGCCGGCGCAGCGATAGATACAAGGGGCCGCGTAGATTCTGCTTGATCAGGTTTTATGAAGATCTGCTTCTGAAAGATTTACGATATCTCTTTTGAGGCAGATAAATTATACTATCGTATACGGCGGGGGAGAACAATGTTCGAGAAGTTATTCGTGCAGCACGCTCAGCAATTCATTCTTTCTCCCTGTCGTCATCCATATTTAAAACTAATATCGTAATAGACCGTATATCTAGAACGTGGACGGAAAGGAACGATAATTTCTTTTTTCTCGCGCGTTTATTCACGAACGGTGTTCGACGAATTTATTTGCGACCATAACTCGACGAAAGGTATAGATCTCTTTTAGATGCACGTGCAGATATTATCGAGCATCGACGACGTTTCGTTCCAGTTTCGAGAGGTGAAATTATATTTTAAACGAGGCTATTGTGCGTCGTGATTAAGTAATAATCACACGCTCTCGATAGTTTCTTTGAAAGTCTGGAATTAAACCGCGAAGCGCAGGGACTGTAATTACTATTTTAGTTGGTTCGTTAGCTTGTCAATACTGCTTGAATTCAGCTAGCTTCCATAATACTAGTGCATACACCTCTGAATGGGTTCGTAAATACGCCATTGTTCTCTCTCTCTCTCTGCTGATAATGCGGAATATCGACGAGCAGAAATTTCCCCCTATTGTCTATGCGATTTTTTTTCAAGTAACGTCGGATCACGATCATTCTCCAAAAATATTTCACGAGTGTGGAAAGTACGATAGTGAAATTAACGATGGAACGTGGCACTATAAATAGGGAGGTATTTAAAGGATTGCAACAAGTAATCCAGTTAAAATAAAATAGAAAAAAAGAAGAAGCAAAGTTCCAACGTGAGCTGTAGCTTTCCAATATTTTATAAAAACAAAGATCGTTCTATTTGAAAAATTCTGCACGCCACAAATTCTAGTTTCGAGGCGAAATGGCGGCAAATGTTCCAGTTATAAAATAGAAAAGGAAAGAAAGTTCCAGCGAGAAACGACTGGCGTAATTTCTCGAAACAAAGAGAGTTGTAGCTTTCTAATGTCCCGTCTGGACGAAGGATTCTGCACGCCACAAATTCTAGTTACAAAATTGAGAAGGAAATAATGTTCCAACAAGAAATGATTGCCGTAATTTCTCAAAACAAAAGAGAGCCCTTTCGAATGCTCTGTCCGGGCGAAAAATTCTGCACGCCGCAAATTCCGTGGCAAAATGGCGGCGAATATTCCATTATCGTGAACGGAGAGAGATCGAGGCAGGCGAGAAACGGATTCACAGTCACAGTGAAGTTACGCCCGGATAGGAAGCTATTTCCACTAATGCCACGGTCCAGATCTCTTTTGACACTTTGACTTTGATGTGGATCTGCCGTGCAGTCTCCCCTTGCCAGTGTCACGATTGAGTTCCTAATTTCACATTCTACAGGACGTCCCCCTAGTTTAACTCCGTGAAATTCGTACCTGACAGAGAGAGAGAGAGAGAGGAGAGCTCTGCAGTCCGTATCTACTGCAATATGTGAGCAGACTCAAAGCACCTGCATTAGGTAACGACTTTATCCTCAGTCGATCTGTGAAATACTTGAGATTCCAAGGATACTTCGGTGTGTCTCGAGTCCCACCACAATATTCTCTGCGCTCCTGTCTCGAATTTGTCGTGCACAATATGTACGTTCATCCTCGCTCTTGGCCGTTCTTTCTTCCATTAACAACCGAGCGACACGTAAATGCTAGAGATCGCGATTTCGAGGAACGTCAGCCCTCGAACACGATTTATTTTTATACGACAAAAAATCTAAACTTATTATGTATGTCTAACGTTAGATATACATTATATATATATATATATGTATGTATGTATCAGAGCTTCTCAAAGTGTAACTAAGTTTCAGCAAAAAAATCAAGAAATTCCGAAAATTAATTCAATACTAGTTTGGCACCAAAGAATTGCTTTCGAGTAGATTTTCTTTATCGTCGATACATCGTCAGCAAATGTTTCGATTGTCCCTCTATATAATCCAGGATCGCGAAAATATTTGCTCGGGTGAAGGTGATCGCCAAGTGAAAAAGTATACACATTTTGTTGCACTTACATATATTATATATACGTACGATGTTGCATATATCCAGTAAAAATTTTACGAATTAAGATATGACGTACTTTGTAGTAAAAAAATAAAGTAGCTAATTTAACCTCTTACTGGAATGACGTGTAAAATTGCAATATATTTCTCAGTTTTAAATACATTGAAATATAAGCCCAGGCGAAACAAATAATCCCTATCCAGCGATATACCGATGAATTCAAACAGAAGACGAGTCGTTGCACTTGGTCTGGCCCGTGAACCAGTTACTAACGCAAAAGTTTAATCCTCCCCCGTTCCTATCGAGGATATTCACCGATGAAACGATTCACATTCTCAGAAACAACGATCTCACCCCATCGAGGATCACTGTCGATTTACACAGTTGTGGTTCTTGCAGGTACGCGGCGTTAACGCCAAGCCGTGTAACAGCGACGATCATCAGCGTGTGGCTGATATCGGTAATGACGGTGGTTCTGCAGTCGTCGTTGGACGTCGGGCCGGACTTCTGCCGCCGTCGATTCAGCGGGATAGCCATGGAGCAGATAATCGGCGCGACGCTGCTGGTAGGCCTGCCAACTCTAACGACCACCTTCCTCTACGTGAAGTTGGTGATCCGCGTGCGGCACGCCACCAGGGGCTCCTACAAGCCGCCGGTCGCCTTCTCCTGGGACTACGAGCTGACCAAGGCGAACATGTACAGCTGCGTGATGTTCGTGATATTCTGGCTGCCGTTCGGCATCGCCGTCTGCCTCAACTCCTTCCGGCCGATAAGCCCTCGCGTCCTCTACAACCTCGCCTGGTTCGCCCTCTCCAAGTCCTGCTTCAACAACCTTCTCTACTGCGTCGCCGACCGGCATTTTCGCAGCGCGTACGTCAAGCTTTTCCACTACTGCTGCTGCAAGACCACGGTGAGTTTCTCGAGGAGGACCAGGGGCGGCGACGGCGGCCGAAACACCAGCGACGTGCGCCTCAGGGTGCACATTATCCATTCGTACGCCAGCCCTGGCTCCTGCAGGCCACCCGTTGGCAGGCCCAACGGACGCGACGTTTACGAGCTGTAAACTGTCGAGTCCGGTACCGATGGAAACGATCGCCGTCCAGCTGAGAACTCCTCTCGGTTTCCGCTCTTCATGGAAATGCTTCCGCTTTGCGCTTCTCCCTCTGGCGTTGCGCGCGTGTTTTCTTTTATTTTCTTAGCGGGGAAGTTGCGCGTTTGAGTTTCGACGAGTTTCTTTTTTCCGAGTCTTAACGAGAGAAGACGGAGTGTTACGATGATTCCCTGAGCTTTGTTTCCTCACTTTCTCCCATTTCGAGCCACGAACCACCAGGGTTAGGTTGATCGAGACCGTTCTGCCGTGTCAGCGTTAGATTCGTAGTGAATTATGCATGCGCGTACCCGCAATCATTATCGCCGGCGATGTTTCCGTTTCATCGACAAATCGATAATCAAATGTTCAAACACTGGAAATTCAGATAATGGAGGTTCCACTGTACAAATACTTGAAACAATGCTCCTCCATTCTCCTGCCGATTCGAACATTCGTTCGAATGTCGATGCGTTGTAAGTTCCTTCGTCGAATGACCCTCGATTCTCTCGCAATTGTTTCCATCCGTCTCGTTGTTTTAATTGTGTAACTGCACTCGCGTCTGTACACTTATTTCATTCAGATACATGATGCACACCGAACGCGACGTTTCTTTCTATAATCTAGTTTTCCCGAGATTTATCAATTCGTGGCTAGACACTTAGACGCCTGATGAGATCATTTGAAATTGAATTTGAAGGGGAGGGGAGGGAGCAAACGTTGCAATTTCGAAAGAATTGATCATCGTTGCGGCTTTTTAATGTAATTCCACGCTCTCGCCGAAACGAACCTGTTTTATCATCATTGACCAAAAATTTCAACGTCAAAGTTCAACATGGCTAGCTATCGTTATTTCGGCACTAACAGAGATCTTTGTTACGGCTTAATTTTCTGATTTCTACGTACAGAGTGGTTCCATCATTTCCCAACTGGAAATTTTTGTCGGTGTGTTCTACGGATGTAAACGAGAGGAACATGGATCGTTGAAAACTTTGTTAAAACGTTAGACTGAATTTGCTATTCACTTCCTAGATCGAGATTCGTTAAAGCAATAAGTAAATACTATCCGCCAACTTTTCAAACGGAAATTAAATTTAACTTGCCGAGTAATTCCACGAAATTCACGCGCTGCTACGTTAATTTGTTTCTCACGTATGATCTGCGAATTTTTAAGTCTTTGAATGCACAAATATGTTACTGGTCGATCTATAATTTTTTTTCTTTTGACAGAGTCTGCTTATAACTCTTTTAAATTTAACTTTCCAAAAAATTCTATGAAACTCACGTGCTACTCCATTAAATTGTGGATATTTATATAAATATCTTGCTAGTCGACTTATAACTTTTTTTTAACAGAGTTTACTTGTAATTTTTTTTTTAACAGAATTTAAATTTAAGTTTCCAAGAAATTTCACGATATTCATATGGCACTCTATTAATTAAGTTTTTTTACGTATAATTTGTGAATTTCCAAGTCTTTAAATGCACAAATATCTTACTGATCGACCTATAATTTTTTTTCTTTTGACAGAGTCTGCTTATGACTCTTTTAAATTTAACTTTCCAAAAAATTCTATGAAACTCACGTGCTACTCCATTAAATTGTGGATATTTATATAAATATCTTGCTAGTCGACTTATAACTTTTTTTTAACAGAGTTTACTTGTAATTTTTTTTTTAACAGAATTTAAATTTAAGTTTCCAAGAAATTTCACGATATTCATATGGCACTCTATTAATTAAGTTTTTTTACGTATAATTTGTGAATTTCCAAGTCTTTAAATGCGCAAATATCTTACTGATCGACCTATAATTTTTTTGTCTTTTAACAGAGTCTGCTTATAACTTTTTCAAATTTAACTTTCCAAAAAATTCTATGCAATTCATGTGCTACTCCATTAATTTGTTCTTTACGTATATTTATGTAAATAATTTTTTTTTAACAGAGTTCACATATAATTTCTTTTTTTTAACAGAATTTAAATTTAATTCCACGAAATTCATACGTCACTCTATTAATTAATTTTTTTTACGTATAATCTGTGAATTTCCAAGTCTTTAAATGCATAAATACCTCGCCAGGAAAGTTTATAACTTTTTATTGAAGCTTTCGAACGACCTGACGATCCCTGTCTCATTCGTATTAAGACGTACCGACAAATCTCACTCTGGGAGGAATCTGAAATACTCTGTGCAAATATTGTCCAATCGTCGACAGAAGTCGCACGAAAGTGCACCGGAACTGTCTGACACCAGCATCGAAGGAATATAAGTAAGAGATTACGATTGACAGGCAATCGCCGTCCATTGGGAATTTTATCCTGCTGTCACTCTGACGCTAAGGGAATATTTCTACCTTTCGTCTCCATTCTTCCAAGTTGTATTCTTCCAAGAACTGTCTGTTCCACGACAGTGTTGCATACCGAGGAAATGTTCGTCGTGATTGATCCTTGGCGATCCATCGAACACACCCTCATGTATATCAATTCATTCGCGGATGAAGATGTTAACGCGTAGAATACATTAAATGCTTAATTTCGTACGTGGACTTACAGCGTAAGGTTTCTATTTTTTTACGAGACGTATTTTGTATTCCATTGGCGTAATTTCTTTCAACCGTTGGACCCTTTTGCACAACGATTTGTTGATAACGTCAACAGATATATAAGTTACAAATTCCTTTCTCACGAGTTTGAAAAAGAAGATTGTGTATGAAATTTGTACCTCGTTTCCTCTGTCTCTGGAATTTTACCAATTGTAATCAGTATAAAAATCAAAATTGCCGCTGCACAGAAGGATTGATAATTTGTAACTTGTCGTCACTGATGACGTTGAATCAAAGTAACTCTGCAAGGGAGCCAACGTTCGCGCGTAGGAATTGAGATTCAACGGACTTAGCGCTAAGGCACTACTTTATGATACAAACGTTTCGTTATACCGTGAATAAGATTACGTTACCGCTAGATACTACGATACTTCGCTTCTCTGTACGACACTCCGGACTAAAATAGGGATATACTCAGGAACAAATGTCGCGGGGAGACAAGTTCTTCTCTATTGTGTCAGATTGCTTGTCACTTTAACGCCAGTGTTGTTATGTTTACTTTAATCAGATCTACGCTTGTGGACGTTAAAAATCTCGGCGGACTTTCGACTTTCTCTAATTCTCTCTAATTTCGAAACACATGTTGCATCTCGCGACAGTGTATCAAACGCGAAGGATCTGGAACGGGCCGTGTTTCACGATAACATCCTAATGCCTCGTTGCGCAAGTGTCGTTAGCCAACTGCTGACACTCTCGTGGCACTCTCGCGGCAATTTAACGATATATTTTAAAGCTTGTCCCCGGCGCGTGATGTTCTTCGAAACGTTGAATTTCAAATTATGGTTGATACGCCGCGCCATGGGGAGTGCCATCCGCGTCTCTCTTACCCACGCACGTCCCCCGCCATATTTTTATGCCATTTCCTCCGCCGGCATTAATGGAGTTAAACTGTTCTAGGCAAAATCAATTTTCAGTGTGACAGAACCCGCGCGGACCGAATATTACTCCCCGCTTTTTACTCCTGATTCCGCATATCGAATGAATGCAAATTCAATTTAATTGGATCGCTCCACCGGCGGTGAGGTTCATCGATTATAAATGACAGAGTGTTTCGCGTCGTTAGCCGCTGAAAAATTCAAAACCGAGAGAATGCTGCTGCACGTCGGCACTTTGCCTGGCGGCCTGTTCAATTTCTGAACGATCATCGAAAATGCTTGAAAGTCGTATCGTTTCGATGAACGTTGACGAGCGTGCCGGGAAAAGAATTGCGGACGATACGATCCGTTGACTCTTTTCGAGAAAACTTTCACTCGGCTGGAGGAGATATCGATCGTGGCAGTTAGCAAGATACTGAAGCCAAACTTCCATATATTTAATTATGGGGGGGGGAGGAGGGTGGGATAGCGGCAATTAAGGGAAGTATGACTGCGATACAAGGCCGGAAAACTCTCTCGAGTCCAGGAGAAATTTCACCTGTAGGATGGAGGGTAAACTTTATCGCTTTGCAGGAGTTTTCCTTGAATTTTGCAAACAACGTTTAAACGTAAACCGGGCGCCACTTAATCTAACGATAGAGAAGAATTTAATTACAAAATTCTTGCCAACTAATTGTTCAAGTTACGCAATCTACCTGTATTTAACGCTCGGGGCTAATCGAAGGAAAGTTTTTCTCACGCTGTGAAGACCCGACAGTTACCAACTTCCGAGTCTACGAGTTAATTTAGTTGGAAAGTTCTTTTCGAAAGCTACCAAGTGAGTAGCTACCCGTTACTTCCACCTACATTCGTCTAATTGATATTTATTGTACACGTACAATCGCTTGCTGAAAGTTTCGCTCAGAACGATCGCGCAGAAGCGAATATTATATTTTATTAGTCATATTTTTCACACCGTTTCCGAAGTAGTCTGACATTCTACTTGCAGCTCACCACCTGGAAACGGATGAGCATGCAACGTGCGTTGTGTTTGATTTCGTTGCGCAAACATGAAAGCAAAATGGCCGCGTGTGCTGTGCTGCGCTGGCGTTAGAAGTATTTTACCGTGTTGTTGCTATTGCGCGAGGGTGTGAGGGGGAGGGGTGTGAAATAAAACCATCTCACCGGGATGCTTTTAACGAAAAGCTCGAAAGCTGTTCCCGCAGAATTCGTGAAACGTCCCGGTATTGACCAAACGCCAGTTTCCCTAGAACTTTTAACATCTTTTCGAATCGGCGATTTTCTACGTGACGGAGAGACCTAACGACCGGCGCGTCGGCCACGAAAATTATACCCTTTGGGGCGAATTGTTCGCGTGGCGAATTCTCATCCTGTCTTGCCACTTGCACCGCGTACGAGAAAACGATTATTACCAGAAATTAGTTGTTGCGAAGGAGAAACAAGAAAATCTCACGACAAAGACTGTGCGAGAGGACGCTTTTTGAGGAGAGAAAAAAAATAAATAAATAAATAAACGGAGAATTCATTGGGGGTGTATGTGAATTTTATTAGAAGAGACAATTGTTATTACAGAGTAGAACACCGCGTGAAGCAAGGATGAAGAAATTCTTGTTCGACGATGAGGGAAATCGCGACTGAATCACATCGTATTTAATATCGTACTGTCATATACTAATGGAATGGGAAACAAGATGAAATTAAACGTCAAGAATTATTCATTATGCAATTTCAACATTACGACTAAAGAACAGAGATTTATGTACGTGTTAGTCATTCTGACGACGTATATTAAATATATTTCGATTCTGGCTTAAAATAGATTATTATATATAGTCTTTCGCTATAGATGTCTTATGACAAACTTTTCGTTTTGTAGTCACGATAATTAAAAAAGAGATAGAGTAACAATTAATTTTATTGAGTGGAGCAATTCGTTCGTTTATTAGAAACAGATGTTCTTTCATGCCTTCGAGTTTTCTTCACTGGAAATACTCAAATATTCATTTTCAAATACGATGCAATACTTCGTTAATAGAATGAAACATGAATGGAATTCAATGAGGATCGAACAACAGCGTTACGCGAATGAAGAAGTGTAATGAATTACTGCAATTTAAAAACTGTAGGCGATATAGCTATTCATTTTTCAGTACCGTATGATATAAATATAAAAAAACATGAAAAAAAAATATTCGTATTATAGAAATAATTTATATCCAATGGAATGAGAGATTTATCGTCACCAACAGATAAATTTCTGAGGGAAAGGAAAAAATCAAAAGGGTATTTGATATTTCTCTTATGTGTCGGTACGTCAAATACTCCAAGGATATTAAGTGTACTTTCCTTTGTTCGCTCGAAGCAAGTATTGCAAAAATTTCTAAAGGCAAAATGAAACGCATTTGTTGTATATATATATAGTTCATACATAGTTCGTCTTGTAATTCTATTTATTAACTGATAATTACCGCAGTGACGTATCTTCTGACTGTATCTATAATATATTGTATGTTACATACGCCTTCTGTCAAATCTGTGATCACACTTTTAGGTATGATTGTTCAGTAACGAGGCGTAAAATGCACATCGCAGTTTTCAATTTTGCACAATCTTTCCGGCGTGTTTGAAAGTTTCGCCATTCGAGTCATCCTTCTTTTACTATAATTTGCGAGTTTTCCTGTAAATATCATACTTTTGGCAAACACGTGCAGTGGTGTTCGCAACGAAGTATGCCAGTGCTCGTAAAATTCTTTTTATTTATTTAAAAAATTTTAAGTCAAATACAACGTGTGATATATATAGTTTTCATTTCATACCTATCGCGAATTGACACTTGGAGGACCAAATTAGCAGTTTATCTGAATCTTCGTCGTCACAAATAATGTTCGTAGATTTTATAAAATGTAAATAATTGAACCGATAAGGTGAAGTAGCTGTATGAAAGATTTCAAACTTGTCCAACTAACAAAATTCAATATTCACTACCTTTTCACAGTAAATCTTTCATTTCGAATTTCGCGTTCTTTGACGTCAGAGAGGAAAAGTCACGAAACGTGAAATCATACGGTTCATTCGAACGATCACGTGAACACCGCTGTTACGTTCAAACCCTAAACGAACCTTGTCGAGCAATTATTTGTAATTCGAATAGAAAATCAATAGTTTCGCAAAGTGCTGGCGAAATTCAGTGTTGATAGTAAGCTGATAATTCTACAAAAAAAAAAAAAAGTGTAATAAATCTGTCGTTGCTCGGAGAAAATTAGGCGACAATTTCTGCCGAACGATTGAACGGCGGATACTTTCGCGATACAGCGGATCGAAGATCAAAGCGAAACTCTAACACGTTCCGTGCTGGATTCACCGTGCAAAATTGAAAACTGACGTTGAAACGACCAGCGGGTGGGAAACTTTGCTAAAAAGTTTTGCAAAATCGGATCGTACGACGTACAAGTACAAAGCTTGGGCTATGGCAACTTCATCGGGAGGCTTTTTCGCCGCGTAAATCGATTGCCGAGAGCGCAAAGGTGTCCGGAGGAATAAGAAATACCGATGACGATAATTGTTTGAGAAATGGGACCAGGAAAAATGTTTGTTGTAACTGTATACTTTTCTCGGCTACTTTTTTATTATACACTTTTTTTATTCTGCGACCGTTGCAACGATTCGTCGTCAGTTCGCATACTGTCCGATTTTACCAGTTACCTAATCCGAGAGCGAGCGAGAAAGAGAGAAAGAGACGATGTTCAAGATAAAAATTAGGAAAACGCGGACATCAATTTCTGGAGACGTATTTATTCGTTGGGGATTCAAGCGATTCACTGTCTAACGATTTTGACTAATGAGAAGAGGGATGGAAAGTTGATGAAAAGGATATTTCAAGCCCGGCTGGTAAAGTGATTTCAAATTGCTTGAATTCAGGTAACTTGACAAACTTAAATGAAGCTTTAGCGAGGAAGTGTTGGGTAATAGATTCAAAGGGTCGACAGCGACGAAATAGACTTATCGATTTCGACACGGTGTCAAAAGGATTTTTAAAACGACGAAGAATTTAAAGAACTCGAGTTGGATTTTCGTCATCTTCGAAACCAGAATTTTTCTCGGAAAAAAAGAAACTGCGTTCCGTTTCGATGTACAGAATTCCAGAAGCGAACTTTCAGATTTTTCTTCGAGACTTCCAACTTTTTATATGAAATAGGTAAATGTTGGTAATTGTGTTGCAAGATTTGTAGAGGGCTGTACTGTCGAAGGGATAATCTTAATGATGAAAACAGACGATATTGGTGAAATTGGACGAGTAAAAGGTAACTGTTTATTTCGATTACAAGACGTGTAGCGGTCGTGAAGTTTATGTTCTATCGAAGGGAAAAAAATTCTAACGGTAACTCTTTAACGAATTCATAAATGTTCGTATATATAGGATATATCTCGCCTAAAGTGGAGGAATCATACATTGCACCTAAGCAACACAAAATACGAATATCGTGCGAATCGTTCTTTACGTATATTTCTAAAAATTAATTTCTTTGATTAAGTTCTTCGTTTCTAGTCATTGATCTAGTCTCAAATATGAAGCAATTTTGTTATAGAGAAACATTTGTTTGTCGCTTATCAATTCATTAATCCTCGAGTGGATGAAATTTTACCTTATTGTATCTCATTCATCTTGGAATTTAATAAAATTAGAAGTAAGTATGAAATTTTCATTGTCATTTTGTTCAAGTGAATGGAAAGTGAAACAGTTTGTAACACCGTGAACAATTCACGCATGGTAAAATTTCGTCCACGACGATCTCTGAGGATTAACAACCCATCATTCCTATTCTTATTCGTTAACATTGTATCGTATATTTGATCACTTATTGTACACTTGTGTTAATATCGTTGCATTTAACGTTGTTCACTATAGAATAAGAGAAATCGAGAAACCACGTATATACCTGTGGTCTTTTTATGCGTATGAATTGTATGCGAACACCTAAACAACAGCAACTAACAGTCGTTAATATCAACACGTTGATAAACGCACGTGTGAGAAAAATCGACAGGCACTGCATGCGTATTCATATCGCTTGTCGTAAGAAGAAGAAGAAGAAGAAAAAAAAAGAAAAAAAAAAGAGAAAAGAAAGAAAAAAAGAAAATTGTAAGCATATCTCCGAGATTCTATGTTCAAGTATTATATATATATATATATATTTATATATATATATATATATAAACATTGCATTTTTGTCTGAAACGCACCTACGATTTATGCAGTGTCCGTCCAAATTCTTTTGGAGAAGCAACTTCTTATTTTGTAATAATACATGTATGTACATCATCGAGGATGCGTCCGCGCAAAAAATATTAAATATTGTACAAATGTTATACAATACACGCGTATTTGCAAGACAAACGGCGGTTTTACTGCGCGACGAAAGAGAAACAACAGCAACCAAAGGAAAAAAAGAAAAAAAGAAGAGAGATGTTGGAGTTTGTTAAACGTGAATTACTGTTTTATATATACGTCTATTTACCTCTGGCTGTCGAATAGTTCCACTACTCATTATTGAAAGAGCTGTGCTAATAAAAGTAAACACTTCGAAGAGAATTTAAAGCCGTCGCCGCGAATTGGAACCATTGCTTTCTTTCGAAATCAGCGCGAACATTTCAAGTACAAATAAACGCAAAGGATTTTTACCGAACGAAAATCATCCACGGATCATCTTCAAAAATGAGTGGTACGTAGTATAGTGAACACCACCGTCATTCTCTACGATTATATGGTGCTGCGTGGTATATACCGCCGAATATAAAAAAAGCTGTTAACCATTACGAAGTCAACTATTATTTTCTGGGGTAGTTTAGTTTAGTCGTAGATCAATGTAGATATAGCGCAGTTTACGAAAGAAGAAGCAGTATACCAATGTTGTAGATAACCAAAACGCTATGCTCTTGTAATGCTAATTAACTCAGTTAATCAGTTCTCATTCTTCGTATGAAAAATATTTTACGTCAATATTATTGCTTCTATTTTCAAGAGACACGATTTCTTTTGGAGTCTTAGATATCTCAATAGTGCATGAATAGTTGGTCTTTTTAGAATTATTAATTTCGTATCCGGTTATTAAGTATTTATTAAGTATTATTTCGTATGAAATTTCGTACTTTTTCATTTATTTAATATTTAAATAGACATCAATACATTAGTGCATTATACATATTGTATTAGAAACGACTAACTCTTCGCTGCAAGTCCCATTTGCTTCGTCTCAAAAAAAGCCCCAAGTATCTCTGTTTCGATCGAGAAAAAAATGTTTAAAAAATCAATGTGCAAATTAAAATGGCATTGAAATTAAAGTCTCAACTATGGCATATCGGCGTTGCACATTATGTATTCTTTATACGATTATCTTATTCGATCTTTTATTACTGCGAGCTTTTGCAGCAATATTTATGTCGCGAAACGTTTTCAATTGTTTGCATGCACAACATGGTGCGTTCGTACAAATATGAATTTATATCGTTTCTAACTATATACACGTATATATAAATATTATATAATGAAAGTACTTGGCACACCTCAAAGAGAAATTTTTAAAACTAGTTATTCCGCGATACTCAGGTAGTCAGTGCCAGAAAAAGAAAACGAAAGAAGACTGCAATTTGATACGATCGAAATTTATCGCAATTACGTTGAATTACTATCTCTATTACCAATGATTGGCGAGTGAAACAACGTTCCATTAACATCGACGTTAAAGTTTGCAACAAAATCTGCGACAAATTGCAACTGATCTTCCTGATTGCTTGTGCAATGACTGTCTGGGTAAGTTTTACGATTTTTCGAAACGTGATTGTCGAAAGCCACTGTACTTGAAACTCTGAGGACCATAAACTCACAATAAGATTTCTCGTTCTCTTTGTGTAAGTCTTGATCGAAGTGTTAGAAACGAAATTCGTATCGATAGAGCCTTCTATAGGCTACACTATCGTTTATGATACTCGTATAATGATAACGTTACTCTACTGTGAAGTAATTAATACGTAATCGAAACTAATCAAAAGAAAGGAGAAAAAAAGAAGAAAAAAAAAAACAAGTAAAACTCGATGTTGTGTCTGAATAAGTGTCCATTATATCGTCTGCACGACGAAGCATACCAAATTATTTAACCATCGACTAACAATAAGTAAGAAATCTAAATCGATCCAAAAACGTAGCATAGAGAGGATCAACGTATTGTGTTAGTTTAGTCAAGTAGATGAGTATCACGAGCCTCGTGTAACTTGTACAATTATAATTTGAAGCAATGCGAGACTTCTTAGTTGATATATTATATTATATGATACATAAATATGTTTATTTTGTACTGTATGTATTTCGCATTGATTGATGTATTTTTTGCAAGCGTCACTCTCGACGCGATCTCGGACATTAAAAAAGTAAAAAAAAAAAAAAAAAAAGAATAGCCGTCGCTTCATTTCGCGAATGTGAATGTAAATGTAGATTTTATAACGTTGTAATAAAAGGATTTCTTCTTACATTAGTTCGACTCAGCCTTGCTGTGCAGGCAATTGTAAATAATAAAATTTATTGTAGTTCATTTTCACGATGTGGTAGATGTTGGTATTAGAGATAGAAGTAGAACTGTACATTAATTATGTAAATACGCTTGAATCTGATGAACTCATGGTTTATAAATCATTCTAGAGAGTATTTAGCATCTCCTATTTACATCTTATTGAATCTACTTTTATGATAATAAGACGAGTAATGAAATTATTATTATTATTATCAAGGCTCTTTTGCATGTTAATTCATTTACTAATAATATTAGTAAATATTGGGAAGTTACGAACTGTGGATTATAAACTCCTCACTTGTAATTTAACAATTTCTTGTGAATGATCTGTAATTTATAAAATTTGAGCGTTACAGCTATTTAAAAAAATTTATTTTTATTAATAATCTATGACCTGTAACTTGTCTAATTTTACTAATAATATTAATTTAATCGTGCAACAATGCCAAGAAATTATATTTATCTCTTTTATTCTGTATTCGAATATTCCGCCAATATTCACATCGACAGCAACGACGTCGACATATAACGATGACATAGTACGCGGAGAGGAGTAGAATCGTAATGGCGGAAAAAGTGGTGCATGCTGATAAATTGCTATGCTATTGTAACGTATAATTTTAATGTATGTATTGAGTATATTGTTGCTTGAGTACATTTCTACTCAAATTTATAGTACTATGTAACAAGTGTAAAATCTAAAAGTCATCAAGTTGTTAAAAGGCAACAAAACAGACTGACAAATTCTAATTGTGCAAAAATATTTTATATATTGGAGGTTAGTATAGACTTTATTTTTAAATATCTGAATATTAATTGTAAAATACTAATTGAAATTAATATTTTATATTTATCTGTTATAAAATATTAACTATTTCTCAATAATATTTATAATGTTTACTTAAGTTGAATTTAAAATATATTTTATCAAAATTTTCTAAAACTGTTGTGATATTATATTTATTTTTATAGGTATGGATCCAGAGTTTCTTTCTAGATTAATTCCACAAAATAAAGAGCATGTACGTCCAGCGTGTAAGAAATGTGGATATGCCGGACACCTTACATATCAGTGTCGTAATTTTATTAAAGTTGATCCAAATAAAGAAATAGTTTTAGATGTTAGTAGCACTAGCTCTGACAGTGATGAAAATTATGTCACTCCTCTGACTGAATTACGCGAGAAGGAATTGAAAAAGAAACTTCAGGAAGCTAAGAAGAAACACAAAGAAAAGAAGTATAAGAAAAAATCCAAGAAACGCAAGAGATCTGAGGCAAGTGACAGCGAATCAGACACGGAAGTTTCTAGTGATGAAGACAAGAAACATAAACATAAAAAGAAAAAGAAGAGATCTAAACATAAAAGACACAAAAAACATAGAAAGGGCAATTCATCGGACACTAACAGCGATGACAAAAGGAGATAGCATGAGTCACTGACCAATAATTCTAAAGTTTTGCTCAAATCACCATTATCATATGCATAAGTGAAATTATACTTGTAAATAAACGAGAGTGAATGAGATTCCATTTATATGAACTCTATATCATTTCTATGTATGTAGATACAAAAATTTAAATGTAAATTTACTATCTACAAAATAATAAATGTTATATACAATTTTGTATATAAAAATTATATCGTGTATATTATTTCCTAAGATATGTATTTTCTAAAATAGCAGTAATGATATGTAGTAGTAAAGTATTGGTAGCAAAATAGTAAGTTATCCATAATTTCATTTATAAAAATTATATTCTGTATATCATATACATTTGAAATAACATATAAATTAAAAATGTATTTGTTTATAAATATATATATATAATGTAACGCTAAATAATATAGATGGCACTAAATAATATAGAGGGCGCTAAATAATATAGATGGCGTTAGATGATACAGGTTAGGCTAGTCAACACTACGTGTATTTAGTGTGTTAGACTCAGTCAGATTGAACAAGTTAATAAACAAAGTATGACACGTCACGCGAGAAATTGTACAGCTGGTGCTGTTTATACTTATCATGAAAAGAAGAAGGACGCAACAGCATCAGGTTATGGTACAAATACACAAAGAGTGGGAAAAGATTCAGTCAAGGATTTTGATTGTTGCTGTTTAACGTTACAACCTTGCAGAAATCCTGTCATAACGTTTGTATATTTTTATATTAATTTTCGTATTGCCATATCATTGTTGTATCTAACAGTAAATTTTTCCTACAGGAAGGATGGCTATTTGTTTGACAAAGAAGCAATACTGGAATATGTCTTAACCAAAAAAAAGGAATATGCAAGGAAATTGAAGGAGTATGAGAAACAAAAACAACAAGAACAGGTATGTAAATAGAAGTATGTAAATAAAAGTGTTATCAAGTACTTTTTTTACTATGATCCTTTGTAATTTTTCAAGGAACAATCAAATGAAAAAAGTGCTAATGAAGAATTACAGAAATTGCAAAAGTTTTTAAGAGGAGAGAAAAACATTGTTTCTCGAAGTCAGATTATAACCAAAGAATCTACATCTTCAGTTTCAAATATGAGTAACGGTAATGATAAAATGTTACCAAGCTTTTGGATTCCATCTAAGACACCGGAGGCAAAGGAAATTACATTACAGAAACCAGACAAGACAGTTTATTGTCCTCTTAATGGAAAACCATTGAAAATAAAAGATCTTATTCCTGTGAAATTTACTGAAGTAAAGGATCCAGATGACAAAAAGTCTCTTATTGTTAAACAAGCAAGATACATGTGTCCAATTACACATGATATCTTAAGTAACAGCGTACCGTGTGCAGTTATAAGAACAACGTATGACTTTTTCACTTTCTACTGTGTTTTTTTTTTTTGCTATTATATTATTTTTTACGTATAATATAAGCAATTGTTTCATGATCTTTTCAGTGGTGATGTGGTTACAATGGAATGTGTAGAAAAAATCATAAAGAAAGATTGGATCAATCCTTTAGATAGTACGAAACTGACTGAATCAGATATTATACCTCTCCAAAGGGTAATTATTAAGAATAAAAAAAAAAGAGTAAAAGTCATTAAAATAGAATATCATAATAATGATAATTTTTGCTTCATTTCAGGGTGGCACTGGATATTCAGCTGTTAACGATAGTTTAGAAGGCAAACACGAAAGACCAGTGTTACAAGCATAATATACATGATATTAAGATGTAATTTGTTTTGTGAGTCCAGATACTTTTCATGTACAGAATTATGTAACTAATACAGATATTATTATAACTTTGTGATAATTATCTCGTGTTTTAAAAAATGCGAAAAATTAAAAAATTTATTTTTTTATGAGAAAATTTAATAGAAAAAAATACATACCCCTCCGATCCAGAAGGTAGCGAACTCGCCAAATTGTAAAAAACTTCTTTCACAATTGTCCTTTCGATCTTCTAACACTTTTTAACGACTTTTATCGATTAATCGTTGTCTAATTGAAAAGAAAAGGAAAAAATGTCCCGTTGAATAGCGTCCCGCACTGGATTGGTTGTCACGTACGTATTACTTGTTACTGCAACGGGTATCACGCACATATTCCGCGTTAAATTTTCGTTACACAGCGCGTCGATGTGCCACAATCACGATATCTGTACAATTCGAACGAAATTTCGCAATGATTTTAGATATTTTCTACGTTTAAGAAAAGAAAAAAACGCAACCGCGATAGAGAGCACGCCACGTACGTTAATTTACTGGGGCAATTCGAATTTGAACTGATCGTTCGCCGATTGGTGGAAAACGGCGCGACGTGATTGGAGCGAATTCAAAAGTTTGTTTAGCGCGTCTCTCGACGAACGGGAAACAGCGGTCCCAGAATCCCGTTCGCGCTGAATATCGATTCGCGATCCAATGGTGGCTCCGGTTTCCGTCAGAAGGTGTCGCCATCTCAAGGAACACGGTTTTTTAAAGCATTCCGAAATTCTGGCGCTCTGCCGGCCAAGCGGCAATCTACGAGACTGCGTTAGTGTTTGCTGTCGCGTAGTGCTTGCGCGCGTTCGAAACTTCGATTTCCCCGCAACCTGTCCCCTTCTTCCATCCCGGTAGATTGAATGTCAGCATCGGTTACGAAGTGCAGAACTCGTGATGATCGTTCGCCAATGAATTAAAGGTGAGTGCCCCTCTGTTTGTTAGTGTGGCCATTTATCGGATTCGAGTATTGTCACATGTGCAATGCCACGACGGGTAACGGTTTGAGCGCTTGGTAAGTCAGTCAGCAATTTTGATACGTTTTGCGAGCGAGATCATTGCATATATATGACGATAACAAGTGTCGGTGGGTATGACCAGGCATGCAGAGAAGTGCACGTATATTTTCAACGTGGCCCCATACCTGATCGCAACAGTTCAATTTGATCAGTCTCGCATGTATAAATTTCCAGCAACTCCGCTGTTTACAATAGATCCGTAAGTAGGACACGCGAATGCATCGATCAGTTAAACTATCTGCGACGAGATAATACAAGCGATTGGCGAGAATTTCCACGCGTTTCGCGCCCAGTACGATTTCTATCTCGTTTCGAAAACGCGGATCGCTCGAAAAGCAAAATAAAACTGTCACGTTATGTAAGGCAAACATCGTACGTTAACTGCACCGATATGTTTTCGAGCGTCGATCGTCAGTCGCAGTTAATGCCTCTCGTCATATTTTCGTTTGCACGTTCGCGGGTTTAACACGATGCGTCGGTCCCCACCACCGGACACCCGGACATCTCATTTTTCACGAACGTGCATTTTCTGCGGACACGGTGTCGGCCTCGGCGTACGTATCTGAAACGTGTGAAAATCGTTTCGTTCGATAAACGAAACACGTAAACCGCAATGTTCGACGCGTCTGCGAGCAAGCGTGTTTAAAACGTTACAATTGCAGTAGATAAAGACAGACGAAGACGCATCAAAGATTGCATGGCAGTTTGTCGTCGTATCAATTAAATCGATTTTAAGTTATCGATTTATATTGATTTTCATGATGTGTCGCAGCTCGGATGCCAGCCGATTCAGCCGATCTAATCTAAACGATTGAAATCGCGATGGCAATCGCGTTGCATTGTGTATCGTGTCTCGAACGGCGTATCGCACGAAGATAAAACGTTTTAAGTAATTGATCGTTAATGCGCAATTAAATTGTAAATTTTGCCTGAAGTAAATTTTGACTAAACTTTTCCGCGACATAATCTGCGAGGAAAATTGCCCATTGCAGCTCCTTTAATTTCTCATCTGTATAATTTGCGTAATCAAGCACTTGGATGGTAACAATAAAAATAGCAATGTAAAACCTATATAATCCACTGGACGTGCAGAAAGAAATATAGTAATCGTCTGACACGTTAGATAAAAAAATGCAAATTTATTAGCAGTACGTTGCTGCAACAACAATAATGATAATGATAATGGTAAAAGATAATTTTCCACGTAAATAATAATATAATATTCATGAGAGTATTAAACACACGCGCATACGTATAAAAAGAGTACGCGAAATCTTGTTATATCGCTAGGCATATCTGTACATTGTCTATATGGCTACAAAATATGTATCGGTCGCGTATATATTTGCCATATCCGTGTTCTGTTCCTGCATGCGCACGCGTGCGCCTGTGTACGTGTCATACGTAATAGAAGGTTAAGCTAGGTTGACCGACCATGATGCAGAGTGCATGCGTAACGAATAGTTCACGCCGATCGTACGAGGCACACACACGCGAGTAAAAACACGATATATCGTGCATGTGTTTTCATGCACGCGTAGATGATAAGAGGCGACACGACGTTATATCATCGTCTACGAGGCGCATGGCGCATATTGCGACACGATTGCCTCAGTTCTTTCACCCATTCGATTTTGTTGCACATGTATACAGACACAGAGAGCACTATGTACATAGTTGGTTGGCGCTTGCAAATTTTCGTTACGTGCAAAAACAGAAAAGAAAAGAAAAAGAGAAGAAAGGAAATGGAACAATCGGTCTCACCGCGTTTTCGAAAGAATTGAATTTGAAACAAGCGTCGCTGGACATTTCATTGCTAATCTGTAACAAAAGTCGTGGGAAACTTGCGTCGAAAATTCGTGAAATTTTGCCGCGTGAACACTTGAAAAATTTTCGAATTTGTTGTTTCTCTCGGAAAGCGGGGGTTGAAAATCAAAATGTTTTTGTTTTTTCCGCGGGTTATTTATGCATGTGGAATAATCTTCTGCCTGGATGTAGCATAACGTATCAATGTTTTGGGGCATGTCGTGTACGTGTATTAATATTTATACACGTGGCAGAAATCGGTTGAGTTGGTAATCCTCTGAGCCGTGAAAAGCTGGCCGATTCGCTGGTTCGAGAATCAGGGACGATGGCGATGAACGGATCATAGCAAGTCAATAGGTAGATGAACTTGAGACGAATTGGATGCTGGTTAGTCTGAAATTACAGCGTCTAACGACGATACCGCTGTCAATTATCTCGAGTTTGGCTCGATGTGCCATTCTAATCACATGGGACTTCGTAATGAAACTTTGTTGTATGCAAATTAGGCGCATTCAACAATAAGGAAGCGCTGGCATTTAGAGCTAATAAAATACACAATCTCTGATTCAACTTCCCCTTATCAAAACCGGTTGATTGAAGCAAGTTCCGTTTGAATTTAATTTAAAACGAAGAAGATTCCTCTTCTCGGAAGAATTCTTACTTGATCTGAATCATGATTCATTATTGCCAACAATCCATTACGTTGGATAATTAACGTTATTCGTACTTTTCCGCGATTTTAATACACCGACTGGTTGCACAATTTATATCTAAGAAACGAGCATTCATTCCTCAGCGACTTTCCTCGTTAACGTGATTTTTTCGGATCAATCTGTCGGCCACGTTTAAGAGAGCAATGGAACTCTTTCATTAACGACGAAGTCAGGAGGAGAGAAAGTAGGAACTGGCAGTAGCCTACTACCGTATGTGGTTCGCCTTTGTTCGTATTAAACTGCTGACCTCCCTTCTCAAGAAACTCGCAGGACACGCCCGTGCACCTAAACGTGTAATCTACTAATCATAAATATGCCTGTCATACTTGTCATACACGCTTGGACACTTGTGTTCTGCGTTAGAATTTATTCCACCAATTTTATTTGAAAGTCAAATAAACCCTCGTGTAGGAATTTTTTTTTTTCATTCAATTGAAAGCGATCATTGTTCTTGGATAGTGTACGCGATTTCATGAAATAATTCATGGAATAAAATATCGTCGTAACTTCTGCCGTTTTATTCACGTTCTTGAAAGTATTTGTAATAGGAAGTTGTAAAAATTATAATGAATTTAAGAAATATATACATATATATATTTTTTTTTAATTAAATCGAGACAGTCTTAGTATTTTTATTAGCACATTTTTCGGGAAGCATTGAATCCATGAATTTGTCTTTTGGCAGAGCTGGCTTATGCAAGAAAATTATAAATTTTTCCATAGAAAAAATTTAAAAGTGATTTCACAGTACCGGGAAACCGGCTGTTGTTTTTATGTATGAGCCATCATTTTCAAGCCTTTCCTTCTTGCTTCGTCATTTTTTTCCGTCGAGTTGCGTTAGATTAATGGATCGCGGAAAGATCCAGGCGATCTTTTTAAAGCAACGCGATGACTTCCGATTTGAAATATTTGAACAAAAAAAAAAAAAAAAAAAAAAATCATCGGCTTGTTGGATGGAAATTACGAAAATTACGACGAATAGTTTCTTTTTTTAGCGGTTAGCTACGATCGCTTGTTAATAAATGCATATATACGTGTGTATTGGTATACCCGGTCACCAGTGCCTCGTACACACTCGAAACATTACGTAACACCATGTCTTGCGTGTTTTGCGGTGCGCATTACCTCATATCAAAGCAATTCTCGAATACAGCACGGTCATTTTCCCACTGGTGGCTACCCTTCCCTCTCGACTCCAGTGTGCGTGAACTTGTTTCCGCTTTAGAAAAGATACTCTTGCAGAAAAATCACTGTTTCCTTCTTTCTTGCGACACGTGAACGGAATACGCGCAGGACACTGCCCATACTGACAACTGTGCAATGAATTCTGCCTGCAATTTTAATTAATACGTAACATCTATATAAAAAAAAAAAAAGAAAAAAAAAGAAAAAAAAACGTAATTACCGATTACCTTTAAAAATCCTTTCGCGTATTAAACTGTAACGTAGATGATGATGGAAGAATTTTCCAGATGAATGTCAGGCTGTTGAAAATTTCTTCTCCTCAGTCATTCACAATCTTGAAACAATTGTATCATTTGGTATTTGAAAGATCGTTTTACTGGGAAAAGAATCACTTTAGTGGAATTAGAATCGCTCAGTTGAAATAGAATGTGAAACGTGTCCTGAATCGTGAAAGGATCGTAAATAGATCGTATAGAAAACGACACGCTAATTATGATAAAATGAAAAAACATAAACGTCATTACCGTTTTGTGAGCCTTTCGGTTATAAAATTACCAGTTTTACTTTCTATTTTCCAACTGTTTTTAAATCAAACAGCTCAGGAAAGAAAAGGAAAAAAAAACTCGGTCGTGCATTATGATCTCTATCCAATATTATTTAAGGGTTAGATCGAAATCAAGATGAAAACGCATTCTCAGTTAGGTTGGCAGGCGTTCTGGAATTTTCTTCGATGCTCACCATAACTCACGAAATGATCTATGGATCATACAAAGTTTGCTCGCACTGTTTACGTAACGCAATATAGGCCATGTATGTACAAATCGAGGGAGAAAAAGTGAATCATCGATTACACTTGCTAGGCTGCAACATGGGCGATGGCTTCCTCGTTAAACCTTGAATAAGTAATCTGCCCCTGAGGTGATACTCTTGCACGGAAAATCACTAAATACCAAACTTTTCCAACATTTCCTTTTAACGAAGGTTCTCGTTTCTCTGCTAAGTCTATAAAGTAGAGTTGTGGCTGTGCTTCAACTTCGCAGACACTTCTCTGTTGATTGAAAATATGGCCTTAAAATATTTCGCCACCTTGCACGCGAGCATGACGAATCGCGGTCTTGGAAAATTAGTCACGCTTTTCATCTCGTGATTTAATCTCGTGCGTTGTTGAATTTACTTTTTTCACTGTCGAGCAAATATCGAATATACAAATGAACGGTTACATCATCATTTGTTAGTTGTAATCGCACGTCGGATCGGAAATTTAATCTTTCACCTCGCAACGCATCGCCTCGTAGTTGATTCGCAGCTTTGTTGGTCAACGATTAAATTGCAACTTCGCATTGATATTACATCGTTCTGTTTCTGGATACTTCGGGAACAGAAAGCAATCGACAAACACGCGTTTATTCGATATTAATAAATTTATTTCGCACAAAGGAATTATTGTAATAATTTTACACCGTGGCAGGTGTTGGTCTTATACGTTAAGGGCAATGGAAGTTTTGACGCCGTGAAATTAACAATACTCCGAAAGTTTTCGCTAGTTTCTGCGCTGAAATCTCGCTGTCCACCGATATGAACGAGACCTCTCGACCTCTTTCACTCCGATGCGTTACATTAAGTGATGCTTAACGCACTCACATTTTCTCGCGTATACTTGGAAAATGTAGGTGACCTAATTTCCTGCACGCGTTGATTTACAACATTTCACAAACGTTTAGACGAGAATTCAACGTTCAGAAAAATTTTTGCAAATCACACGTTACTGAAATACATAATCCAGCGAGACATTCCTACGGAATTGATTATGTTTAATTTAATCGACGTGAAATAGCAATTTGTGTTTGTCATAAATAACACGCGGTAAAGAAATAATTTCTGCCACGATTACGGTCACGGTGTTTCTGTGAATAAATGACAAAGTTGAATGAAGTTTGCCGATTTTCTACGAAAGCGCGCAGAAGCAAAAAAAAAAAAAAAAAAAAATTCAACCTAACAACGAACAGGTTGCGGACAATTTATCATGCTGTACATATGCATATTCTCACGTAATATTGTGTACGTTAACCACGGTGGAAAGTCATGATTCTGAGTCATGATGTGTTTATAATATATCGTTGCGCGTGCGTTTTTATTTTTTTTAATGACTTTACCGACTATCATGTTAGACATACGTATGCTGATGAAACATAAATAAGAAGACATCCTTCACACTGGCATTTTACTTATATATATGTCGCTTAAACTTGTTATAAAATCGTTCTTATAGAATCCGTGTTATTTAATCTTATCTCATTCCAAGAACTTGGATCTTTGTAATTTCCTTTACATTTCGAGAAGCAACGAAATAATGACGCGTTCGCCAATATTTCATTCGGGTGTGTTACTTTCGATCACGAGGATAATAAACAATCAGACTGCCAAAGGAAATTTGTAAGAAAATGGAAAACAAAGTCGACTTTATAGAAAAGTACAATTTGACGAGAGAGCAATGTTGGAGGATTAAATGTAAAGCTCTCGAAAATCGACAGATTTTCTAACAATACGAACGTATGAAGAATGCTAAAAAATTGCTACGTTTAAAATTTCAGAAATTTAACGAAAAAGAACGAATAATAGAGTTTGTTTGGAGCAACGTTAGGAGAATTAAACGGAAAGCGTGGAAGACACCTCAACACGCGTGTCGTTCGTTGCAAGAATTTTGAGATATTTCGACCGCGCGCGCGCGCGTGTGTGTGTGTGTGTGTGTGTACGTTTCGACAGCAGTGTGACCCAATCAAAATCGCCAACGGCGAATCCAGCTTAACCAGAGAAATTGCCACCGGTGTGTGCAGAGCCGAAAAGGTCAAAGCATTTCAAATGCAAATAGCATTTCTCCTGTAAGGAAGTATAATACCGGCCGATGATTGCGGAGAAATGCCGGCCCCACGTTGGCTCGCGTAAGGTCATTTCACGTTTGATAATTATTTGCATCCCGCGGCTTGGAATATATCGAGTTAAATTCTAAAACCATTGGTCGAGTCACGTCTCGACGCATGTTGCATTCACTACCGGCTTCACTTTCTCCACGATATGGCTCAGCGTGGCCGATACGTACGCCACATATGTACGTTCTCTTTGAATTCTTGCGATTTCGACCGCTGACCGATATTACCTCGATGAGATATTTGAATGATTTTAAAATATCCAGCCTTTCTGACGAGTGATTTCTGCCTGAGTCCCGTGTAGATTCATTCTTTTTGGAGAATGAACGACTGCAGTACTTTTGGAAGGTGGCTTCGATAATTGTAATCGCGTTTGAACGTGATACGCGACACTGTGCTGCAAAGTTGAAGTATCAACTAGTTTTTAATTTAATTTTTAAGCAGATAATATATGACAACATAATCCAACGTAACATTTTAACGAAAAATGCAGTATTCTGTGTCTGATTGCATTGCAAGATAACACAACGAAAGATACACCATTCATTTTTTACGCGAGAACGTAATTGTTCTCACTTGATTTCAGGGGTAAAATTAAAATCAATTTTGGGACATAGTGACTGTTATTAATATTCGGACATTATGCTATTCTAAATATTGTTGTGGACTTCGATTGTTTATAATAGTAAGTTTGAATTAATTTTTTACTAATATATTAGAGCATTCATTGTAATTTATAGTAACATAAATTTTATTTGTTTATTGCACATACTTTTCTTAATATCAAACAACTTAATATAAACTGAATTATGTCGAAATGTAGCGTGGCAAAAATATTCGAACATTTTAAGAACTATAACATTTGAACCTGAAAATTGTCAACACAAACAATAATTAATATTTTGTTGGGTAGCCCTTAGATTCAATTACGTATCGCAGACGCTTAGGCGTATTTCCAGTAATTTTTTTTAACTCATTTAGCGGACTATTCTTCCATTCTTCGATTAATCTTTGTTTCAACTCCTCTTTCGATTTTATTGGCGTTGTTTCCAATTTTCCTGTATTTCGTCCCAAAATCAATCGTGATTTAGTCATGATCTTCGCACCAGATAATCTGTCCATATCAATATATAATTGTATGATATCGTATACGTTCTATATCAATATATAATTATATGATACCGTATACGGACCATATCGATATATATATAATTATATTATATCGTATACGGTCCATATCAATATATATAATTATATTACATCGTCTACGGACCATATCGATATATATAATTATATGATATCGTATACGGACCATATCAATATATATAATTATATGATACCGTATGCGGCCAAAATCAATATATAATTATATGATATCGTATACGGACCATATCAATATATAATTATACGATAACGTATACGTTCCATATCAATATACAATTATATACAATTATATACCGTATACGGACCATATCGATATATATAATTATATGATATCACATACGGTCCATATCAATATATATAATTATATTACATTGTATATGGACCATATCGATATATATAATTATGTGATACCGTATACGGACCATATCGATATATATAATTATATTATATCGTATACGGTCCATATCAATATATATATAATTATATTACATCGTATACGGACCATATATCGATATATATAATTATATGATACCGTGTACGGACCATATCAATATATAATTATACGACAACGTATACGTTTCATATCAATATATAATTATATAATACCGTATACGGACCATATCGATATATAATTATATGATACCGTATACTGACCACATCAATATGTAATTATAAGTATACCTGTCCCTTGATATGTCCAAGAAACATCCTCGTTTACACAAACACCTGCATGCGTTGCGCAGCGTTGTGCACAACGTTACGTTTCGATTTGCAACGTTCTCGCGTTTCCGCGACGATGTCGCGAATTTGTGCAACAGCGTCGCGGAAAGCCGAGTCACGCCGGCTGACAGTGAAGACGGTCCCTCGAAGGAAACGAACTCGCGAATGCCATTCGATGTTGGAACCGGGGCGGCCCCGATCGATCGAGCCGGTCTCGCGGGAAAGTCGATTCACCGCGTCGATGCCCGCGCGAAGTCGCTCGCGAAGATAAACGAAGTCGAATTGCAGCGAAGGAAGCTTGGCAAATATTTAAAACGGCCTTGCCGCGCGCCTGCCAGTTCCTGCGTGCTTTACGTCACAGGTCAAGCACATAGGGGACACTCGCTGAAAGCGAGTCGCACTATCGGCCCACCGTGGCTTCCAGTTCGTTACGTAATGGCGCATTGATAAGGAAATAAGTTGGTCGCCTTGACATTGTCGACACGTAAATACGATCCGGTTGTTCTTCGCCGAGGAACACTCGGTGCGCGTCGTTGCGTTGTTTCAATAAAACGCGAGACGGCGGATCTGCACATCGTGTCTGGGCACGATGAGCAGTATGTTGTAGTATGCTCCGTACGAAACTCGAGTTTCTCTCTCTCGAGTCTCTCTACGACGCTCGAAGCAACTCTCTGGCTGACAGACGAGTGTGAATTGTCGTTGATCGCGCGTGTCGCCGTCTCCGATATCGACGATACACCGATCGCCACGCGTGGCTCGCGTAATTGCTACTTGAATTCTACGATAATTATAATCATCACCCCGGAACAAACCAGCCAGTTTTGCTGGTGCACTCTATCATTTGCGTTCGAATGATTGTTGAAACGCAAACACAAAGAACTGCCAGGAACTTTTACGCGCTTCGTACGAAATAGCTCGAAACTGTTTCAACGGATGGAGACATTCCCGAAATTCGAAAGAAATGCAAAAATTGCCAGATACTCGGTGTATTTATATTTTACAGACACGCTCTAGGTATACGGCGAGATTTAATCTCTCGTCTTAATCTCTAACGTCGAGAATGTCTGCTCCGAAATTGCAATATTTTCTCAGAACTGCATATTTTCTTTCAAGTGTATTGAAATGTAACCCAGGCGAGGCAAATAATAAATTTATTACCTCCCGATGAATTCAAAATGAATACGAATTATTGTGTACGGTTATGGTCCGCGAACCAGTTACCAGCGCAGGAGGTTAAGATGATCGCACGTGCTGTATATTTCATTTGCAATGAATATCCGTTTCACGTGAGTCACTTTGGGTGAATCAAAGAACGGGTGCTGAAAAATCAGCGAAAATCGCTGGAAAACCGCAACGCATTTGCGTTCATCGCGGGTAACTTATTACGTAATCGCGTTAGCGTGAACCACGAGCCGGCGCAGCGATCATGCACAGAAGTTACGATGATTTTATAATAGCCAAATAGATTGAACGTATTATATCATAGAAATACGCATGACTTGTACACGTAACAGGTTGATCGGTTCTGTTGATTACGTTACATTATATCGCCCGTACACGTCTGCGTGTTTGCACGTACATACACGAGACTTCGTATTTACGTGTTAGGTTTTTGCGTAGATATTACAGGCAGAAATCTGTCTTCGTCGTTAAAAGATGTCGAAATATTTTTTTCGTAGCGTCACACACGTTTCATTTCGGTTTTCATTTTAACCACCTGCGCTGGCAGGCTGATCGCGGACCGTAACGAGTGACCAAAACCGTGTACATTAATTCGTCGCTTTCTTTTTGAACTCGCCAGGGAAGTAATAAATTTATTTGTTTTACTCAAATTATACTTGAAACTGAGAAAATATCACAATTTTGGAACAGAAAATTCTCGACGTGGCACGTCATTTCAGCGCAACAGGTTAAAAATACGGATACGATTAATTTCCACGAGTAACGTCTAACAGTTTTTCGACAGTGAACTAACAATGCAAAGCCTCCGTACGCTATGGCTGCTTGCTCGAGTATGCCACAATAGGTTCGGAAACTCGAAGATACAGATGTTCAAAAGCGGACGAGACGGTGTATTAACTGAAAAGATTCTAACGACCCTTCATTGCCACCTGACACTCCTGCGTGTGCTTGTGCGAATATAATTCTACCCTAAACGTAGTAAATTGAGTATTTAGTTTTCAGTTCATTCAATCGACATAATACAATTGTGACAGCGTAGCAACGCGCAGCAGTTTGATTTTGATACACGTATTAATCAGATGATTCATTTTTGTTTCGAACTGTGCTGCACATTGAGAATTTCATAGTTACTTTTATATTTTAATTCACATTCTGATGAATATATTTTATAGTTCACTGCAAGAACAATATGATAGGTATTATAGAATAGCACGGTGCGAGAAAAGAACGTGCAAGTCAAATGTTGCTATTTCAACATTTATAATAAATGAAATATGTAATTTATATATATAATATAAATAATAATTTGAGATATATAATAAAAAATCTATTTGACTAAAAACTTCAGCTAAATACCTGGATCCTTTCTTCAAATTGTTCAACTTCAAGGTTCGCTGCTTAATCTTTCTCGAAGAAGTAACAATACCTTTTGCACATCGATAACAATACATGAAAAGTAATCGTTCAGTAATCACTTAGCAATAATTCTTTTTTTTTTTTCGAGTCAACGACGACAAAACGAACTCTTTCCCCACTAGAGATTGCATTAGTCCAGTCCGACAGAGATTGTCAGCGCGTTTTTATCGTTTAATTTCGGAACGCACGTACGTGCCTAGAAATCGTTTGATAAAGAGGCAAGAAATAACTTGCGCGAAATATTTCCGCCGACGTGGAAGCTTTTCGTCCTCGTTCTCGACTTCGATGTTCTACATCGTCATTGTTTGGCGAACGAAAGGGCCGTTTTTATGACCCGCCAGTGCGACGATAGGGGGATGTCGCCGACAAGACATAATCTGTCAGGCGCAGGCTTGATGACGTTTATATAATCACGTGGTTAAATTGTTGTACTGTTGTCAGTAACGCTTACGTAACTGGAATTCAGCGGCATTCTCTCGAGAAGCACGAAAACTGTGTGCTACGAACACGTAGCGATCGTTCGTCAAGATTTTTGCGTGTCTAAAAATTCGTGAACAAGTAGTTCCTTAAAATATTGCTCTAAATTTTTAAAGAAGTGTGAAAAAAAATTTTCGGATCTCTTGACGAAGTCAATTGTTATCGTACGATCAAATCAATTTAAAGTTTTTCGGAAAGAATAAAATTTCGGGAAAGATGAATTTCCAATCGATCGAATCGATCGAAATAAACTTGAACCTTTTTCACAACAAGATTATATTAATATTTTATTTTTAATATATAATCTGCAGAATACGATATCTTACAGATATATTAAGTAAATATTTTATATTTATATATATATATATTTATTAGATAGATATATAACAAATTTAACTATAATTTATATTATTCATATACGATTGATGTAATACTTTATTTTTAATATATAATCTGCAGAATACGATATCTTACAGATATATTAAATAAATATTTTATATTGATATATATATATATATTTATTATATATATATAATAAATTTAATTAATTTAATTATAACTTGTATTATTCATATACAATTGATGTAATATTTTATTTTTAATATATAATCTGCAGAATACGATATCTTACAGATATATTAAATAAATATTTTATATTTATATATATATATATTTATTAGATAGATATATAATAAATTTAACTATAATTTATATTATCCATATACGATTGATATAATATTTTATTTTTAATATATAATCTGCAGAATACGATATCTTACAGATATATTAAATAAATATTTTATATTGATATATATATATATATATTTATTATATATATATAATAAATTTAATTAATTTAATTATAACTTGTATTATTCATATACAATTGATGTAATATTTTATTTTTAATATATAATCTGCAGAATACGATATCTTACAGATATATTAAATAAATATTTTATATTGTTATATATATATATTTATTATATATATAATAAATTTAATTAATTTAATTATAACTTGTATTATTCATATACAAATGATGTAATATTTTATTTTTAATATATAATCTGCAGAATACGATATCTTACAGATATATTAAATAAATATTTTATATTAATACGTATATATATATATACATGCATTAACAACGAGTTAAACGGCCTGTTCTCAATTGCAGATCGCTGAAAAATCGTTCACAACCTAATTTGGTGAGTTACAAGATAAATTACTCTGTTCCACTGTCAGATAACGCGAATTCCCGCCGTTTTGAAATTCATGACTTCGAATTGCACCATTCTCGCGAATTTTTATGTAATCGCGCCGCGAATATGTATCAGTAGACACGTACGTACATAGTTTGAATTACGTGCGTGGGCGTGGAGCACGTTCTCATTCACCGTTAATCGATCATTGTATTCTAGTAAGAGTAAGAAACGTGGATTCGTTTTTTTTTCTTCTTCTTCTTTCTTGCTCTCGCACGTTTCGCGTTATCTGGATTTCAGATCAAGCGTTGATTGGCCAACGTTCGCGTTAAAATATACGTGGGTAACGTTGGCCGTGCCGAAACACAGGAAAATCGATACTTTCGTTCTCGCATGAACGGATCGATTTGAAGTTTCTTACGTAGTAGTCTCTTTAATAATAATTTTGACACGGTACGTGGGAATGTCAGGAATGTTGGGCGACCTGCTTGTTTAGCAGCACGCTTCGAACGCTTGTCATTGAAAACATTTGAACGTGAATATTCCGTATCCTATTTTCCCAATCGATAATATTTCTCTAAAAAAAAAAAAAAAAAAAAAAAATGTCGCAAGCTCGAACGAAAGAAGTTAAACCTCACGTTGAACATTTTCTTGAAACGTTGTAGATGCTTTTTGCTTGGAGTAAGATTGGAAAATGTAAGAATTTGTAAATCGTGACAGGGTCAAATCGAGACACGACTGATTATGTCGATCAAACTTGATAGCACACGTATTCAGAGTACAGTGTAAATCATGTTACACGTGTTAAAATATCATGTAATTTTTATACATGTACATTTGTTTAAAACTTTGCCATTTTTATGAAAGATTCCAAGCGTTTCGCACAGCGGAAGCAATATAAACGTATTTGTGAGTCGTGGCACGATATTTATGAGAATTAAAGAAGCCTTTATTTTCTTGTTGATTGGTCGCGAGTGCTTTTTAATTTGGCGTCTTGGCTGGTACGAAGGTGAGGATCGTTCGTCGTGTTTCGTTTTTACGTCTGAACGAACAATTCCCAACTTAATTAACGAGTTTTATCGAGCCAATTATAAAAACGTACAATGACCCAAAGAGAGGAGATCCGCTAATTTGACTTACGAGTAAAATGCCCGCGCCTCGTAAATAATAATTTCTTTTCCTTTATTAATCATTATCGATCCAAACCAATTCATTAATGAACAGCTCTTATTTCCATGTATACATATAAAGTACTTGATGTTATCCCATTAAGAAGGAAACGGTGAAATAATTATGTATATCACACTGTTAAACAATATATATATATGTATATATAACAATTATATGTGTTGAAATTTTATTGGGAAATTTGAACGAAGCAATAGAATCAGAAACACGAGAAACAATTAAAAAAATAGTTTGACTGGATGTTTCAGCGAATTTTCTAATTACGGGTATAATTTGTTAATATAAATATAATAAATATAATATAAATATATTAAAATTCATAAATATATAATTATATTAAAAATATTATTTATATAATTTGTAATTTATATTTTAGAAATGTATATTTATATTATATTTTAAAAATATACATTTGTATTATATTTTGTAAATATATTATATTATATTTATATAATATATAATTATTAATTAATAATTAAAATATATAATGTTATATTATATTTAATTTGTAAATATAAATATAATAAATATAATATAAATATATTAAAATACATAAATATATATTTACATATTTTAAAAATATAACTTATATAATATTATATTTATATTTTATAGATATAAATATATTAAAATACATAAATATATATTTATATATATTAAAAATACTATTTATATAATTTGTAATTTATATTTTTAAAATGTACATTTATATTACATTTTACAAATATAATATAAATATATTAAAATACAAAACATGTATTTAATGTATATTTATATATTTTAAAAATATAATTTATATAATTTATAATTTATATTTTGAAAATATATATTTATGTTATATTTTATAAATATATTATAAATTATATTATATTTATATTTATATTTATAAAATGTAAATATAAATATTATATAATTTATAGATATTAATACAGTAACCTAAATTTATTAAAAATACACTGATGAAATGAAATTTTCCATCAGTTGTTAACGAATTGATAAAAATCGAAAAAGCCTTGTCGTCTCTTTGCACAGCGCGTGTAATTATCGCAACATCGATCAGACGATAGTAGATTCGTAGATGTTCCGTCCGTGAAATAATTCCATTTAACGTTTGTACATAGTTTGTGTATCGCGATGACAGAATAGTCCTTCGAAGTAGTCCGTTTAAATCGGATTATTTATAAACTGAAAAACATATGCGTAATTCGAACCTCGTTCTCATGAAACATGTCACTCTTTGTAATTTTAACCGCTACTCAACGCATACATATTTAGTGTTCCAGTGCCACATCGCGTATACCAGACGGAATGTTAGGCTTCTTTTGCGAAATCCACTCGACGTTCACGTTCACGTGTCTCGAATTTTCTGCGCATCGACAGATTTTCGGCAGAAAAGTTTTCAGACAATGCTTTCGGACGTTTCTATAATTAACTGTGCGATAGTGTTGGCGAATTGACCAACTCGATTCTTTAACAAAGGAAAATGACGATTGAACGAGTTCGTCCAATTTGTGAAAATTATTTTCAAAATTTGGCAATCCGTTTTCAAAAGTAACGATCAAACATTTTATTTACAGATAATTGGGCCATGCTGCCAAATGAAGGGTCAAGCGGAACTGCTCGAAGTAAATTTGAGGGTATGCTCGCTTTCCTTTTGAATTTTATCCTAATATTTTTGTCACAATGGATATACACTTGTGCATCAAGCGAATAATACAGTTGTTTAAAAATGTTTGGACATTCCTGATATAAATAGTCCATCGTATCAATATCATCCAGCTGTTCGATTCACGTCTTTAATTCCGAAAGTATTTCCGACTGCGTCAAAAGTATCATCTCAATTTATTACAAGGCTCATTCGTTATATGAGCATAATTAGGGGAACAGAAGAATACGATTTCACGGGCAGGCAGGCTTTCTCCTTTTCTGGAAGGAAATATCGCGTTGCACAAGATTGACCAGTGTTATCTTACCAATCAACGGCGGGGAGACAGAATCTCTGGTCACTCGGCAATCTGAGAAAATAATTGATACCTCGATATACGGTTGCCAGTAACCGAACAATATTCAACGAGAGAAATTTTACACGAACGGAGACCTTTGATCGTGCTGAACCTCGCGACTTGAACTCCGTGACTTTCAATAATGAATCGTCGATTCGTAGCACTTTCAACGAATATCGTCGGTTGATAGACTGACTATTGTCGCCTCGTGTCAAATCGTTTCGAGAAACGAAATTCCAACGATATACACTTGAGCTACTTTAACATAATTAGTAAAAAAAAAATTGCTTGAAATTAGTACCAATGAAGGAGCTGCCCTTTCAAGTGAATTTCAATTGAAACGCTTAAAGTACTAGGGAATTATTGGCAACAAGATTAGCGCATAAGTATCTAATTGCTAATGACCTCGTTGTCGATGCGACTTTAAATCTGCATTAAAAAAAAAAAGACGTTGCATTTCTTTCACTGCATTTTCCCTTTCTCCACGCATTCCTTCAGTCGGCCATCGGATTTTATCGATGTGTCTGCTTTCCCATTTTGCGACCATTCGAAGCTACTCTTCAGGTGCTGATCTTCGTTAAGTCGTGCTTACAATTAAATTACAGCTAAAAGCTATTGCTTAAATCTACGATGCTATATATTTTTGAATTATTATTGTTTAATATTTTATTATATTATTTAATATTATTTATTATTTAATAATGATAATTTTATGATAATATTATATATTTAAATAATAGATATTGTATAAATATTATATATATATATATTTAAATATTAAATATTATATGAATATTATATATTTAAATATTATATAAATGTTATATATATATTTGAGTATTAAATATTATGTAAATTACATTTAAATATAAATATTATGCAAATATTATATATTTAAATGATAAATGTTATATATTTAAATAATAGATATTATATAAACGTTACATATAAATTTAAATATAAATATTATATGAATATTATATATTTGAATATTAAATATTATGTAAATTATATTTAAATATAAATATTATGCAAATATTATATATTTAAATAATAAATATTATATAAACTTAAATAATAAATATTGTATAAACATTATATATTTAAATAATAAATATTATATATAATATTACATGAATATTATATAAAATATTTATATTTGATTTATATATTTTTCTTTATAATTTTGTTTCTTATATTTCGATGTTTTGTTAAAAAAAAAAAAAAAGAAAGAAAAATAAGTGGATAGGAACTTTTGGCCCACCCTGTATTGTATCGTCGTCAGTCACATCGAAGTCGGGTTAAACCTGAACCACGTGCGTAAATAGGCGTTTAATTTTTGCTTTTATCTACTTTTTCCCTTTTTATTGCGTTGCTTGCTGCGTTTCTCGCAGTTACGTCGCATATGGCGCCAGATTTTAACCAGAAAACTGGTGGAAAAAAACGGGGAAACGCGGCAAATGCTCGATCGAGAGGTCGCACTCGGTTGTCGCAATTTTCCACCCCTGTGAACTGGTTGGCGCGCGTTTGTCACATTTGAGGATTATATTCGCGTGCCGGCGAGATATTCCATTTCGAAAATATTTCACGGCGCGCCGGTAAGCCGATGGGGTGGTCCTGTTAACAAAGGTTAAGGATCGGTTGTTTGAAATACATACGTACATACATGCACGTACGGTTTCTCCGCGAATAATTGGATAAGCGTGCTGCACGAGAGAGAGAGAGAGAGAGAGAGAGAGAAGTAACAGCGTGCGAAATCAACGTAAATTAATCGAACAGGCTGATCTCCGGTTACCGAAAAATCACGCTAATGAGTACGCGGGGCCGATTTAGAGGAGGGATCGAGAAATGTCTCTCTGTGGTCACTTCAAACGTCACTGTCCGTCATAAATCAGGGGGTGGATGATACAACGGGGGACGATGACAATTACCGTTGCGTTACGAACAGATCGGTCCGCACGAAGCCTGCGATCGGGCTTAATTCGTGCAATTAGCGCTAATTAATACAATGCGCTCGGCTATTGCACGAAATCTTGGCGTCGATCGGTGATCGAGAGATTTCGTAAATGCTGCGTAACGTCGATCTTCGTCGATCTTCGTCGATCTTCGATTTCACGAGGGATTTTCGAATTTCATTTGTTTTGAGATAACAAACGGCGTGATTTTTGTATTATTGTTCCAACTGCTGTATGTTTTCCGTAATTTATCATTTTTAACGATTTGTATATATATATGTGTGTGTGTGTGTGTGTGTGTGTGTGTGTGTATATATATATGTATGTATATAGTTGTATTCGTTTGAAAGTGAAAGAATCAGAAATGAATTTATTAAAAGTATCAGAACGTGGGAGACGTATGACAATGTAAGTATTGATAAAAAATACTCGCGCAAAAGTTATGCGGCGTTGCCTTGAAACGTTTGACCAAACGGATGTGCAAAATTTCACAACTGCCGTTCTATAATAACTTCGAATCTAATCCAACGAATCGCTTGGAAACGGTAGTCTCGATTTACAATAATAATAATCGATACAGCGGTTCGTCTGTCACGGAGAATTTCGTCTAGGCAAAATTTCCTTTTGGCAATTTAATCACTTGCGTTGGCAACTGATTGCGGACCATAACGAGTGACCAAACCGTATACAATAACTCGTCGTTTTCTCTTTGAACTCGTCGGTATGACGCTTGATAGAAATTATTGAGTAGTAGTGAATTTATTATTCGTTTACTCAAATGTACTTAAAACTGAAAAAATATCACAATCTTGGAACAAAAAATTCTCAACGTGCTTGACAAGAGGTTAACGGGGGTATTTTCATTCGGAGCTACCAAATTTTAGGCGATTTATTGGATAAAAGAATGTTTAATTATCACGTACACAGTGTTCCGAGTAAGATTCTACGTAAAAAAAATGAGATTAAAAAAGAGAGTTTGTTTTCAAAGAAAAATTTATTAAGTTATCGGATACACATATTTTATCTGCAAAAATAAATGAAAAGTGTAGTGTAAGGCTTGATTTTCAAGAAAATAGATTTCGAATATATTTCCTTAAAAATTTCCTACACGCGAGGTCGATCAATTTTATCAGTTTATCAATTTTATCAATTTCATCAAATTTATATGATTTCAAAATCAATTTTATTCTTTATTTTCAACTCGTTTTTTTTTTTTTTTTTTTTCTTACATAAAATCGTCTTTCACTCGGTTGTTATACCACTAGCTACAGGACACACAGTAGAAAGTTTCGAAATGTTGGTCACTTGACAATTTTACCCAAACAAGTATTCGAGTTTGCTGAAAATTTTGCCTGAAGAGCAAACACGTTGTCTGAGAATTGAACACGTTCTAAAATTTTTAGAAACGTCAAGTACAGAACTTGGTGAACGAGACACGAAATTCTCAAACGTACGACGTACGACGATTTTACGATGTATTTACCGTGACCGAATATCGACCGAGTGCCGTTACGATTCGTACAAAATAATAAGAGAAACTTTTTTCATAAAACATCCACGCTCCCCTACGCGTCGTTTCCTTCGAGTTGCTCCTGTTTACGAAGAGTGCCTGTACGAGAAGTCGGCAAACGTCATTCCACGTCTTCTTCATTGTTGAACGGATCGCTATCGATGAATTGCAATTCTTCCAGCTGCAGTTTTTCAAGCGTTCTCGCACTTGCAAAGTGCATTCGTATCGTGGGGCGAGGAGAGCAATGAAAATGCAAAGGAACGTGGGGAAACGTTGAAAATCATTCCCGATGTGTTTGCTATTATTTCTCTGTCGCATTACCTTCCCTCGTGCACGTTTATTCACGCACGTATATATATTTATCGACTCGATGAATAACTGGTTTCTTTTACTCTCGTATTGAATCCCCCGCACACGCACGGGAGAAACACGCGTATTAACGTCTGGCACGAACAATTCACACTTCGTCGGCTTCCTCTGATAGATATCGAAAAGAAATTCCTTAAAATGCACGCTTTAAAGGCGATGACACCGCCTCGAGCTGTGTAACAAAGCTATGACAAATGATCGTTGAGCGGTACACGTGGAACGAATCAATTAGTCGAACGGTTGATTATCATTCGCGAAAGTTTTCGAAATACGCGCGACGCTTCCTCGTGGGAACGTCATTGGGATTTTGATGAAGTTGCCAAGTACGCGTGTAGGGTTTTGTTTAATTTCGCAATTTAATTAAGGAGCAAAAATTAATTTATTTGATTATTTAATTATTTTCCTTTTCAATGGTCGTTCGTCCGGTATATTCGTCAAACATACCTCGAAATGTTGTACTGATCGAATTAATTGTATCATTTTTACACTCGTTTGATTTCAATAAACGACTTTCAAAACACGGCGCTTCTCTCGAAGAGGGAATAAACCCTCGCGTTACCTTATTGGAAGCTTTCCAATGACCCCTTGCACGCTCAAGGGGAAGCAACTCGTAGGGGATGAGGCCCTCATTGTTCGCGTTCTCGATTTCCCTCGAATTTCGAGGACGATAAAGTCGCGGGTGTATCATTTTTTTCTTTCTCTCTCTCTCTCTCCTCTCCTTCTTGCGTTACGTCATAACAAAATTGATCAAAACGTGTCGTCGCTAATTTACACGTCAAATCATTAAATAAAAACGAGAGTACTTGTATGCTGTTACTTTGTTTCATTAGCACTGAGTGATACACGAGACGTATCATTATCACAGCGATAAAAAGTTTCAAACCAATTTGAAAATTTATATAAAAATTATGTACAAGACGTCTGTTGTAAGTATTTAATTGATTAAGCTATTAGTATATACATAATTATATTAGTTATATTATATTATATTATACTATACTATACTATATTATATTATATTATTATATTATACTATACTATACTATATTATATTATATTATATTATACATATTATATGTATACTTAATATAGAATATCTATACTTAAATATAGAATAGAATATCTATACCTAAATATAGAATTAATATTAGTAACTGTCCTTAAATATAAGATTAATATTAATAACTTAAATATTAGTATTAATAATCATTACCTTCGCCACAATATAACGATAACAATATAACGAGCTATTGAAACAATTGCTCAACTTCCGTGAAACGAGTGTTTGCAATAAATTTACAAATGCATACATTTCTGTGTCACTTCATCTTTGAAATTTATTTCAAATCGGTATAATTGTGTCTCGTCGCGGTGCTAAGGAAATTTCGAAATGTTTCACAAAACACGTGTAATACGTCCAAAGAAAAAAAACAACAACTTTCTCTTCTCTTTCCATCGAGGATTACTCGAAGTCGAAAGATTTGAGTTCAAACGACTTGACGAATTTTTCACGAGGCTGCACCCGAAACCGAAAGAAAGAAATTATTTGTGTTGTTGATCTTCGATCCGAGTCAGTTGACGTCGTATCAGCGATAAAACGTGAAATTACTCGATATCGATGTCATTTCTCGGGCGTATCGTGTAATACGCAGTTCTCGAACGATTTCAGGCGACTGGATCGTTTCCAGGATGCGAGCTATTATCGCGGTTTCGCACTGTAATTAACGAAACCCGTGTCAATAAAGAAAGAAAAGAAAAAAAAAATAGATGAAAATAATATTCAAATATTCCATTATGGAAATGGGCAATTAACATTTTCGACGATATCTGCCTTTTTAAATTCAAGTAATTCGCAACGTTGCCAAATAACTTGCCAACAGAGACATTGAGAAAAAAATAAAGAATACTTCCGCTACCCTTTGAATTGAAGCTTTTTGTTCAGACGCAAGTGACCCAAATTTTTCAATTTATTTCCCCACGTATCTTATCCATTCTATATTTTTTTAATACCTCTTGCGCTTGAATGACGTGTCGCTAGAATTGCAATATTTCCTCAGTATCAAGTACACTTAAGTATAACCCAGTAACAAAACGAGCAATAAATTTATTGCTTCTCGATCATTTCTATCCAGCGATATCACGTCGACGCGTTCAGAAGGAGAAGAAAGCGACGAATTGTTGTATACGGTTCGGTCACTCGTTACGGTCCGCAGTCGATTGCCAGCGCAAGTTGGAAAGATACAATCGACGAAATACCATTCGAACGATTGGTTCCACCGCCGTGTCGTTTTTCTGGTAGGTGACGATGCTTGGTAAATAAATTGCTAAGTTTATCACACGAAGAGAGGTTCGTCTCGAGGTGAAAGGGTTAAGGAGGAAAGGCGACGTTCGAAATGAATTTCAAGCGATTCCGACGCGAGTCCGTGGAGGTCGCGCGAGAATCTTATTGGTTTCCTGTTGAACCTTCCCGAGGGATTAGACCTGCGTAGGATGGTCGCGGTGCCATCCGCGCTGTATAAGCGCCGAGGTGTAGGGCGGTTTAGTCACTCCCACTTACGCCGGTGACACGCGACCGCGTGGTCTGTTCCCTCGTGTTCTCCATCTGCCGCGAATTTTCAAAGTGCACGTCCCTGCGACCTAATCTCGGGCGTCAGGCTAGCAAAATCGAGTTTTCTATCGAGCTTTCTCACGAATGAACTGGACTGTCAAGTTCGAAATCAAAGAAATACGCGAACGTGAAGAAGGGAAGATCAAAGCACGGTGATAAAGTGTGTTCACAGCGGGGGGAAAAAAAGTGCTATCTTTGAGCGATCGTAGAAACCAAGAAAAAAAAAAAATCTCTTCGATGCGGAGGCTTGGGAAGAAAATTCTTTCACTCGAGGAGTGATCAAAGAGTGACGGAACATTGTCAATCGAACCATCGATCGTGGAAAGGAAGGAAGTTCAGTTTTTGAGAAACATAACGGAGCAGAACGTGGAGCAAAGTTGACACGTCAGAGGTGGCTCATCTTCCACTGGCTCTCAAGGTATCGACGATAGTCAGCGTACGAATCGGAAAGATCTCATCATCGGTGCGAAGAGAATCTTCTCGAGAAGACGTTTGGTTGTCAACCAAAGTGTCGACTGGAACCATCGGTCGTCGAAGTTCGGAGGTTGGAATTTTGACAAACGAGCGGGAAGCAAAGTCGACAGAAGCGCACAGTGACAGTTTTAGTCGCCTCCCACTTGCGGAAAAGCACGTGGTCGAGAGATAGCAGAGGTGATCGTTGCCACCGGTCAGGATCTACCGGCGGTGTGTGTTTCGTTCCACTTCCACCTCTAGCTTGGCCCACCACCACTAACACCGCCACCACCCGCGCTCAGTGTTCGTTGGCCGTCTCCAGGCGAAGAGTGCGCGCGAGTTGGCAAAGCCGCTGGCTTGTTGTGTGCCACCACCACACAACCAACCAACTCTAATGGTACAGTAGCGGCACGGCGAACGATCGCGAAGGTTGCCACACGTGTGTATCGTCGTCGCGGTCATCCTCTCCACGACGTGTGCGTCGTCGTCGTCGTCGTCGTCGTCGTCGTCCCGTTTCCCCCCAAAAGAGGTGACTAGCACGTGGCCTTCGCCGTCGTCGAGGAAGAGAGAATACTCGCGGCTCGCGAATACTCGGTGATCCGCGAGCGGCACGACCTCGTCGTCGTCGTCGAAGAGGCACCCTCGAAGCACGAGGGCATCGGCCGAGAGGAGGGAAGGCGCCAGGCCTTCTGCGCTCCTCGAGGATGCCGCCGCTTCCTCGTCGTCGGCGGCGACGTGGATGTACGCGCTACTCGGTAAGCTACTCCACCACTGGCAGACGAGTAAACTCCGAACGTGGTTGCAACCTGTGAACGTGCGCGTGTGAATTCTTTTTTTCTTTTTTGTTTTTCTCCTCTTGTCAGTCGAGGAAGTTAATTCAGAAGCAAGGATTTCTTTCAAGACGGAGGATGTTTTTTTCAATTTGTCGAGCTCGTCCATGGTCGATCGATTAGGAGCAACAGGATTCCAGTGATTTCGAGACGCATTCTTGCTACGAGATGGTTGTTTCTCTCGGTCTCGAGTGCAACAGTGGTGAATGAAGAACGTCGCGAGTAGTCGCGGTGAAATTACGTACGGTTTGGTGGAACGACACGTGCCAGTGAACATGTGCGTGGTCCCTCTTCTCGGATCTAGTGGTAGACTACGTAGAAAAATCGACGCGTGTCGGCGAACTGCGTGCCACTGCAGTCCCACGTCCAAGGTATATCTCCCTACTTTCTCCATTTAACATCGCGTACGACTCGTGCAACTGTCCGATCCGATCGCGAACCTAATTTACGCAATCTAATTTGCTCGAACGTTCGTAGATATCTTCGAGAATTCTCCCTGTGAAGAAGGGGAGCGATGCACGATTTTTAACGTCTGCGTCAAACATGTTCGTACGTAAAAGAAATTCATGGAATAATTTTCGTTTCTTTCGTCGTCGTGGGAAGGGAAATTTCTTTCTTCTGGTGCAAAACACTCTGTTTCCCCTGTTTGATCATCCCCCCTCGCCGTGTAATCGTAATAATTTTCTTCGACTGCTTTCTTCTGATTTGATACGAACCATTATCTTCTTATCTACCGTTAGACACTCTGCCTCGAGCGAGCAGCACCCTTTTTCTGCAGTTTCCAAGGTGAATTCAATGCGATTCTCGCAAACGAGATTTCGATATTTCACGTCGTGACTCGCGCATTGAAGTTCTCTCCTCCTAGCGACTTTCACAATTGGATCGATTGAAAAAAAAATCTGCTGCCTCTCGCTTGTCATTAGCTTCGATTCTAACTATTTCCATTTCCTTCGATTCCCCGCAATTGCAAATGCAAACAATCATCTTTGATTTGCGACAGACAGCGCGACTCGAAACCACACGTGTTTGCTCGATCATTAGTTTAATCATTTGTTTAATTTCACGCATACGACGGGTCGATTCTATGCGTGTAGATAAGAATTTAGATATCTGAGAAATACGCGCGAGAATTCGAGTTGTTCGGCGTTTCTCCGCGATTCTCGTCTGGATTCGCGAGGGTCGCTTTCTCGATGATGTAACGTGTGCATAACGATATAACTCGGACGCTTTTTAACTTGATAAAAATTCTCACCGACGCGCAGTTCTTCTCAAGGTCGGGCGAGGATCAACGTCACTTTTCGACGTTATCTTTGTCAGACGTAAGCAAAGCCTCGTCTTTCTTTTAGCTTCCGTTGTCTAGGGAAACATTTATCGAGACGCATCGAGACGTTCCACTACAATTTTCCCTCGCTACGCAATATATACATAGTTGCTGATTACAAGCGCTAATTTCTTTCTAGCTTTCTGGTACTAGACAGAATAGTTTTCAGTCGTCGAAAACGAGTGAAAGGAACATTTTTGGAAAACAACAAAAATCTGTTCTGTTAACTTCTTACTGTGTGCTATGAAAACTTATAATTGATCGTTAATTGAAATATTTCACAAGGTAACAAATGTGACTTTACTTCGATTAAATAAAAAAATATACTGTTGTCAATTATACCTGACGTACACACGTCTACGTCCTGTTTTGCATTATCGAGCGCGAAATTACAATTTTACTCAAACGAACGACGTAGTAGTTCAGCACGGCGACCGTCATCGGTTTTGTTCGTAATTACGTAAATAATCCTCGTGTCGCATAAGCGAGTGAAAAAGTCATCGGTTCCCAATGTCTTTTACATAAGAGAAAAGTCAGTGAAATGTTTCCAAGTGGCTCGACTGGTTGTTACAAAATTACAATCAACGTCATTGTATCATTGCACCAATGATGATCGTTAGCCTTCGAATCGCTGAATGAATTTTACGCGAGAGACGCTTTGTTGTGCAAACTGTACCTAACGATCGTGCACTCGTGTTTTATGTTTACGAGCTAGTAAAAAATATTCCGCTTAATAGTGACAATTTCTAATATAAGATCATTCTTTTGATAATAATTTTATAACAAATTTGATATAGAACAATAATTTTGTAATAACTTTGATAGTAAATTTGATATAGAATAATATAATTTGTGATAACTATAGTTTAACTAAAGTTTAGAATTATAATTTATAATGACTTTGATAATAAATTTAATGTAGAATAATATAATAATAATTTTGACGTGGAACAATGTGACAATAATTTTATAATAATTTTGATAGTAAATTTGATATAGAATAATATAATTTGTGATAACTATAGTTTAGAACTATAATTTATAATGACTTTGATAATAAATTTAATGTAGAATAATATAATAATAATTTTGACGTGGAACAATGTGACAATAATTTTATAATAATTTTGATAGTAAATTTGATATAGAATAATATAATTTGTGATAACTATAGTTTAATTACAGTTTAGAACTATAATTTATAATAACTTTGATAATAAATTTAATATAGAATAATATAATAATAATTTTGATAATAAATTTGACATGGAACAATGTAACAATAATTTGTAATAAATTTGATATAGAATAATACAAAGTATAGTAATACAGGTGTAGAATAATACAAAATGAACAGATTTTTCCTTAGAATTTCAAATAGAAACAATTGAGAGTATTCTGCAGGTTACGATAAAAATTAATTATTTATTAACTTTAGAAATAATAACAATTGCCTTCACCTCTCACTTGTGAAAATTAGAATCTTCTCATCGAAGTAACTGGAAATTATTAAATTTTAGAAAAAAGAAAATTCTCTTTCGTTCTTTCGAAAGTTGCCAAAGTCGAAGACTTTGAAGTTTGAAATTTATTTTGGAGTTGACGATGGCGACCAATCTTGATTCCTCTAACGCAATCGACTTTCTTAATCGTTTTATTGCCTCTAGATGATACTCGCGCTGCGTTATTCCCTATTATGTAATTAAAGTGTCGCTTTCCTCGCGTGGAAAATTTCAGAGTGTCATTTTCTTAACGTATTTCCATTTACGTAATAATCATTCACGCTTCACGCAATATTCATTTACATGTCTGCTTGTGTATCCGTCTGCAAAATTCATCTGGACAAAAAGTTCTCATTGCATTGACAAATAAATAATTAGTCATTAATATTCTCCTAAAGCTGCGTCCTTCAAGAAATTCTTCTCTTTCTCGTCTGGGAAAACAAGCAGTGAAAGTGATAATATTATTTCGAAACTGAGAATTCTAGTTGGTATTCGTAATAAATAGTAAATAGTTGTTATACACATAGTAAATAGTGGTTAGTTTCCAATGAATAATAATAAACTTTATAAATTCTTTCTGAAATTCAAAAATTACACTACTCTAAAATCAAAAATTTTATCTAAATATCTTCACACGTGGTTATTAAATACAACAATCGTCCATCTCTGAAATTCAAAAATTACACTACTCTAAAATCAAAAATTTTATCTAAATATCTTCATATGTGGTTATTAAACACAACAATCGCCCACCTCTGAAATTCAAGAGTTACACTACTCTAAAGTCAGAAATTTAAATGTCTTCATCTGTAAGTATAAAACACAACCATCGCCCATGTCTGAAATTCAAAAGTTACACTACTCTAAAGTCAGAAATTTAAATGTCTTCACCTGTAAATATAAAATACAACCATCGCCCATATCTGAAATTCAAAAGTTACACTATACTAAAATCAAAAATTTTATCTAAATATCTTCATATGTGGTTATTAAACACAACAACTGCCCACCTCTGAAATTCAAAAGTTACACTACTCTAAAATCAGAAATTGGAATGTCTTCACCTGTAAATATAAAACACAACCATCGTCCATGTCTGAAATTCAAAAGTTACACTACTCTAAAGTCAGAAATTTAAATGTCTTCACCTGTAAATATAAAACACAACCATCACCCATGTCTGAAATTCAAAAGTTACACTACTCTAAAATCAGAAATTTAAATGTCTTCACATGTAAATATGAAACACTGCAATCGCCCGTGTTTGAAATTCAAAAATTACACTACTCTAAAATCAAAAGTTTAAATGTGCTAAACGCAATAATCGCCTATCTCTGAAATTCCAACATCTACTCTAAAATCAAAAATTCAAGTGTTTTCACATACACTGAACGCAGGAATGTTCCATCCTGTGAAATCCAAAAATTACACTATCGTAAAGTCAAAAGTTTGTCGATACCAAACGCAACAATCGCCCACGATTTTGCTTTCTCTCCTAGAATTTCGTTCGAAGCAACAGCGCAACAACAACACGCGTTCGAGCGGTTCGAATGATTCTTTCATCGAAAGAATGGCAAAAGAAGCAATGTTAATTAGGAGAGAGTTACGTCATTTCGTATCGCTGAGACGCTCTACGTAGAGGGTCAACGAGCTCGCGCGACCAAGAAGAGGCTAGCCGTCGCTTCGCGGCGATCGGCGCGTGGAACACGGTCGAAATGTCATAAAAATACGAGATTGTCTGTCGAGTCTGGAGAGATGCAATTAACAGCGCGGTCGAAGACGTACGATTCCTCGCCAATTTATTACACGATCCTCCGATCTTCGTTGAGAAAATTTCATTACCCCGTTGACGATTTTTCGAATTCGATTAAACGACTGTCTGTACATCGTGGATTAAGCGTTTTATTTTAAGAGTATGCACTGGTGTGCTTAATTATTTCTAGGCGACGACGGGTAACACGGTGAATGCGCTTGCTGTATGATCGAGTCGAATTATAACGAGACAATGAATTTTTGGTTTTGGTGTTTCTTTGAAAAATTGTCAATTTCATTGGTATTTCGCGGAACTTGACATTTTGTTCTTTGAAAATTATTTCCATGAAAAGGAAAATTTACAATGTGGGGAGGAGAACTTGAATTTTCGTCATAATTCGTAAAAATCAAATATTTGCGAAATTAAAATGATTGGAGATAAATTTACCTTGTTTTTGCATTGCATCAGTTGCGTCAGATTTCTCCAAACAATTTTCCCCGTTATTTTCAAGCGTATATTTTCTTTAGTTTGTTCCGTTGCCTTTGAAATATTCCAAAATTACAAATATACACAATTTTTTTTTACCTGTAAATTGCATATATAATTATAATATTATATATTATATAATATATGTATATAATTCTTTTACCTTTAAATTACATATGTAATTATAATATTATAATATTACATGTTATACAATTATATTATTATATAATATATGTATATAATTTTTTTACCTTTAAATTACACAGATAATTATAATATTATATATTATGTATAATATAATAATTATATACAATATATATAATATTATATACAGTTAATAATATAATAATTACTAATAATATAATATATATAATATTATATATATTTAATAATTAAATAATATATTTTTTTTTTAATTTTACAATAATTAGCAAAAGCGAATTTTTTTTCTACGTGACGAGTATACTCGACGTTAAACAAAAATATTCCATGTTTTCGTGACGAGTACACTCGACATAAACGCTCGAGAGGTTAACAGCGATTAAATGGTCATCCGTCCAATGGAGATGATGACCACCTTTCACGCGCAAGCATGTGAGTTCACACTATAGTTGCAACGTAATTAGATTTAACTGGAGGGAAATGTTAATCATACGTGAAAGAGCGATTGATTTTTGCTGGTTGGCGATCGCTTTCTTCTTCGCGTAACCATTGTGCTTCTTGCAATTTGGAGTTTTGTCATTTTCAATTTCAGATACTTTATATAGTTGTCATTTTGTAGCGAGAACAATGGGATTTGATATATTTTTTTGAAAAATGAGAAATGTTCAAGCGTTCTAACTAAAAGAATGTGGGACGTTTTAAACAATCGTGGGAATTGTGACAAAATCTCGATGCTAAGCTGACGCTTTTGCACGTTGTTCCTTTTTTAAATTCAGGCTAACGAATCTGCGCAAGTATATAATAATTATATCATTTTTCTAACACGCTGGAATTTTGTAAAATCTTAATTTTCAAGCGTTTAGATATTATCGTATTTTAACACTTGAGTTAAAAACTCTTTGTTTCTCGAGTCGATAAAAATGGTTCCTTGCTGTTACTTGGACCATTTTTTGACGAAACTGAGGAAACGTAAAAATTTACATATACATATATATATATATATATATGAATTTATTCACAAATTGTTTATAAATAAAAAGTACACATTAAATGCTTATATATATATATTTATAAACAATTTGTGATTTAAATCTTCCAATAATCGTTTGTTTCAACGAATTGGAATTTCGCGCAAACGCAAGCATTTCATCGTCTCTAAATAAAAGAAAAACAAATGGACTTGTGCTATTTTTAAAATAAATATTTAAAAAAGTAACAACAAGGGACCAGACAAATTTTTATCGATTTCGACTGCTCGGAAAGAAAAATATCAAGTATTACGAATGCTCGTACGACAATTCAGTATCGTCGTACGTTTCGCTTTCTGTTTCCGTTTCTCACTGTTTCTCAAGATTAACGTTCCTCAACAGCGCGCGAAACACGGTTTAATTACTCTCTAAAGGGGCTAATAAATCGCGGCTTATTTTTTTCAAGGAACAATAGCATCTAAAACCGGAAGCTGGGCGTGCGGATGGACGTTTTGTATGATTATTCAGCTACACCTGGCCAAGTGATATTTTCGTCCTGTTCTATAATTACTTTTTACGTAATTACACGATTGTGAAAATACCGCTGATCGATTTTGTTGTCTCTCGTTACTAATCGAACAACACTATAACTTCAGTGAATTTTCGTTTTAAATATTTTTTCAACATCTCCTCTACCTGTGCGTGCGTGTTAACTTTATTCGTGCAACGATTCATCAGTTAAATGATCGAAATATTTCTACGTAGTACGATGCTACCTATCTGTCTTCGTGCTAAAGTTATTTCATTGGTGGATTTCACGTTATCTCAATATGATTTAACTTCGTTGCAGCCACGTCCTGTTTGCGTCTTAATAATAATTCATCAACATGCAACAACATCTACGACGTGGTTTATACGTTTCATCATAATTCCGAATAACAACAATTACGCGTAAAATTAATTAACAGCGTGGAGATCGTTTATTACATAATTCGGGAGTCGGGCAGTTAGCAGCGTCAATATGTTGTCAATAAGCGGCAAATTGTTGGCGACAACAACTGAAGGAGAACTCGATGGTCGTTTAGCAGTTTAGAAAATCTGTTCCTCGCAAATTGGTTTTATTTTATTGCAAATTGATTGGATTTTATCGTATTGAATTATACGATTTATGTAACTATGCTGCTTAAAGTCTAGTTAAAATTTGCAAAATATCGCAATAAATTTTCATCGTTGACAGCAGCAACGAAGGTACAACCATCGTCCTTGATAATAATTCTTTCAATCTGCGCGCGGTATATATTTATTAACGTAACGCGAATCGATTATTTCTCAGCTCGGTTCGAAAATAATTCTGACTCTTCGAATCGAATTACGAAACTGATTACTATGAACATCGTCTCACTCTACTTATTAAATCGTCTATCGTTATATTGTCGTTTTCATCGCGAAAATGGACCAAAGACACGACGATCATGTTCCATCGTTCATTTCAAGCCGAAATTCACTAGCCATCTAGGAGGAACCTCAGAAAATTCATCAGTTTTAATGATAGGGGTTCATAGATAATTGATATCTCTTCTGAAATAAAATTCTCGAATTCGAGATTCAAAGACGATGGCTTTAGCATAGCATTGAAGATTCAAAAGTAATTCGTCTTCGAGAATAAAATTCCTGATTTCGAGACCATAGAGTGATCGGTAAGTCTTCGACTTCGAAGCTTGAGAGTGATCGGTATTTTTCTATGCAGAGTCGTTCATTTGGAAACTCAAGAGTTCAGATTGGAGTTCTTTCGACGCAAAGTCGTCAATTTCAAGACTCGAGAGTGATCAGTATTCTTCCATACAAAGTCGTCGATTTCGAGATTCAAAAGTGATCGTTGTTCCTCGATGCAGAGTCATCAGTATCGAGATCCAACAGTGATTGGTATTCTTTTACGCAAAGTCGTCAATTTCGAGACTCGAGAGTGATCGGTAAGTCTTCGATTTCGAAGCTTGAGAGTGATCGGTATTTTTCTATGCAGAGTCGTTCATTTGGAAACTCAAGAGTTCAGATTGGAATTCTTTCGACGCAAAGTCGTCAATTTCGAGACTCGAGAGTGATCGGTAAGTCTTCGACTTCGAAACTTGAGAGTGATCGGTATTTTTCTATGCAGAGTCGTTCATTTGGAAACTCAAGAGTTCAGATTGGAGTTCTTTCGACGCAAAGTCGTCAATTTCGAGACTCGAGAGTGATAGGTAAGACTGCGACTACGAAACTTCAGAGTGATCGGTATTTTTCTATGCAGAGTCGTTCATTTGGAAACTCAAGAGTTCAGATTGGAGTTCTTTCGACGCAAAGTCGTCAATTTCGAGACTCGAGAGTGATCGGTAAGTCTTCGACTTCGAAACTTGAAAGTGATCGGTATTTTTCTATGCAGAGTCGTTCATTTGGAAACTCAAGAGTTCAGATTGGAGTTCTTTCGACGCAAAGTCGTCAATTTCGAAACTCTAGAGTGATCGGTAAGTCTTCGATTTCGAAGCTTGAGAGTGATCGGTATTTTTCTATGCAGAGTCGTTCATTTGGAAACTCAAGAGTTCAGATTGGAGTTCTTTCGACGCAAAGTCGTCAATTTCGACACTCGAGAGTGATCGGTAAGTCTTCGATTTCGAAGCTTGAGAGTGATCGGTATTTTTCTATGCAGAGTCGTTCATTTGGAAACTCAAGAGTTCAGATTGGAGTTCTTTCGACGCAAAGTCGTCAATTTCAAGACTCGAGAGTGATCGGTATTCTTCCATACAAAGTCGTCGATTTCGAGATTCAAAAGTGATCGTTGTTCCTCGATGCAGAGTCGTCAGTATCGAGATCCAACAGTGATTGGTAATTCTTTTACGCAGAGTCGTCGATTTCGAGACTGAAACGCATTCCATTGTCGAATTCCCATTGCTCGAAACTGATCGACGCAGAGACGACGATCTCGATCTTGAGAAAAACTGTTCTTTGTCACCGCAGAACGATTCCCCTCCGCGAAGGAGTCGCTCAAAGATGGGCACGGTCAAAGAAGCCTCGGACGCGCATCCTTCACGTTCCACGGACACGTGAACACGAACGCATCGGCGTCCGATTCGTTCGCATGTTGCAACCACTTTGCCACGCGGCCGTACCGAAATCAGGACCCGTGTAAAAGAACGCGGCTTCGTGAATCCTTTAGACGAGGGTGGATTACTGCCAGATAGCGGTGGTGTCGTGGAGAACGATGTTGTGGTCGGCGATGGCGCCTGCGTGAATACCTGCGGCCTCCACCAACATCAGCAGCAACACTCTCGAGGCCATCGTTATCGCCAGGAACAACAACAACAACAACAGCAGCAGCAGCAGGAGGAGCTGGAGGATTTTCTGTGCTTTCGTGGACCACCAGAGCAAGAGATGGTGGCCCAAGAAATGGCACAGAGTTACACGCAGCTCCTCCAGCCGAGTCAAGAGCCGCAGGAATTCATCTCGTTGGAAGAGCTTCATCCGCGTATCCATCAGGAGCATCGCGTTCACGACAGCCACGGTCAGGTCGTTTCGACGATCTCGTCGACCGGCGGCCAATTCTATCAGCACCATCAGCAACAAGGGAGTTACTATAACCTCTCGGCCGTTCAACAGTAAGTGATCAAATGTAATGCGATTGTTGTCATTGTTAAATAGCCGTTTGTGTGTGTGTGTTTTTTTCTTTCTTTTTTTTTTTTTTTTTTTGCTCTCCTCGTTTCACTGTACGGAAGCTGCCATGTGGTCTCAGCTCGGATAATCACGGTAGAACTCCATTTATCGGGATTGGAAGTAACCAGCGAGAGAAGTGTTGCTTGTTCGAGCAAATAGAGTTCTACTTTCTATGGTTGTAGAAGTTTCTCGTATTCTTATGGTATGGTTGTCGTTTCTCGATAATATAGAGTAGCAAAACTTTATTAAGATTGATAGACCGAGTATCAGTACGTACAGGGTGTTCGTAAAGTCTCTTTTAAAAATTTTAAAAATTTATTACGAAGGCAAATGAAGAGACAGACAAGTGGAAATTATTACAGAACGAAACGTATATATTTAAGTTCTTTCTGCCTCATTTAATACACCTCTGTATGGGCACCGTTAGTTGCACGAAGCACATCAGAACGGTACTCGATTTTTTACACGATCGATGTTTTCCTCAGATGTTCTTGGTCGTTCACTCCTCCCTTTATCAAACACTGTCCCTGTCTCCATAAATTTCTCGTGCCATGCACGAATTGATGGACGTGACGGTGGATCTCTTCCATACTTGGTTCTGAAGTTTCGTCGAGTCTGCAGATCCGATTTGGTTTCAATAAACCATGACGCACACTGTGCCTTCTCTCGAGGAGTAGCCATTTTGTAAGGGGTTCATTTAACAGTATCTTATTCATCAACAGGGTACCTGAAATGCAATTTGATGAAAACCTTGATAATCACTAAAGTACATGGAATAAATCTGACGAAGATGTCTCGTCAATTGCCTTTGTAATAAATTTTTGAAATTGTAACGAGACTTTATGGACACCCACACGAAGTCATGTTAAAGATGTCGCGCATCTGAAGCAGAGGATCACTGATGCCACTGTCACCATTGGTGCCCATACAGAGGTGTATTAAATTAGGCCTCAGGAAACTTAAACACACACGTCTCGTTTCGCAGTAATCTCCACTTATCTGTCTTCTCACTTGTCTTTGTAATAAATTTTTGAAATTGTAAAGACACTTTATGGACACCCTGTGTAACAGTCAGCCAGCTTCGAACACTTTCAAACATGCAACGTTTACTGTTGCGAGTAAATTCGAATATCGAAAGATAGAGATGATAAATCGTTGAAGGAATGCGTAAATAACGCACGATTCTGATCGATGATGGCCATTATCGACTGATCCCTCCGTGACTTTGTGCTTCGTGGCATTAAATTGCTAGTCTTTCGTTCAATTTTCTAAATTATACTCGCGAATAATTTCTCATCGTTGTGTTTCTTCTGTGTGTGTATTACACGTATGTACATACATAGTGATCGAGTTTGTTTCGTTTGTCGTCAGTTGATGGCCGCGGGGCGTGATTGGCTGTTGGTTAATCGTCGACGACGAGTTAATGGTAAAAATTTGACGGAAATCGGTTTTAGAATTATGACATAACCCGGGATAATAAGGCGATTACTCGTGTTATTGGCTAGCCTTGAATCAGCACATGACATCGTTAATCGCTCTGTGACTCCTGTGATTCCTCGGCATTTCCAATCGAACGTCTAGGATACGCCTCTCTGTGTAATTATTATTAATTGCTGGCTCGCTTGGAAAAACCTGATTTTGCATATTCTTTACTAAAACACGTCGAACGCTGATCTCTCTCAATAATCATGATTCCGCGTGAAGTATAAGGTGTGTAATTAAATATGAAACGTGGAACATCGTCGAAGATTAAGGAAGGAATATACAAAACAGTTTCGATCTTCAATCGTTGCTAAAATTTACAATATATAACTAGCGTAGATTACTAATTTGGTGTATTTTATTTTAGCTACATATTTGTATTTTTATTTGTATGTATTTAGACACTTTGTTTTACTATATGTTTTATTTTACTGTTTATCAAAGTTCGAAATGTTCAATTTATATCAGATTACCAGAGTTTGGAATATTTAATGAAGCAACAAAATGAAATTGGATTGATAGAGTTCAAGATCAAATAGTTTAATTCTAAATTTAATTCTGGCTTCCAATAGCCAAGTAACACCACTTGAAAATTAAAATAAAATTCAGTACACCGACTACTTCCATGTTATTCAAACTGTACTCGAGTTGCTCCAAATTTAAGAAATGCGAATTAACAGAATTAAAAGTTTTTGAAAGTTGTGGCGAGATCAAGTATGACACACGTAACGTGTAAGGAAATATAGAAAAATATTAAAAAATATAATAATAATAATAATATAATATAGAAAAATGATATAATAATAATATAACATAGAAAAATATAGAAAAACAATATAATATAGAAAATAATAATATAATATAGAAAAATAATATAATACAGAAAAATATTGAAAAATAATTTAATAATAATATAGAAAATAATATAAAAATAATGAAGAAAAAAATAGAAAAATAATATAATAATAATAATAATATAATATCGAAAAATATAGAAAAACAATATAATATAGAAAAATATAGGAAAATAATATAAAAATAATAGTACAATATAGAAAAATAATATAATAATATAATATAGAAAAATATTGAAAAATAATTTAATAATAATATAGAAAATGATATAAAAGTAATATAGAAAAATATAGAAAAATAATATAATATCGAAAAATATAGAAAAACAATATAATATGGAAAATAATAATATAATATAGAAAAATATACAAAAGTAATATAATAATAATATAATATAGAAAAATATTGAAAAATAATATAGAAAAATATACAAAAGTAATATAATAATAATATAATATAGAAAAATATTGAAAAATAATATAGAAAAATGATATAATAATAATATAATATGGAAAAGTATAGAAAAACAATATAATATAGAAAAATATAGAAAAATAATATAATAATATAATACAGAAAAATATTGAGAAATAATGTAATAATAATATAGAAAATAATATAAAAATAATATAGAAAAATAATATAATAATGATAATAATATAATATAGAAAATATAGAAAAATAATAATAATAATAATACATATTATATATAGAAAAATATATAGAAAAATATTGAAAAATTATTGGGAATAATGTAACCGATAAAACAGCTCGTTCGAGAGTTTTCGTATCAATGCTTCTTACGTGTATACACACACACACATATATATATATATATATATTTTTTTTTTTTAAACCAATTGTACGCAACAATGAAAGAATCAATGAGAATACATTCGATGGTTTAACAGCACTGATTGTGCGAAATACGCGGCGAACAATGACGATCTTGAAGAGAAGTGTTCTTTCGTGGCTAACAACCGAGATTAAACGCGTAGCGGACGGCGCCACTTTTCATAGAATACCATTCATGAATAATACCAAACATGAGACAGTGATATCGCTGTTATCATTCAGAGACAGACGTTTATGACGTCCACTGTTGTACTCGTTGAACTCCGCTAGCTCGTGGAACATTCGATCTTTTTTCATTTTTCTCGCTCGCAGAAATCGGGAACTCGCGATTGTTTGTTGGCCGAGGCAGTCGAATCCCGCAAGATTTCACTTTCCTTCAAGATGTATCCGAAACATATTTATCGTTACATTTAATCAGTTCAGTTTGACTCTGTTTGGCGTTCTTTTAGCTTTCAAGACACGTTGAAATGTTTGATGCTTCTCGCGTTTGTGAAAATTATGAATTGAATAGGCTTGAAAAATGTTGTGGTACACTGTTTAATATTTTTAATCCCACGGAAAGTTCTTTGGTTTAGGACAATGATGGCGAACGTACGACCCGCGGGTCAGACACTGATCCACGCAGGCTTTTTAAATGACCCACGCGTTGATTTTTATAAACTCATCATCATCATATATATATATAAAAGAATTTTAATTATTTTTCGAACCTCTCTTTTCAAAAAATGTTAAGAAAATTACAAGTGTTCGGTTAGAGCTGAAAAGTGAGAAATAAATGCATAATTGCGTTTTATGGAGGATTTACGACTTGGTTGTGTATACATATAGGTATTTCAAGTCTTAAATATGAGTTACTTGTGTCCAAAAAGTGTTATATAGCGCTTACGATTAAACAGATGTAATAAACACTCGATCCCATTCTCAGAATGGGTAGCTTATAATAAAAGAGAGAACAGACAATAAAAAATATTAAGAAATAAAGTATATATATCTAATGTATAGTGAAGGGGTGACTGGGCATGATGTCGCCCCTTTTGCATCAATTTCTCGACGTCGACATTTATTTTTTGCTCTTCACTTCGCAAAAGTAAAAGTTGTAAAACGAAAAGGAAACGTAAACTTTTCAGAGAATTATAAACGTGAGAGCCAAAGAAAAAAAGCAGTTTTTGACCATCCTCCCCTCCCCCTTTCCAAGTGACGCCACTGACTTAGTGACCCACGAGCTAGTACTAAAAGAAATAATGAACAAAATTTGGCCTACTTCGCCGTCGCTGGTTTAGAACATTTGAACAAAGGAACGCAGTGTGACTTATAAAGTGGAATTCTACGACTTTACACCTTGTGATAATTTCGTTTCGATTTGATTCAATGTATTTTTGAGAGAAAAGGCGAGATTCTTCCTTGGAATTAGTACAACATCCACGATCCCTTATACTTCCAGTTTGCGATAGTTGAACAGTTCTACTTCAATTTACCTTGGTAATATCTCTCAGAAAGAAGGAAAAGAAAAACAGGTGAAATTCTTCCACTAAAAAAACTAACGGTCCGCAATCTATCATACTCGCTGTATTTACTTTATCATAATCCAATTCAACTTCAATTTGGCCGATGTATTTCCAAGTAACGAGCAAAAAGCTGGCCACATGTTTCAAGTTAATTGGTAATCAACAACTGTATGTCGGTTTAATTTAGAGGGCTGTATGTTCCAATGATCGTCACGTCTCTCCTTTTTTGTTTTCCAATGTTAATAAAATTTCTGGACACTCAAAAGTGTCCAAATCTGTTCGAGCGCACACTTCCTTTACAAAGCATAATTGTCGAGCCGTGTAATACTTATTTGGAGAGGAATATCGGCGATAAAACGAGAGTGGGTAAAATAATTTCTTGTTAGTCGATCGTTGGACGTAAATCGGCAAAGGGGGAACATAAATCTGAGATAAATCGACGCCGGTGTTTCGAGATCTCACGTGAGGGCAGATTCAACGTGCCTTTAGAGATGTCGAATGTTCTTCTAATAATTGCCGCTTGTATGCATGTCTGTGCATCCAAGTTTAGCGCAGTCGCGCAAGAAAGAGGAAGAATGAGGCAATCTCAGCGGCGCGCTGCCCTCCAGGGCTCGCTTTCCACTCTTTCTCCGAGTTTCTTACGAGTTCCTGAACTGGCGAACCGATTTGTAAAACCCTGGTTGCGCAACCGAGTACGATTTTATTACTGACCCGAGGGAATGATCGACGTGCGTCAGCCACAATCATCGATAAGTTTAGTTTAGTAACGGTATTAAGCATTGTTGAAAATATTTGACAAATGACACGTCGTCTTCTTTAGAAAGGAAAAGAAATTTCGCAAAAGAGCTTTCTCTCTCTTAATTGTTTGATCATTTGTTCATTAAATGAAATAATTTTCATTTGTTTCATCTTGTACCGTGTATTTGCTTCTGCAAATAATTTCTCAGATTGTTGCTAAACTCTTTTTTGTATAAACGGTGCCTTTCACTGGAATTATTTGTTACTTCGTCGCGATGAATTCGTTCGAATGAAAGATTCCTCCGATTTGGGTGCAAGTTATTTTTTCAAATAGGAATGGCAAATTATATCGAATTGTTATTTCTTTTCCAATCCTTAGTTTAGTTTAGAATTCTTAAATTCTTGCATTTTCCAAGATTATATTTGATTTTTAAATTTTCATACGCTGATTTTTAAACTTTCCAACATTATATTTAATTTTTGAATTTTTGAATTTTCCCAACAGTTTTAATTTTTTAAAACGTTGCATTTTTCGAAGTTTCTTAATTTCTACATTTTCCCAAATTATCGCATTTAAATAATTCTGAAAGAGTTTTAATCTTCAAAAATTAAAATATTGACTGCATTTTTAAAAAGGTTGATTTTTTAATTTTTCAAGATTACATTTAATTTTCAAATTTTCCCAAAAGTTTTAATTTTCCAAACCTTTGCATTTTTCAAAGTTTCTTAATTTCTATATTTTCCCAAATTATCGCATTTAAATAATTCTGAAAGAATTTTAATCTTCGAAAATCAAGATAATTGTATTTCTCAGAGTTTTCTTTAGTAATTTCTTAATGTTTGCATCTTCCAAAATTTTTACGTTAAAAAATAATTTTGAAAGATTTTTATACGTTAGGATTAATCCAAATTTGATCAGTTCATCGTCTCTTAAAGATGCATCTTTGGCGCTTAATTTTGCGTCCTTTGAGACGCGTGTTTTATTTCACAATTAATCAACGAAATGAATGATACTCGTGTGGTATTAAAGCAAAGATCAAACAGACTCGGCAGGATTGTTGCTGAAAGTTAAATGGCACTAGTTGGGTCTTCATTTTTCTGCGTGTTTCACGTTATCCTTGATTCATAATCACTCTCGTCTGCGCACGGATGGTAAAAATGCATAAATGTTAGGGAAACAAGTTTTGCACGTAAATGCGAAATGTCAAGATTAAAAAGGCAATTTTTCCAATTTAGAGTACAATTGTTAGGAATACAATTTTACCATAAAAGAAAAACTAAAATCACAGAATTTGTTTAACAAATATATCCATCGTGTATTGGAGTTTGATGTTTAATTAATTTTATGGTGAAATAATTGAAAAGTGAGTGGAAAAATAAGAATAGACAGTAGTAGAGTGCAGATTAGGTACAATTAATTTATGTCACTCGTAATACATCAAACAGTAAAGTTTTCATAAAATTAAAAAATCCCAGTTTCTGTGATTTAGGATCAAGATAATTTTAGGGAAGATGGCCACTTGAAATCTCTTGAAATGAGAGAGTAAGGGAATTTATATAAAGATCAATTCTTTTTGTTTTCATTAAAAAAAAAAAAAAATCTGAAGCTATTTCTCTCACAATTACTCTAACATTACATAATCGTAAGATCTACATCATTGAGTTTCTGTGTCAAGAGAACACAAAACATGCAAACGAGAAACGCAACAACAAACTCAGCTTGTTTTTCAGAAACAATGTTTCCCTCCCGCTTCGTTCCAAGCTTTAAGATCCTATCCGCTCTGGATGTAATTATCCAATTGCATGTAATTATCTAGTTTTTATAACCGTTTCAAATTAATAGATTCGAGTTTCTCATTATGCAATACGTCGAGTTGATAGATATTAATTGACTCGGCAAGTCTGCTCAAGACTTGACCAATCTGCGTGACGTAATTGTATTGCTTTTGATTTAATGGACGAATCGAAAGATCCATTATTGATACTTTGGCGTTAGATCTCATTACGTAGGTGTCAATCAGGTGTGAAAAAAATTTTCTAATTTCAATTTAGTATAATTGGTGTTGGGTTGAACATTAAAATGATTTAAAGGGTGTACAGGATGTCCCAACACCGAAAAAAAAAAAAAAACACGAAGAAATAGATAGTGATTCTTCGAGAAAATCAAGTTTGAAAATTTGTCAGGTATCAATCTGATGGAAAAAGAATAATTAAGAGAGAGTTGTGAAAAGTAAGTCGAAAATATCGAATAAACTCTTTGTGTCTGCAAAGTGTGTCGTTTAGATTTCAAAATTCATCGAGGCAATTTTTAACCATACACTATCCAAAGTCTATTTTCTAGAAAATGAACAAATTTCATTCTACGCTTTCGAGTTATTTTTACACGTAGATTAATCCACCTGTTGATCATTGTTTTCTGTTTACGTTTACAGAATTATACTCGTATCAAATTCCAAATTTCGATGCTTGATAAATTTTCAAGTTTCGATTCCCTCGAAAACGAAGCATCTTGTGGACAAATTTCACTCTTTTATTTTCGACTGGTCTTCTCACGTAGAATCACACACACAATCGTATACACACTGTATAATAAATTTCATCGAACATCTCAGAGAGCGTTCTACGAAATTTACGATCAGGGAAAATACGAGTGAAACACATATCTCGATGTTAGACTCTTCCTACAATCTTCGTGAGGTTATGCAACATCGTACGTAATATTCCGTATATTTCTTAATCCGCGATGACGTACGATACTCGATTGAATATTCTGCCCGATAGGACTTGGAGATTACGATAAGTTGTTATCGTAACTGCAAAGATAATTCTTTGCTGTGTGGCTAAGATTTTCGTTGCTTGTGTGAGAGAGAAAATTCGTAAAAATATGTAGGTTATGACAGGAATTGCAATTTTTTTTACTATAGCTTGATGGATTTACTCAACAGAAAATGGTAAATTTCTAGTACGTATCTGTGGAATTCATAAAATTTCGCAAGTTCTCTAAAGAACGTTGATAGATAAGTTCCAAGTATGAAAAATAATATTTAAGATTAAATTTTGTGAAACAAAAATTTTGACAAATTTTTGGTTGCCTAACCTACCTTTGAGATCAAACAGATCACTTTCACCTAAGAAACTATTTTTGTTCAAGTAAATAATAACAATGATAAATTATAATAAAAATAAATAATAATGAATTAATATTTTTTTGGATAATAAATTTTTGTTTCATAATAAATTTTTGTTTGTTAAAAGGACATGTATTTTTAATAAGAATCAAGCTCCAATAAAAATATATCAATACCTTTTACCTCACAATTTTTCTATGTATCATTTAGCATTGTTGTAGAAACAGAATGTGTAAAAATTTTGTATACACTGCTTTTTTAATAGAATCATTTTGTAAAAAGTGTCAGCAAGAAAAGCCTAAATTCAAGTGTTCAAAGAATGTTGAAGAAGTTAAAATAAGATGAAAACTGTGGAGCCGATGTTTTGAATACTAAATTAATTTTTATAGACTAAACAGGAGAAAGAAAATTATTAAAATATCATCGTCGAAATTATTAATATACATATATACATTATCGATATACGATATCTTAATGTATCATTTAGTATACATATATTAAAAATCATTAAAAGTTTAATAATTTTTAGTTCAAAATTTCTTAATCTGGAGAAATGGAATATTTCTCTTCTTGAAAGAGTGAAAGGAAATCATTAAAATATCATTATCAACATCATTAATACATATAATCATACATATATAAATAATCATTAAAAATTTTTAATTGTTGATCTTGTTGATCGAGAAAAATTAAATATTTCTCTTCTCAAGAGAACGAAAAAAAGAAAATCATTGAAATATCATCGTCGAAATCGTTAATGTACAGAATCGTACGTGTATTAAAAATCAAAATATCGTATTATCAAAGTCATTAATATATATAATCACACATATATAAATAATCGTTAAAAATTTTAATTGTCGATCTCGTCGACCTAGAAAAATTAAAATTATTTCTCTTCTCAAGAGAATGAAAACAAAAAAAAAAAATCGTTAAAATATCATCGTCAAAATCGTCAACGTACACAATTATAGGTACATTGAAAATCATAAAAATTATCAATTTTGAAAGCTTTTAATTCAACTTCTTGGATGTTCTGAATCTTCGAATCCGGGGAAAATCGAACGTTTCTCTCGTTAAAAGAAAAAAGAGAGGTGTTTCGCCGCGCGGACATAGAACTTGAGGAAGTATCGCGTGCAGCTTTTGCCGTCGTGGAAAAGCGGACAGCGCGATACCGGGAACGTCGCGTGCACTGACGTATCTATGAATAAATAGAATTACGCTAATCGTGTAGGTTACATCATAATATACGGAACTACTCACACACCGCTGGCGTAAGATACGTGGCCGACCTTCGTCACGTCTTTTTCCACGACTACGTCGGAAAGAATTGTCAGCAACTTGTTCATGAAACCGTCCTCGAATCCATTAGAAACGCAATTCGAAACAAACGACACGCGTGCTCTTTCGGCGCATACTCCCGACGCACAAAAAAGCCGTTATCACGCGGAAATATTTATGAAAATATTTTTTCCTTTCCGTTTTCTTTTCAACTTTATCCCGGACTTTATCGCGGTTGCATTTTTTATTTCAATGTTACACGCGATAAGGCGAGTTACACGTTGCCTATAGTTGCAGAAAGAATTGAAAACTCGCGCCGATATCTCGGAACTTTTTTTTTTTTTTTTTAAATGTCAATTTACAAGATCGCGTTTTAATAAGTTCGAAATATATTTTCAGTATTGTTCGAAAAGTTGTTACGATTTTCTTCAAATTGCACATGTTTTCCTTTCCTTTTTTTTTTTAATTATCATTTTTCTCGAACCTACTAAATTTTTGACGGCGAAAACAATTAAGCAATTAAATCGAAATAATTTATATATGTACTGTAATATATATTTATATATTACAATGTATTTATATATACATAATTTATATATTATAATGTATAATTTGTATATATTATTATAATTAAAATAATTTATAAACTATTATAACATTGTAAAAGAAAATTATTCAACAATCACTTTGAAGCGTAATGAGTACATTTTTTCGAAAGTTGTGAGAAATTCAGACACCTCTAAAAGTATCGAGAAATTTTTTACAATCTGATTAAACCCACCGTCATTTCGAAGAACGAAGTCTCCTCTTCACAATGAATCCTTAGAACTTGCTATACGATTTTTTCTTCAACATTTTATTAAACTTTGAATATTAAGATCAAGCGATAAAAATTCAAAAAATCCCAATGCTCAAAGTTGAATAAAATAATGAAAAAAAAAAGAAGAGTTTTTACAATAGGTTCTAAGATATCGTTGTGAAGAGATTTCAGCCTTTAAGACAAGGAAATATTTTTTTCCCGTTTTCAGAGACGTTTAAATTTTTACAATTTTTGAAAAGACAAGTACCTTTACCTTCTCACCGGTTAGATGCTGTCAAAATCATCGTTTGTCAAAAATTTCGTTCGAGACTGTGAAAGCAAGTTTGCACTTTAAACTAAGGCCAAATGAATTGTTGCATAATTTTTTCACAAAGTTAAAATAATTTATTTTACGAACTTTTAACGATGTTAATTGTCGACAAGTTTTCAATTATACTCTTTGCTGTATAGTGTGATTAAAAAGAGATATCGGCAAGTTAAAGTGGCAAGTCGTGTAAGTGTCATTCAAGTGAGCGAAGATATCGCAAACAAGCTACGACGTTCATAGTGTGAATCATTCCAAAAATTTATAGTGATTCCAAATTCATAATTCACGACTGTCTTGAACGTTGAAAATACATTGACGCTCACGGTAATTATACGCCGTGTAGTTGTTACATAAAATTTTCACTCTTCTGCATACCTATGTAATCATTAATTCTCACTTTTGTCTTATCCTAATTTCGTTCTAAATTCCAGTATTTCAGCCACCTGATCGACAAAAAGAGGAAACTAAATTTCCACATTCTGACAAGACTGTCTCAACCACCACCGTGTCAGAAGCGGTTTTTAAATACACAGCGACGCAAACGTTGCACCAAATGATTACTTGCACTAATTTTCAAGTATCGACCAAATTATATAACGCATGTCAGGAACGCTGCAATTTCGTCAACGTCATGGCATCTCTTATTAAGTAATTCGAGCGCGTTGTAATTACACGCGGCTCGCCGCCTAACATAAATTTCGTTGTTAACGACAAAATTGAGAAAAAGAACCCGAACCTTACGTGTGTATCGAGATACTTTTGAGATTATAGCGTGAGTGTTGTTGCACCGCGCTCGATGGAGCATGAATGAAACGGTATGAGGAAACGCGTCGATAAATCGTTGATAAAAAGAGATAAGAAGAGAAAGAAAAATGCAGAATCGGGGAACAAGCGTGAGTTAGTGGAGCAAGATCAGTAATTCCCGGCAGGTTCGACACGATCGATTCTTTCACCGCTGCGAATGACTTCGGTAGCTTTCTCTCGGTTCGTTTTACGACGAATTTTTGGACGAATCTGAAATGAGAAATTTGAACGTGTAATTCAACCGGGTGCTAGTCACTTGGAAAGGAAAATATCTCAAAGGACAATTCAGAACGTGAGTCACTTTTACAAATAATTGAACATCATCTCCCAAATATTCTTAAAAATGAAATAATTATTAATAGACCTCTATCTCGTAAACCATTGTTGTTCCAGAATTGAATGAATTTAATTTATCACGACGTAAATTTTTGCCGTTGGAGTCTGATAAATTGTCACACGTCGATCCTGAATGGGAAATTCAGCTTTGAAAATATTTTGTAAAATTCATACACGCCGACCTGACCGACGTTTAATACAATAATATATTATAATATGTTATATTAATATAATAATCAAAGTGATCGTTTAAAACACTGTTAATAATTTTCAGTATTTATAAATTTTAGATAATGTCATTATTTTTTACTGCTGTGCATATTTCTCTCGCTCTTTTTTTTTTCCTTGCCGATACTCGGAACATTAAATTTAATCATTTGACAGATTAAATGTTTAACAATCGTGTGTTATCATAAAATGTATTATTAACGTGCGTTAACAATAAAATACAGTTGATAATTTCGATCAGTTGAATTTTTAAAATAATTTCAGTATCTGGAGCAGAATAGACAGAGAAAGGGAAGAGAAATCGTTGGAACGATCGTTGTCGTAATTGATTGAGACGTAATTAGAAGGTGGGACAATTATTATCGCAAGTGACACTCGTCTACTAATTACGCACTTCGCGTTCGTCTGCAACTTCTTGTCAACAAAATTTTCTCGAACCCGTTTTGTTCAATTAATTTCCGTTCGATCGACTTTGGATCGCAATTGTGTCGAGTACCAAGGCCAAAAGTTACATTTTCTCTTGCGTTGCAACTACACGAAGCGTAATCAACAGTTTTATCACCACGACGTTCCCTGGTATTTTGATAAAATTTCAGTGAATTATGTTGTCACCATTATCAGAATAATCGCGCCACTTTGTTTTTTCGTCGTGCAAATACTCAAAGGTGACTGATAATTCAATTTTACACTTCGCTATGCTCGATTGCTAACATATAATCATTGCACAGAGAATTGTTTATACTAATAATAGCAAATTGGAGAAGTTTACTAATAATAGTAAATAGTAAATACTAATGATAGTAAATTAGAGAAGTCACACTAATAGTAGTAAAAAATTATTTATACCAATAATAGTAAATTATGATAAATGTTTATACTAATAATAGCAAGTTGGAGAAGTTTACTAATAATAGTAAATAGTAAATACTAATGATAGTAAATTAGAGAAATCACACTAATAGTAGTAAAAAATTATTTATACCAATAATAGTAAATTATGATAAATGTTTATACTGATAATAGGTAATTAGTTTGTACTAATATAGTAGTTTATACTACTAATAGATATTAACATATTTAACTAATGTTAATAATTGTTTATACTGATAGTATAAATTATCAATATTAATATATCAACATTTATTAAAAATTATCAATATTTAATATTAAAAATATCATTAAAAAATTACTGTCTAATAAAAGATAGAAATCTCATAAATTGTCCTTGTAAAGTGAACAGTTGTGTCGAAGGCGGTCATTCATTTTAAACAACAAAACCTATATGCTCTTTATCAACCGATTGAAAAACGATTGACAAGAAAAAAAGCGAAAAACCAGTTTGCATTAGCTGTTATCGACGCGAAAACTGCGTTAATCAAACGATTCAGATACTCGATACCTGGATTTCTTCTCTGTTATAGTGGACTGGTCGTTTGTATCCAACCGATGGTGAAAATATTCGACACATTGTTACCTGTCTTTTGTTTCGTTGTACTAACTCTACGAGAAAGAAAATGATGCATGTTCTGTCTCTAAGTAAGAAAATGATAATTGCATTTTTCAATTATTAAAACATGTCCGCGTCATACGTTATCACGTGATGAAAATTGGAAATGTTAATTCCTTAATGATTCATAAGCTTTTAAAACACTGAAAAACCTTTTCAATTATAGTTATATCGCAATTGTACAATTGCTTGCTTCTTTTCGCAATAAATATTTATTGCAAATGTGGTAACAATAAGCTTGGGGAAAATAAGAAATCGTTTCATTTGTAATCACAAACGTTATTATATTTATGTACGTATAATACGTGTTGTCACGTGACAGAACGGAAATGTTAATAAACGCTAACAAACCTAACCCAAACCTTTTCAGTTGCAATGATATTAACAAATCATACGATGTTCTTTTGTAATAAATTTACAGAATACTCCCAGAAAGCAACTTAATTGCTTTTCAATTGCAACTATACTAACAAATGCGATGCACTATCACACCAGAGAGCAGAAACTGGAAATTTCTTGCATAATAAATTATTCAAATTGTTACGTCTGCCGCGGCTTGTTTTTTAAGCGAAGAGAAACACAGGGAACAATCATAGGTCACCGATTTTTAATGAAATTTCTTGAAACGAAAATTCTAGAACGTCTTGAGACGATATAGATAATCAAATTTTACAAATAAAATCGATATCTATTACTGCAGGTAGTAAAATTTCTCAAATGCATTTTGCTTTACTGATTTTCCATTGAATTTCGCCAACTTTTACAGCAATTTTAGTGCCTCGTCGCAAGATTTTCAAAAATCAAGAATGTAGTTGAACGATACGATTTCACATCGTCTGTGTAGAAATTCGAATGTCTGTCGTTAGGATAATCACTTACGTGTGCGTGTGCGTCGCAATGACTCACAATATATACGCATTTTCCGTTGTTCTGAAACTGTCATTTAAATTTGAAATAAAGGAGAAATGATGGTCACGGCGGGCTCACGCGGAGAGACCTTTGAGATGATGGTTTTGCATTATCTAATATGCATTAGCTGATCTCATGTATAACGCGACTTTTTCAATTACGTACGTTCAATGAAAATAAACATCTGTCTGCCGGTGTTAAATCAACGGTGAGTTTCTTTCCCCCCCCCCCCTCCCCTCACTCACTACAGTCTGCTTATCATTATTCCAAACTGCAGACTAATGGTTAAATAACAACAGCACAATACGTTAACTACGTTCCTACGAAGCTAGCATTCAAATCGCTATAATACGTAATACACAAATATTCAAGCGTCGAGACAAATCAATTTCCCAGTCGCGTTTTCGTTTATTTACTTGTGCTTGTATGGAATATGAATTTGCATGAAGGTCTGCAATATAAATTGTATGTATTAATATAATCGAAAAAGTGAGAAAGGAGAATTAATACTGACAGATAAAAATTATTAGATCTCCGTGTGCATGAACTTTAAAGCAAGATTGTATCTTATAATACAAGGTTTTAGTAAATTATTATTCAAATATTATCCGAATGTTGTGTTCTATCAGAATGGAATGTCTTCTAGTAACTGGGAAATTATTTCGTCGTGTCTTTCAATATTACGTTCGAATATTAAGATTTTCGAAAATTCGAATAACCGTGTGTATTATACAGAGAAAGAATCGATTGACTCTCGCTTAAAAGTCTTGGGACATTTTCCATTTTTAATATTCAGCATCTATCCTATATATAGAATAAACCTTTCTTTTTATTTCATACAAATGTATTTTACAACAGAATTATTAATTATATTGTCGCACAATGTTCTGTGACGTGTCATCTAATTTTTCCAAGCATCGATCGATTCCGTAAATCTCAAAGCACGGACGAATAATGAAATTGCCTTCAACACTGCTTACTAAACTCACCCCTAGAGTTTACTTTATTATTTCCTTTCGACGAACAAACTTGCAGAAATAAATCGTACGTTTCGCGCAACGAAGTCGACTGTCGAATGAAATTAAGAAATTCGTGAGAAATAAAATTGTTAGAAATCGTTGGAGTCAATTAACAGTTTGGCTTTTAACCACTTGCGCTGACAACTGATTGCGGACCGTAACGAGCGACCAAACCGCATACAATAATTCGTCGCTTTCTTTTTGAACTCGTCGGTGTCATATCACTGAATAGAAATTATCCGGAAGTAATAAATTTATTATTTGCTTTGCCTGGGTTATACTTATATTGTAAAAAATTCTCGACGTCTAAACGCTATCGAGGTGGGAACGTGTCGAGGAAAGAAGGTGGTAACAAAATCTTCTCACACGGAACGCGCAAGGATAATCCAAGGATTTGCCTGTTTCTTTCCAGAAGTTCGTGTTCCACGGTTTACTTCGGCGACATAGGTACGGGATCGGGGGTGGGAGAAGTAACCGCCGCCTCGGCGGGGGGTGGCGAAGGTCTCAGCCTGACTCCAACCCCCGCCAGCAACAGCAACAACACAACTACCGCCACCCCGAGCACCACCGGCGTCACCACCATTACCATCACCACTACCACCACCACCACCAACGACACAACCCCGCAGATCGTAACGGGGGCTGAACCGCCCCAGCACATGGAGACACCCTCGACGATGGTCCCCGACCAGGCACCCGCCTCCGGCCATCACTACCACCGTCACCACCACCATCATCATCATCATCATCACCATCATCCACGCAGCGCGTCCACCACCCCTAGCCACGGGCCAACCACCACCGATACGTCCGACGAGTTCGTCGCCGTTACCAGGAAACGAAAGCTCTCCTGCCAGTAAGTCGACGATTTCTGTTTTTTCATTCTTTTTATTATTCACGGCGATTGTCGAAGAGGCGCGGGATTGGGTAAAGATGAATTTGTTGTTCTTCTTTGAAAAATAACTTGGGGGAAGTAACTTTATTTTGGGTGTAAATCAAGTATAATTATTTTTTGGATTTATTGAAATAAAATGGCAAATAATTCTGGTAGAAGATACAGTTTGTACAATGGAATTAGAAATTATGTGCGGAAATAGTTGTTGAATAATTTAGGGAAAAATCATTTTCTTGGTGGTAAGTGGTAATAAACTCCTGCCAGTACGTTGACGATTTCTTTTTTTATTCTTTTTATTATTCAGGGTGATTGACAAACGAAGAGGCGCAGGATTGGGTAAAGATTAATTTGTTGCTCTTCTTTGAAAAATAACTTGGGGGAGGTAACTTTATCTTGGGTATAAATCAAGTATAATTATTTCTTTTTTTTCTTCTTTGAATGGATTTATTGAAATAAAATGACAAATAATTCTGGTAGAAGATGGAGTTTGTACAATGGAATTAGAAATTATTTGCAGAAGCAGACAATTTTTGAATAATCGAGTAATCAAGTAATTTAGGGAAAAATCATTTTCTTGGTGGTAAGTGGTAATAAACTAACGTTAGATTATCTCAAGATTGAGTCGACTAAGATGATGTACTATTTGAACAGTCATTTTTCAAATATTCTGTTCAAATGTAGGCTCAAGTCTGAAGGAAAGTAGAACAAATTTTCGAAATGTATTGGGTTGTGTAATAAGTTCATTCTTTCATACATCTGTCTAACTAATGAATAATTTATTAATTCGATTTTTCTACGAATGTATATCATTTATTAAAGGGGCTATGAAAAAGGATTTTAAGAACTTACTTAACATTTTCTTGTTCACTTTCCTTTGTTCCATTTAGATTCTACAATTTTATAAAATTTAAAGAAATTAAATATATATCGTTAATTATATAATGTATGTAATTATATAGTCGTATCACAAAGTAGTTATACAATTGAAAATTTTTATTGTCTACGAGACAAATATTGAATATTAAAAATAAAAAGTGTCTCGAGACTTTTGAACGGAAGTGGACGTAATCTGTAAAAATATTTAAAGTAAAATACTCGATATAACGTTTATTAAGGGAACGAAAACTTTGCTTAGGTTTCGTTTCTTTATTCATATTCACTATCAACTGATCGTGTCATGTTTTAGTCAGAAATCTCAGTTAAATGAATCGTTAAAAATGAATAATTACTCGATATTATATTATATTCGTGCTCGTGCCTGATTCGCAGAATTCCATCATTCCAGTGTTCGAAATTCTTAAAATTTAGAAAATTCTTGGAATTTAGAATTCCACAGATTCTCGAAACGTAGAATTCTTTCGATTCTTGGAAACAGCTCGCAAGATAAAAAATTCCAAGAGCAGTCTCGAAAGCGTCACGTCGAATTAATGTAAATCAGTGCAGTGCCTTCGAAAAGATCGAGACCCCACACACTAGAACCACTTTGTTCCGCGCAAAGCCAGTTTTGCTGTAGGTGTAGATGTAGAAGTCGTACTGTTACACATGTTAACCCACCACCCGCGGAGGTGAGAGGCACGTCGAAACGAAGCCACCTAAATGTATTCAAGGGTGACATTTCCATCTACAAGCATCTTTCTCTTCTGTTTCACCCCCTGGGCTGCCGCCACTTCGACGTCTCCCATGACGTTTCGCTGGTCGTTTAAACGGCCGCAATTCCGAGTAATTACCAATCAAGGTGTTGGTTACACGGCTCAAAGGGTTACCGGTTAACTTAATCATTAACAGAGCCGAAGATTTGCGTCTCTCTCTCTCACTCTCTCTCTCTCTGGGGACACAGAGCCTGATCGAAATTGCCTTTAGTCACCGCTCGGCACGGTTATGCCGGCTTCTGACCGGAATCTATCCAATCTCGCGTGTTTAAGCGAGTTCGTGAACCGTGAAGTCGAAATCGGGGACAAAACTTCCTTCTGATCTTGCCGATTTTCCGACCGATAATACTCTCTCGCCGAAGCGAGCAGTATAACATTCGGCAAGTTGCGTGTACTTTTGTTTTTAAAGATAAAAGTTATAGTTATTCAGTTACAGTTTTTGAAAATGTAGTTACAGTTAGTAGTATAGTTATATAGTTATATAGTTAATATAGTATAGTTATAGTTAGTATTATAGTTGTAATAATATAGTATAGTTATAATTACAGTTATAATAATATAGTATAGCTATAATTACAGTTATAATAACATAGTATAGTTATAATTACAGTTATAATAACATAGTAATTACAGTTATAGTAATATAGTATAGTTATAGTTATAGTAAGTGAGATAAAGTGGGAGATGGGGAACCCAAGTGAAGATTTGTTTCGGTTATTAAAAAGTGAGAGAAACAGTCGCACGTTTTGAGTATTTTACACAGTTTTGCGTGTATCTGTGTATTCTTGCACATTAAAACTGTTTTATACGTTTCTTTTACTTTAGGGCTTGAAAATCTCGTGTTGGAAGAATTCATACTTTTACTAGAGTGGAAGAACCTAAACAAAGATTTGTTTCAGCTGATAGATAGTATTATATTTTGGGTATTTTGGGTATTATTAAATTTCTTTCACGTAGAAATTTTATGTTGGAAGAATTCATATTTTTAGAAATAGGATTACTAGAGTGGAAGAACCTAAGCAAAGATTTGTTTCAGGTGGTAGATAGTATTATATTTTGGGTATTTTGGGTATTATTAAATTTCTTTCACGTAGAAATTTTATGTTGGAAGAATTCATATTTTTAGAAATAGAATTACTAGAGTGGAAGAATCTGAGCAAAGATTTGCCTCAATCAATATTACACTGTGATGAATATATATATTAATATACTAGAAGTATTGTAATATTATATACACTATTATATTATATTCTACAATATTATAGACAATATACATTAATATTATAGTAGTATATATAATGGTATATTATATATATATAGTATTAGTATTGTAATATTATATTCTACGTACCCTTTACATTTTTCTTTAATTTCTAACATCTACACTCCAGCGATAAACTATTATACTTGTCCTAATTTGTCTAAATTCGTCATACATATTAAGAACAAAAAGTATGCCCATTTGATTTTGCAATTAACACACAATTTGAGGCAGAACAATGCAATTAACGTACTTCGTGGTAAAAGTGCGAAACTTAAGCGTGCCTGTTGAAGCTTCTTGTAACAAGAGTACGACGAAGCACTACACAAACTAAACTTGGCAAAATTTCACATCAAAGGAGTAACGACCCTTTTGAGGTGAAGAAATTAATTCAGTGTACACTTGGTTTCTTGATATTTTGACGTTTCTGGGCCTGCGGGTCTTCCTCAATTATATTATTTGATTACAGTCTCGGTTCACACTTGGGCTGGTGATGAAACTAAAAATTGAACTGCGGATTTTTATGCATTCGTAGAATACACGAGAAAGTATAAAATACCCCAAGTGCAATAACTACTGTAATATTTTGGACAAAATGAATTTCAAATATAAAAATCCGTGGTCCAAATTTAGACAAATTCTAGATATTAATTATCACAAAATGATTATTATCGCTTAAGAATAATAATTAAATCTGAATGGAAAGATTTAGTCAGTCTTCTATTTAATTCTGATGATAGATGTGTAAATCAGTTCGACGGCCTTGTAACACTTGTCTACTCTTGACAATAGTTATAGATTCAAATATAACATTTCGCATCTACTAATATATCAGTTCTTTTCTGATTTTTCTTTTTCTTTTTTGTGATAATTTAAGACGATATTTCCATGCCTCGACCTTTCTGTTTCAGCGACGGTAGTGATTTATTGGACGACACGGGGGACGATGCCAAATCTGTTCGCACAAACGACGACAGCAAAAAGTGAGTGAAACATTCCTTAATACTTAATATCTCTGAGGAATTATAGAAAGAAATGGACAAGTGTTGTAATTAGTCAGTTAAATTTTTCACTATTGTAAGTTACACAGTAGTCTGTTACGATAGTTACATAGCAGGAAAATAACCTGTGCACGTGACTGATAAGACTGATAAATGACAAAAAAGAAAAAAAAGAAAAGAAACAGGTAGCATATAAAGTTATTATCTTTATTACGATCTGGTTCTGTTCGGTGAAAGTTCAGCAGAACCTTGAGTTTATTCGAGTTAAATGTAAACACACACACACACACACACACACACACACACACACACTTCTTTCGAACTGTCTTAATTACACCATTATTTTCACAGATAACAGATGTTTATTTATTTCCGATTGTTTTATAAATATTGTTATTTGTTTTATAAATATTAATAATATTTAAAAGTCCATTTGTGAAAGACATTCGATGAAAGTAGAAAACTTTTGAACGTAGTAATTCCTTTCGCGTGTTCAAATTTTTTTTGTCAACCCCTCAAGCGTTTACGTCGAGTATACTCGTCATGTGGAAAAAAAATTCGCTTCTGCTGTTTATTGTAAAATTAAGTAAAAGAATTATATATATATTTGTAATTTTAAGTATTATTTCGAGGCAACGAAACAAACGAAAGAAAATGTGCGCTTGAAAGTAACGGGAATTGTTCGGAGAAATCTGACGCGATCGATACAATGCAGAAAAAAAAAAACAAATTAAATTTATCTCCAATCACTTCAATTTTGCAAACATTCGATTCTTTACTTCTCTTCACGAATTATGATGAGCATTCAAGTTCTTCTCTCCACATTTTGAATTTTTCATGGAATAATTTTCAGAAAGTTAATTGTCAAGTTCTGTGAATACCGTAAATACCAATGAAATTAAAAATTTTCCAAAGAAACACCAAAAAAAAAAAAAAAAGAAGAATTTATCATTTTGTTATAATTTAACTCAATCTTACGTATTTACGAGTATATCCATCATTTAGAAATAATTAAGCACGCCAGTGCGCATTCTCAAAATTAAAAAAAAAAAAAAAACACTCAAAGGATTAATCGATGGTCATAGATGTGAGAAAAAAGAAATCGAGCTTTTCACTCCGTTTGCACGTTCGAAAGATGTAACAGATAAACGAAAGGAGAGAGAGAGAGAGAGAGAGAGAGAATGCACGTGCTTCGACTTGGTTTAAACGTAGCAAGAAACCGCATTATTGCTTAAAGCTTAATCTTGGTCAGCGGTTACGTAGTATTATGTCAGGTATTGCCAAGGTAACTGCCACCTTGACCTACCTTGATTCTTTGCTCCGGCTTCATCGGCAACGTCATTAATCCAATGTACGTCAACGTAGATTAAAAAAAAAAAGAAAAAAAAAGCACGGCGAAAAAAGTGACAGCGCAGTTTATCTTTCCACCTTGAGAATATTTAAGCGACCACTTCGCTCCGTGGTGAATTTATCGGAGTAAACAACGCAGTTGGGCCTGACCACGTCGTACGAATGCCTCATTGGAATTCGTGCGTTCAGTTTATTGTTTCGCCGGCGATTATGAATACTCGAATATCATAAATATCGTTGGCGAATTTAAATTAGCGTGAATTTAAATTGGCGACTCTAACATTGAATTACTGAACTTTTGAACAATTAAACTTTATTATTAATTTGAATTACTGAATTTTTGAACGGCTGAACTTTATTATTAATTTGAATGCGAAGCACGAAAATGAAAGAATACGTTCTACAATGTTCTATAATGTTCTATAAATGTACGTTCTATAATAGCGAGACAGAACAATATATATATATATATATATATATATTAATATAATAATACACATATATATATATATATTTTTTCGTATTATACACTTGCTAATTATTTATAATACAATTATTGTACAATTATAATTACGATGTAATTAATTACTTTTTATTGCCACAGCGTGTAAATTCAATATTCAGCTTATGGTACGTACTATGTTGAAAATGAAAGGGATGATTAAAGGGTTCCTTCGATATTTCTGAATCTTCAACCGCTCCGACCGTCTCCTCGGGCAACTTAACCTTCCCTCCCCCCCTCCCCTTCCCCGCAATTATGGTTACGGCATAAATCGGGTGAACGGGCTTGCGTAACAGATTAAACGATGAAAATCATATCAAAATACGTAGCACGTGATTGTCGCTTGAGACTTTATATCTCATTTCTTAACCGTTTTAGCCCCTCGCGCTGGCAAGTGGTTCGCGGACCATAACGAGTGACCGAACCACAATCTACAATGATTCGTCGCTTTCTTTCTCTGTTGAACTCGTCTGGCTAGAAATTATTAAGAAGTATCATTTGTTTCTGGATTACATTTAAATATACTTAAAACTGAGAAAATGTTGCAATTTGAGACAAGAAATTCTCGATGGCACGTCATTTCAGTGCAAGAGTTTAATACTGTTCAGATTTCGCGTCGAATAGTGCCATGGGCGTTTGATCGCGATGCTCAATATACAGGGTGGGGCCAAAATTACTTCCTTTGCCGAGATAAATCCGTAATTTTTTTTATTTTATATTTTTTTTCTCATGTTTCGATGTTTTATTAAAAAAAAAAAAAAAAAAAAAAAAATAGGTGGGAAGAAACTTTTGGCCCACCCCGAACATTAATACGCTCGGTTTCGATTTATAGCGCCTAAACCTAGACTGCAGGTGCATAAATAGATAATTTTTACTGCATTTTTCCTTTTTCTTTATTGCGTTGCTTCGCATTTCTCGAAGTTATTAGCGGTATTCATAACTAACGTCGTTTTCTGACACAGTGTACAAAGTTTTACATTATTTAAGAGTTAATACAGTTTCAGTCTATAATATAAGTTAACAATAGAACAGAATACATAGAGTGGCATAGAAACATAGAATAAACTAGAATATAGGTTATGCTATGATAAGTTAAATGTTTATTAAATTCTATTTTACTAATTGCAAATTTTTGTTAAATTTCACTAAACGTCAATATATTTAGCTAAAATATTATATTAATAATAAGTTACACTATTGTTACTAGATGACAATGTTTATTAAATTCTATTTTACTAATTGCAAATTTTTGTTAAATTTCACTAAACGTCAATATATTTAGCTAAAATATTATATTAATAATAAGTTACACTATTGTTACTAGATGACAATGTTTATTAAATTCTATTTTACTAATTGCAAATTTTTGTTAAATTTCACTAAACGTCAATATATTTAACTAAAATATTATATTAATAATAAGTTATACTATTGTTACTAGATGACAATGTTTATTAAATTCTATTTTACTAATTGCAAACTTTTGTTAAATTTCACTAAACGTCAATATATTTAACTAGAATGTTATGTTAATACTAAGTTAAACTATTGTCACCAGATGACAATGTTTATTAAATTCTATTTTACCAATTGCAAATTTTTATTAAATTTCACTAAATTTCAACATATTTGGCTAACATTAAAATTATTGTCACTAAATGGCAATGTTATTGAATTTGAAAAAAACGACGTTGCTTATATGTACTGTTGGTACATCGAGGATCGTGCCGCATGGCACTATCCAACGCAATTTTTTTAAACAGTCCAGTGACACCAAAACGAAGCAACGCGCGGCCAGTTCGTAAACCGAAACTGGTTTCTCGTAGCCGTGATTTCCGCCCGGCAATTGATCGCTACGGGGACATGAATGCGAATTCCTGGCAGGCAAATCACCGGTGTTCACTTACAAAAGCGTCGTTTATTAGCTGAATCGCCTTTTATAATTGATTCACCGCGAGAGGCCGGTCACGACACTCCGAAGACGATGACAGGAGAAGAAGACGAGAAATTTAATCGCAGCAGCGATCTGTCAAACTGACGTCATAGAATAAAATTCCTGATCAAATTCAGGATATTCTCGGGATATTTTTAGGTTCAATTTCGTTGATTGGATACAAGGTCCTTCAATTAGATTGATCAGTATTTTGCGGATTACTGAAGTGTACAGAAATGTAATAAAACAGTAATCAGTATCACAGAAGATACGATGATTCACTTGGTCATCATTGATTGTAGTGATTACCGTAGTGAAATTTCTATAATTCTCTTTGTAAATATTACTTACCTTTTTCTTGAGAATAAATAAATTTTATTGATATGTATAAATTTTATATATTTTTACAATTTATAATAAATTTTCATATTTTTATAAATTTTATCATATAATTTTATTATATAAGTTTTATATATTTTATTATAAGGTTTTATATATTTTTACAATATATTTTATAAATTTTATATATATATTTATATATATATATATAAATTCCTATTAAATGGAACAGTAATCCCAACTATCACAGAATCATAGATTTCAATAATGTCAGAATAATTTTAAGAGTATCAAATATCTACCAAAAAGTCCAATTTCCATTAAACGTAATTCATTTCATTCCCAATCTTATCTCCCAACTGCTATTTTTCTGAAATTTGCTCGATCGTCGGAGATCGTAACCAACGTAACATAATTTCACACCTGGTTTTTCCAGACAAAATCACAGCGAGATCGAGAAGAGGCGAAGGGACAAGATGAACACTTACATCACCGAGCTGTCAGCGATGGTACCAATGTGCCACGCGATGTCCCGCAAACTCGACAAGTTGACCGTGCTGAGGATGGCTGTGCAACACTTGAAGACCATACTTGGGGCCGTTACCTCATACACGGAAGGTCATTACAAGCCTGCGTTCCTCAGCGATCAGGAGCTGAAAACGCTCATACTTCAAGTGAGTTCGACGAGAAATCTCTACCATACCTCCACGCGCTGAATCGAGACCCTCGAGTTTGACGAGTGGTGTAAGTCCAAAATTAGGAAACACTGACGAACAACAAGAAACATTTGTTTATTAATTAAATGTAACGAGTGACTAATGGCACCTGATTTATCAATTACTGCGGATTTTTCTACACACTTGCGGAGAACTGGAAATTGTAGAAATGTAATACACAATGCTTGTAATTGAATAAATAATCGACAATATATTATATATAATTATAATATATAATAATATATATAATATGTGTAATTATAATATAATTGACAATAATTGATGAAAATGTATAGAAGTAATTTTGAATTAATTTAAAGTAATTTAAAGCTATATAAACTGAGGGATTTATTATGATATAGAGTAGATAGAACAAATTTCTTTTTTCTTCTTTTTTTTCTTTTTTGACCTTTGTTTATTCTGCCTTTCAACTTTATTCAGTTTGTGCTCCCAAAAATTTAAAAATGCATAAAAATCCGCAGTCTATTCGTTACTTAACTAGTTTACCATTGAGAGAAATGTAAATTAAATTAGTTTCCAAGTTATATTATCGTAATTTCCATACAACTAAATTCTGTTCTAAAATCTGTTATAAAATATTACACGAAAATTTAATTCTTACATTATTCAGACTCGATTCACTTGTTAACACGAGGGGCTCAAATAAAAATCGTCGTGGAAAGTTTGTTCTTCAGATCTAACGTGAATATCTATGCATCTATGGAGAATTTGAATATGCAAAAGCTTTAAGAATATTCATAATTTAAAGAGTTGTTTCAATATGTTTCAAGAGTTAAAATGAGTATTTTCTTTTTTTTTTTAATTTCATTCGTAGAAATGTGACATTGCATAAATATCATCGATTTATTTATTACTGCTTTCTGACACGGTGACACGCGTAGTACGACTGAAGTGGAGTACTAAATTGAAGTGGAATGGTAACGTGTAATTTCGAACTTCTCGCGGAATGCGTACACGTTAGTGTAGATTGACTCTAGCCAAGTTTGATACAGCACCAGTCTCACTTAACATTCCATAAATTATCTCCGTTCAATTGAATTTTGTTCTTATTCGTTCCTTGATTTATATGTGAACTCTGAAATGAAGAGAAATGAGATTTTAGTTAACTGTACACATGGTTGTACATTTTCTGATTTTTTTTTTTTTTTTTTTTTTTTAGTAATTCACGTAGTATGAAAAACCTGCAAAAGAATTGAAAAAGAAATAGGAATTCAAAATTGTAATTACAGTTAAGATTAAAAGTAAAATATATTACAATTAAGATTAAAAGTAATTATAATTAAGATTAAAAGTAATTAGAATTAAGATTAATAGTAATTACAGTTAAGTAAAAAGATTAAAAGTAATTACAATTGAGATTAAAAGCAATTACAATTAAAATTAAAAGTAATTACAGTTAAGATTAAAAGCAATTACAATTACAATTAAAAGTAATTACAATTAAGATTAAAAGTAATTACACTTAAGATTAATAGCAATTACAATTAAAATGAAAAGTAATTATAGTTAAGATTAAAAGTAATTACAATTAAGATTAAAAGCAATTACAATTAAAATTAAAAGTAATTACAATTAAGATTAAAAGTAAAGTATATTACAATTAAGGCTAAAAGTAAAATACATTACAATTAAGATTAAAAGTAATTACAATTAAGATTGAAATCAATTACAATTAGAAGTAATTGCAATTAAGATTAAAAAGCAACTACAATTGATATTGAAAAGTAATTACAGTTAAGATTGAAAATAAAATATATTGCACGTTGTCACTAAATCAACAACTAGAAAGAAAAATTACCAAAGAAAGCTGCAGAAAATCACCTGAAACAAGTTAGAAACCAGAAATTAGAAAAATTATATGCAAAGTACAACTCGCGACCGTGATGCTTTGGTGAATGAAGAATACAGGTCAGAATATTTCTCTGAGCGAGCGGTTAACAATTTCGAAACGGCACCAAACGGTTAAGTAGAAAAACATCGGCAAACAAAATGGTACTCGACAATAACGATATAATGCGCGCGGGGTCGCGGTTGATAGCGTTGTTACGGCGATTGCAAAAGTAATCCATCGTTCGGCTGAAAGTCTGAATTCGAGCGATTCCGGCGATGAGATTACACGCCATTACCGATTCCGTATTCGGAAAACCAGATAGCAGATACGATTGTGCATACCATTCAGGTAAGACTTCCTGGTATTTCAGAATCACTTGCGTAATTCGAATAACTCGAGTCGAACGCTCGAGTGCACGAAATACGCTGACAGTTTCGTTTTAACTTTTTCTTCATCTGGGTTTTTTCGCTATTAACAATTTCGCATAAAGGAATCAACGTGGCCTCGCTTTTGAAGCTCGAAGCATCTGCCTTCAAATCATTTGTCTCGTTTTTATTGGTTGTAATCGTTTATTTGGTTCCAAAATATTTCGTACAACACACATAATGTAATACTTGAACGTTCTTGCGTGTCTGGATATTTTTAACATACAATATACAATGCACAGTGATTATATATAAAAATGAAATATATAAAATATATATATTATTATAATTAAATGTATATTATAATAAAATATATATTATTATAATTAAATATAAATTATATATTAAATATGTAAAATATATGAAATAGTGTCACTTTTTAACTAGTATCACTTTGCGTTGTCCGTCGCTGTAGATCTTTCATAAGAAAGAAAAAAAAAAAGAAGAAAAACGCCGAAACGACCAACCAAGTAAATTTACATAATTGGTAAAATATTGTTGAGTGTCAGAAAATCATTTGATCGGAAAGCTTAGCAAAAAAGTTTATTCAAGAATTCGGGAATCACCATCTTTTTTTAACGCCATTATAAATAAACCTTGCAGCGAATTCACTTCGCTGAGAGATATCTCGTATCTCTAAACTCTCTTTAAACAAAATTTTGACAACTGACATCCGGCCGTCACTCTTCAGGCCTCTCGCCAGACAATTGAAAAGAAATTTTCAATTTTCCAACGGAGGAGGGTGAGACTCGATCGCGTTTCGTTTCAGCGTCGGCGAGTTTCGCTTTCCCATGGCAGAGTGCGAGATCACGTTAAAAGCCAAAGTCATTAATCCGCTAATTGGAAGCAATGCCGCGAGGGTGGGGGTGGGGGAGAGAAGTTTTTGCGTCGCTTGTAAAAGGCCGTCCGCTTGTTTTGCAATCGGTTCGCAACAGACTGACTATGTTTTGTGTGTGTGTGTGTGTGTGTGTGTGTCTAATGTGGCTAACCTTTCTCCGGCGTGCTACACATTTTTCACAGAGATCGGTCTCGTGACGGGTGAAAGAGAAGGGCCCAAGAGAAGCATGTAGATCCGCAATTACGGCGTCGCCGTTGATAATACGTTTTGCACCGTGCCTTTTACCACGAGATCGCGCTTCCGATCATCGATTATCGACCGGCATGATCGAGTAGGTTCGTTAAGTGGGGCAGGACAGTTTGGCTGGTTCTAAAAATTACGGATACTTTGGAGGGCTAGTTAAAAAAAAAATACATATTTGATTGACACGAGCTTCTGTGGTTTATTTCAACACATTAGGAACTATAAAAAGTAACATTTAAAGAGAAAGAAGGAGGGCTTTTATTTAACTTTTTGACAGCCATCATTTTATGTAACTTTCTTTTACATTGCCTGTCGGTGTGCATGATTCCAGCCAAACGGGATCAGCTGCAACAAAAAGGCAAAGAAAGTTCAAAAGTAAACGATATTCTCTGGGGATTGACCATCGAACGTTTTCATTTTTGTGAAAATTATGAAAATAGCAGCTATTTGTTTTCGTTGTATAGAATTTATGCCAAAAATTTCTAGGTTTTCTTTTGTTTATATTTTTCGAAATTGTTAAAAATTAAAAAATGTTCGATCGTCAATCTCTAGTAAATGTTACACTAGAGATACGCACCAAGTTTCACAGTAATCGGTTGGTTAGATTCCGAGATATCTTGCACACCGTTTCTAAAAACCCAGTTTCGAGAAAAACGCGTTTGAAGTTTCAGAATGTCATTTTTCATACGTATCCTTTACTTACTTTTTTAAATTATATACCGCTCACAGTTCTTACAATTCGCAACTAAATTGAATCTAGATTCCCTAATATTCGATTCATCAAAAGTAATATTTGAATCGCACGATTTACACTTTACAATCCTGCTTAAAGTTGTAAACAGTGACACAAATTCGATTATTCTGTATCCGCGGATTTATTATTATAACTCAAAATAAGTCGTTTTAAAGGCTGGGACCGTTTCCATCTTATTTCTGAGACTTCAAACTATTATTCAAAACAAAACAAAAAGTCGACTTTTTGAAAATTTCAATTTGTCCCGACCCCTTGACCGCTTGCGCTGGCAACTGATTTTGCGGACCATAACGAGTGACCAAATCTTATACAATAATTCGTCGCTTTCTTTTTCACCCTCGTCGTGGTATGATGTCACTGGATAGAAATTATTGAGAAGCAATGAATTTATCATTTGTTTCGTCTATTGTTGTTTCATTTGAATATACGTGGAACTGAGAAAATATTGCAATTTTGGAACAAGAAATTCTCGACTTGCGTGGCAAGAGGTTAATGATCGGCAGCGAGACCGGCCATCATCCTCGAGACGCGGCTTCGATCGACTTTCCAATCTCACAGCTCGCGGGAAATAAATCTCTCTTACTTTTTACGGTCTTTTTTTTCTTCTCGCGTTTTTTTGGCGTCAACTAAGTGTCGCTACAGACTTTAAAACAGTATACATCTGATGCAATTTGGCAATGCGTTTCGAATTAATAATTACGTTTCTTTACACGATTTTATGGTGCAAATATAATTTTATAGGTTGAACGTGCTGTTGTGGAATTTCTAATGACAATGATTAATCGATTTTAATTTTTAGAAATTATTTTCTGCACGCAGTTACGTGGATGTAGATAATTTTCCATAATTAAATTTACTGTGGCCTTTACAACGATCTCTTGAAATTTGTTGTTTCGGTACAATTTTTTTTTTTTTTTTACAAAGCTATAAGGCGATTGTTGTCTCATAAATTTCGCGGAAGTAGGTTTAATAAATAAAACTGCAAATTACATGTTATAAAATATGTACGTGGAATATTAGAATGCAATGTTTCACGTTTAATTTATTTTGGATCTTACTTCTTATTATTTTATATATGCAATATATTTAGTTAGATATGATCATAGATATTATCACAGGTCGGTTCTTTCTTCGCAAGAAATTTTTAACGATATCGGATTCTAAATGCATCGATAACAGTTACAGATATATACTTTACTGATGGAAAAATTTAAACAAAGATAATAGCTCAGTTGTAATATCTAAGAAAGGAAAGGACATTAAATATAGGTAGTTTGAAAAAACTCCAAGTTTTAATTTTCTCACTCTGTTTTTCTCGACATGTCAGTTGTATGAACTTTTCATCCATAGTTTTAAATAAAAATAAAGATAAAATCATTTAATATCGTGCGTCTGGCAATGATCATTGTTTGTGTTGTATTGCGTGTTAATTGTAAACTGATTGGACTGGAAAGCGAAAGTGAACTGTTTCTGTTATCTTCCTGAAGCATAGTTATCTTGCTATTTTTATTACTTGTCCACTTCCTTTATCACTGCTGACTCGTATTGCTTAGTTGGTAGCTCATTGCCAGCTCGAAACCATGCTCGATTCAAGTAAATCATGAATGACTACGTTGTAAAATTAACAAACAAGTTAATTGTTTGCTGAAAACTAATTTTGTTGCGTAAAAGGATTGGAACAATTTGATATCGATAATAATAATTCGTGTCAAGTATTGTGAAAATTAATTTGAAATTAGGTACTCCGTGATTATAAAATCTGAATTTTGTATAAACATTCGAAGTAATTATTCTTAATGATCAAGAAAAAGTCTCAAGAGAAATCCTACGTTCTCTGAAGTATTCTGGATCAAATCACCAGAGAACTCTTTTAATTCAAAGAAACTGAGAAAGAATCATGTAATTTCTCGTTTGGCATCTGTGCGAAAAATTTTCTTCAAGCACAAAGAATTCGAAAATCTCGACGACATTGATATCTTCGTTTTAAAAAAAAAACCTTTTAACATTTTAGAAGTTTGGTTCTGAGTGTCTGAATTTTATTTATACAGAATGACTCGAATTCAAATCTAAGAAACTGATAAACTAAGAAAAGTAATTCATTACAGATTTTTGCTCCATTTTGGAGAGAACTGATCAACTCTGTTCTTCGTTAATGTCTGAATTTTATTATACAAAGCGACTCGAATTTAAATGATCCAAAACTAAGAAAAGTAATCCACTAAAAATTTTCACTCGTTTTTGCTCCATTTTAGAGAAAACTGATCAACTCTGTTCTTCGTTAACTTCTGAATTTTATCATACAGAGTGACTCGAATTTAAATGATCAAACCAAAGAAACTGACAAACTAAGAAACATAAATAATCTATTAAAGATTTTTGCTCCATTTTCGAGAGATGACTCTGATCAACTCTGTTCTTCCTTAATTTCTAAATTTTATCATACAGAGTGACTCGAATTTAAACGTCAAAATTAAGATAAACAAAGAAAGACTAACCAAGAAAATTCATTAGAGAATTTGCTCTGAAGCTAGTGGGGTCTGGAAGCTCTGAAAGAGCATAGTTGCTTTTCACTCTCTAGATTCCGTCACGCGACTGAGCACAGCTCAGTTCGTGTCGGTGGTTGGCCCAGCATTTTTCATTGTCGCGGACACCATTACGCAGATAGGTTTATCTTTTATCGGGACTTTCCTTCGCTGTTGTCCCGGCCTGTGTTCGCGGCTCCGCTAAATATTCGAGCGAGTGGCCACGCCCGGCATACCATACGGCTCGGAATCGACGTCGAGCTCCCCTCGGCTCCATTATTACCCGTAGAAACTTTCATTGTGAGCTGCTTCGCCTTCGTTCGTCGCCGTTGGTATCCGGTTCGCGGATAAATTAACATTTTCCAACTGTAAACCCTGCATCCTTGACAGATCTAGGATCTGGACGTCTGGTTTTCTCAGACAATAAGATCTTTCTACTTACAGGGTAGCCACTGAGAAACTGAAGGGTTTGAAAAGGTTTCATTAATTTGTCCATTTCCAATTCTTTTTTATTTTCTTTTTTTGTAGAATTTTATTTTATTTTATTTTTTTTAAATAATAGAAAATTTAAGAAACATGTGTTTGTAAAAGTTATTTTTGTTTCGTGTCATTCAGATTGAGAATCAAGATCGTTTCATTTTCTCAGACAATAAAATCGTTCTATGTACAGGGTAACCACTGAGAAACTGAAGGGTTTGAAAAGGTCATTAATTTGTCCATTTCCAATTCTTTTTTATTTTCTTTTTTTGTAGAATTTTATTTTATTTTATTTTTTTTAAATAATAGAAAATTTAAGAAACATGTGTTTGTAAAAGTTATTTTTGTTTCGTGTCATTCAGATTGAGAATCAAGATCGTTTCATTTTCTCAGACAATAAAATCGTTCTATGTACAGGGTAACCACTGAGAAACTGAAGGGTTTGAAAAAGTCATTAATTTGTCCATTTCCAATTCTTTTTTATTTTCTTTTTTTGTAGAATTTTATTTTATTTTATTTTTTTTAATAATAAAAAATTTAAGAAACGTCTTTGTAAAAGTTATTTTTGTTCTATGTCATTCAGATTCAGAATCAAGACCATTTTCTCAGACAATAAAATCGTCTTTATTTTAAAATTTGTCCTTTTTTGTAGGATTTTATTTTATTTTAATTTATTTTATTTATTTTTTTTTTAAATATGTGTTTGTAAAACTTATTTTTGTTTTATATCATTCAATCTTTCACTGACCACCCTGTACATACATTCATTGTACGCACGTTGCGCGACATTTAGTCTCTCGTTAATGGGAGTAGGATTAGTTAAATTATTATACTTCGACACTTGCAAGCTGGGGGAATGGGAAAAATAGGAATAGGAATTATTTGCGAGAAATAGAAAGGAATAAGCAAGAACCACAATTGCTGCATCTCTGCAAATATATGGGACGTATAGGGATTAGGAATGGAGGAAGTAGAAAAAACTGTATATGGTCAGGCTAGAAACAAACACCTCCAAAAAATGGAACAAAGAAATACATAAGAGAGCAGTGAATTATTAAAGAAAATTACAAAGTGTCAGTCATCGATTTTGATGAAGTTTGACTTGAAATGCAGTTCTCGAGGAAATATTTGACACTTTTTATTTTTTTAATCGGTTATCGTTCATGTTGAGGGGGTGTAATCTAACCTGAAAGTCGAAACTCTGGAATCTATTTCGGCAAATATATCTTGGAAATTACTCTTATAGAATTATTGTGTAAATTGATGAAATTAGCGTTTTTTTAATAGTGTATATCGTTTTGCAAGAGAAGCCATTTGTTTAAACGATATAATTTAAAAAAGCGTATTTTTGTCGAACTCTCATTGGAATTCGATACGAGTATAATTCTATTAATTTCGAATAATTAATAAGATGATCAGTTCACGTGCAAAAGAGTATAAAATAAAATTTTGTCATTTACAGCTTCACTTTTAAGAAAATAGGCTGAAAATATGTTTCGTACTTGATAAATGTTCGAACTCGATTCTCTCGAAAATTTTATTCTACGTTTTTTACTTACATTCGCACGTAAAATAATCTTTTGTTAATTATTCTTTCCTGTCGTGTCTATTAAGTAATTAATTAATTAATTATTACAATGAACAATAACTAAATATTATAATAATTAATTAATTAATTTTAAATCTAGTTGATAAACCTTTGATTTCTGATTATTATTATTGATATATAAAACATTTTCTCTTATGTTTCTTTCTTATTTCTTTTTTTTGTGAAGAATCATCACCCACCCGCTTGTACATGATATTTTAACATAATATCATATTAAATTACTAATATTATTTCACATATCTAATTATATATTACCCAATATAATATTATAATTATATTACTGATACACCCTTGTATTATCAATACTAATATTTTTACCCTGTATATACTGTACCCTTGCAAATAGTTTTAATTTTACCGCAATTTTCCTGACAATTTAAATCAATCGTCATACTTTTCGTACAGAAAGTGTATATATTTTCCATCCGTAAGGGAGACAGAATTTTTTGTTAATAGAAAGAAAGCTTGGCTTAAAGGTCGCCCGTGATGAAACATGAAATTTATTAGACAGGAAAGTATCAAATGGCAATTAAATTCCTTCGTGGAGGTATATATTCGTCGATGCTTATTAGCTTTTTTATATCGGGGAACATCGTAATGTGCAATTACAGAGATACGTATCATAGACGTCTTGCAACATCTTTTCGAAGGATACTGTGTGACTAGTTATTACCTGGACATCTGTCGATTAAGTTGATTGATACGACGTTACAACCATATTTTCGACTCGCCGTTTAAAATTCTACGGAGATTTCCCCGCAGTTTACGTTTGAAGTGAGATTTATTCCTGTTCAATTTAAAAAGTGACGCAACTTAAAAATTAATTGTTCAACAAAGGAAATTATTAGGAAAGAATCGTAAGAAGTTGAACAAATTCTGCCTCGTGAAATAATTTCTTTTATCTTTTATTTCTTCAGCTTATATTTCGATCCCTCTGGTACTTGTGAAAATTGTCGTAGAAAAGTTTAATATCGAGTAAGGTGATAAATTAAAAATGCATTCAATTTTAAACATGTTCATTCGATATGTTTTAATATATTATTCTTTGAATGTCTGTGCAAATTAAATTGTAATTCAAATTTAATTTTTTACTTACTATCACCTTTCATCGTGTAATAATAATAATAATAACGAAGGAAAATGATGATCGCAAGTGTTTTCCTAAAAGAATTATTGGTCAATAAGTATATTAAAATAAATCTCTTCAAATCTTTCATCACACTCGCAACACGGCAGCATAAACTTACGTACAGGATGTAACCTAAATTCATTCTTAAAATACAATTTTAATCTCAACTTAATTCTTCCTTCGTGAACAAGGTCTGACTTTAACATTCCCAACATTTCCATTTAATCAGAGTAACATTTCAAACAGCTGCTTCCTGCATAAAATCGTAGGATGATAAACTTGAGTTCAAAGCTTGAAACCTTTATTTTCAAAATGCATCATTCTGTGTTTTATTCTGAAATGCTTTTACATCACGTAAATGGATAAATGGGCAGATACTTTTCTCCCGAAAATGCTGTTGATGATATTTTAGGTAAAAATTACATAATACGTAAAGTCGTAGTGTGTAAAAATATTGAAAAATTTTTTTTATCTACATTCTTTCATAGATTTCGAGATTGAAGCCTCTTTGCAAACGATACAATTTTTTTTTTTTTCACCATTTTGATCAACTTTGAATATTAAATTCAGGCGACGAAAATTCAAGAAATCGTGTTTATTTGATACTCAAAGTTCAATAAAATTAAAAAGGAAGGGAAACTGCAGGGAAACTTTTCAACGTTCTTACATGCTACGACAACTAACGTTACAAGAAAAACTCCTTCACTTTCGTATCTGCTGCCTGATGTAAAAAGAAAAAATCTTGGAATAAAACGAATGAAATACATTTTGAAAACAGATGCTTCGAGCTTCAAAACGAATCTACGTTTATCACTCTCACATATTATCATCGCCATAAATAATGTCGTGTTCTTTTTCAAATTTAACAAACGTTGCCATCCAGTGACGATTTAAATAATTAAAAATTTAAGATTTACGTTTATCAAACTTAATTTAGAAAAAAAAAAACAACAATAATTCGAGTGAAATAAAATTTCGGACTGTATCCTCAGAAAATTTAAATTTTCACAATTTAACTTACACCGCGCACTTTACAATCTCTCCTCGAAAAGAATTCAAGTTACGATTAAACTTGAATTACAATTTCATTTGCAACGTTTCGAATATTGATACGAGTAGCGTGATCGTCAACGAGAGGACAAGGAAGCGGATTCGACTAAAGAGACTGTCGATGGAAACGGGGTCGATCGAGACAACATTTCGGTACATTGGACTTGTTGACCGATCGAAGGCACTGCGTGCCTCACGGATCTCTATCTCGAGCGATCGTGATAAACCGCGAGAGTTAACAGCGCGTCAATGTTCGTACGCGTATCGTCAATCTCTCTGGCAGGTAAGTCAGACCAGGCACTAAGTGCGTCGCCGTTGCGCAATCGGCGTTCGCCAGCTCCGGTTTGACGATATATCTTCGGATCCTATGCAACATTCATTAACGTCGCGCCGCGGTACGCCCCTACGTGCACAGTCGAATCGGTTCGCTTGTTACGAGAACGCCGCGTTAAGATTTACATTCGACACGGCGATCGAGACGAGACGATCGGGTGATCGAACTCGATGGTACGTACGCCCGCTCGATCCGAAATTTACTGTCGTTTAGATCGGTTCGATCGGCGAAAACTGAAACTTTACACATGTTCTTTCACCTGGTGAAACAATATTTATTAATCATGTATTTTAACTCGAAAAAGTTAATTTAGCGAATTTCCAGAGTGTCGGTACACTCTGCAAAAAAAAAAAAAAAAAAGAAACGGAATGACAAATGTTAACGTTTTCCGGCGGGATATTTGAAATGAACCAATTGTCCAGTTGAAGAAAAAATACGTATCATTATTATTATTGTAGAGATTAAATACAAATAATATTTATTTAATATTTATTAAATAATATATGATGGTAATTAAACAAGATAACGAACACAGATTAATATTAATTTTATTTGAACTAATATCAATTTAACATTAATACTTCAATATTTCAATATTATACTTAATGTTAATATTAAAATTTTTAAATCAATGTTACTTCTGAAATTAATGTTCCGGAGTGATATATTACAGTAAAGTGTAAAGTGTGCATAAGAAAGCACGTTTTTCTCGATTTTAGGAAATTCAAAGTAAACGTAAAGAGTTGTCGAATCTTCTTTCTCTTTCCGAGACAACAACGAAATTCAAATGTCAATTGACACGCGAAATTTATACTTATTATTTCACTCTGTGGCAGAACTCTGTTTAACTTTTAGAAAAGTATTTCATCAGAGTGAAAGTGCAACAGAATGTTTCATTTTACGAAAGAAACGTAATTTATGAAACGTTCCCCCCGTTTTGCACGAAAGTTGGAACACATTCGCGAAATTACATGCTGAATTCATTTCATGAATTTAATGTAAAGTTCAAAGAGTTATCAGTAACAATGTCCATCGATTTTCCACGGCGTTCATTGCGTAATCGTAATTAACGTTTGATCTAGGTGACGTAATCGAAGGCGGCTTCTCTTGTTTCAGGCTGCGGAAGGTTTTGTCTTCGTGGTGGGCTGTGATCGTGGAAGAATTCTCTACGTATCCGAGTCTGTTTTGCAGACACTCAATTATTCTCAGGTATCGCTGTTTTCTTCGATACACCGATAATAAAACGCGCGAGCCGAGTGAAATCAGTTTCTCCCAACGTTATATTTAACACAGTGAAACAGCAGTGAAATAAATAAATCTGTAAAGTCTGCTTTTGAAATTAAAACAAAATATTTTCAAATAAAATGCTTGAAGACTGGTACCTTTATTCATTTATCACACTTATATTTTTATTAACAATTTCCTAATTTCTAATTATTTGCCAATTTCGTTTTGCTGTGTCGTTTTCACTATACTTTGTTCATATTTTTGCATTCATCAAAAGTAGCCTTTTTGCGAGTAATCATTTCACATCTATATAATTGATCTCACGAACTTCTTTCACAATTTCACAAAGACGTAGCCTTGACATTTAGTTATTTATTCATTTGTATCGTGAGAATGGGAAAATTAATAAATGGATTTTTCGTGCTTGCACAGGGCGACCTGTTGGGTCAAAGTTGGTTCGATATTCTGCATCCGAAGGACGTAGCCAAAGTGAAGGAGCAACTGTCCTCTTCGGATCTTAGTCCACGCGAACGATTAATAGACGCCAAAAGTACGTATCACTATTGCACGATTTGATCGACGTTGAACAGTCTGAGGCATCCTGGTTTTAGTTTATCCGATAAGATCCCAAGAACATTTTTAATCTTATCCTTATTAAATTTCTTCGAGTTTTCAAGTTTTTTCCACAACTGATCGAACGTATTGTATCCCGAGTGGAAATTAAAAAAAAAAAATTGTCAAAAATTCTTCGTCAAGTGGTCTGATAAGTGATAAAATAAGTAATAAATAATATAGTGTATTTAGCCTAATTGAGACAATTGAATACTTTGTACATATAAATCTTGTACACCCAGTTCGATCAGTATTAAATTCGATCGATGTTGAATCAGAGTTGACTGAAGAGGAATTAAATATTCTATATAAAATACTAAATTTCACTAGGTTTGAATTATAATCAGCGTTTGGATTTATCAATACTAATAAGTTAGAGTTAAATAAAAAAAAAAAGAATCGAATACTTTGTTACACGTAAATTAATCATAAATTAGTAAAAAGAAAAATGTGTAAATCATGCTATATTTGAATAACGTTAGTCATCATTAGATTTATCGATAAATCTGATAAATTAGAGTGAACTGAAAAAAAAAAACGGGAATTGAATACTTTGTATACTACGATGTTTGTGTTTGATCGAACATGTTTTCAGCTTGAACATGAATTTTCAGAAGAGTACGATTGAAAAAAAAGCAAAGAAAAGATCGAAGCTCGTGATTGCCGTTCACTTACATAAGATTCTTAGACGAAAGGGAATTAGTCGGTTACGGTGCAACACACACACACACACACACACACTACAGTGCGGCGAGATTAATTGCATAACTGCGATGCATGGGATGTATTACGGAAAGTGATGAATACGGCTTGACTAAAGAAGAGATTGCACACGCCATTAATGCGTTCGCAGTATGCGTTTAACGTCACGTCAACGTTCCGTGATCGCGTTTTTTTTTTTATCGTACACACGCGTGTATGCAACAGACGCAAGTTTCGGCGACATAGAAGAGATTTTCACTCTAGTTTAGCACTAGAAACTATCAGAGCTCGTAGCTTTTGTCACACGCTCCATAGATACGAAATTTTTGTAAATGAAATATAAATGAAATAATTTTTTATAGATGAAATTTTTTTTATAAATGAACTTTCTATAGATGAAATTTTTAGAAATTCAAACTTTAAGAAATTTAGAAATTAATTATCACTTTTTTGTAAAATTTACGAATTGAAAGTTCATCGAGTAATGAAATAACTACACAATCGATTAAGAAACTTAATTGAATTGAATTTGAAACGATTTCTTTTTTTTTTGTAAAGTGTAGCTTGCGTGCTCCAATGTATTACAAAGTTTTCCTTTTTTTTTTCTTTTTTTTTTTTTTTACTTTAATGTCTCTGATGGAAATTTTATACTTTGATCATTAGATTAGACGCAACGTTTTTACGTGTAAATGTCAGACAGTGTATTTTAGGCATCGACATGTTTTTCTGCTCGTGTTGCGGGCGCATCTACTTGGACGGACTTTTGATTTATGTGCTCCGAGATTGTACAGATTGCAATTTGTAATGTACATATGTACGTGCAGATGAATATTTCGAGGTGATTGGCAATAAATCCGGCGTTGGATTGTAAAAGGCACGAGTTGCAAAGTGACATGAGTTTTAAACAGCGTGTACTCTAATAATCGGGACCGTATGTTTTGTTTATTATTTAAATCGATATCTTTTCTTTTCTACGTCCGTCTTCGTCATTAAATACTTAAAATTTGAATGACAACAGATAATAATTTTAATTCCTTCCGAATAGATAAGTAAATAATAATAACGACAGGATAAATAAATAAACAATGGTACACGTTAATACTCGCATTTGTAAAATAAAACTGCTTAAATAATATGAAACATGAAAATTTGAATGGCGAACGAATAACAATTTATTCTTTCTGAATACGTAAATAAGTAATAATAATGGAAGGATAAACGAACAGTAGTATACACGTGTCTATTGGCTCGTTAATATTCACCGTTTGTAAATCACTTGTCTCCGAAGCATCTTCGCATTTCCTCTTTTTATCGTCTTGCAAATATGCGACACGCGCAATGCACGCGTCGATTTCCCCCTGCAGATGGAGAAATTATGCGAAAAATTCGCGCGCGTCGACGCCAATACGAACGGAAATGTGAGTGGAGATAAAAGACGAGAACAGACAGCTTCGAAATATTTTATCACTTTTTTTTATTAACCTCTTGCGCTGGTAACTGGCTCGCGGACCATAACGAGTGACCAGACAATAATTCGTCGCTTTCTTTTTGAACACGTCGGTATATCACTGGATAGAAATTACTAAGAAATAATAAATTTATTATTTGTTTCGTCCGGGTTGTATTTCAATATATACTTAAAACCGAGAAAATATTGCAATTTTGGGACGAAAAATTCTCAACGTGCGTGGCAAGAAATTAACCACTTGCGCTGGCGACTGATTGCGGACCATAACGAGTGACCGAACCGTATACAGTAATTCGTCAGTTTCTTTTTCAACTCGTCGGTATAGAAATGATTGAGAAGTAATAAATTTATCATTTGTTTTCCCTGGGTTATACTTAAATATACTTAAATATACTTAAAACTGAGAAAATATTGCAATCTTGGGGACGAAAAATTCGTCGCTTTCTTTTTCAACTCGTCGGTATAAAAATGATTGAGAAGTAGTAAATTTATTATTTGTCTTGCCTGGGTTATACTTAAATATACTTAAATATACTTAAAACTGAGAAAATATTGCAATGTTGGGGACGAAAAATTCTCGACGTGCGTGACAAGAGATTAACCACTTGCGCTGGCGACTGATTGCGGACCATAACGAGTGACCGAACCGCATACAGTGATTCGTCGCTTTCTTCTTCAACTCGTCGGTATAGAAATGATTGAGAAGTAGTAAATTTATTATTTCTTTTGCCTGAGTTATACTTAAATATACTTAAAACTGAGAAAATATTGCAATTTTGGGCCAAATATTCTCGACGTACGTGGCACGTTATTCCAGTGTCAAAAGGTCGTCGAATGAACGAAGCAGAGACCGAATCGGTATTACCGATAATTGGTAAAATACCGGTATTTTTAGGTTACTATTCAATTACGTTTGATGAAATCGAAATAGTGCGGTATGATACTATTATAACGATGTTAGGTCGGTAGATGCATTTATAATACCGGTATAATACCGATAAATAAAATATTAATATATTAGAAAAGGAAAAGAAGACAATGATTTAATGTTTTCATAAAGCTGCCGATAGTAAATTTGACGCTTATACACGTATCCTTTATTATTTCTAATACTAATTCATCGTTGTATCTCCATACAATATCAGCTACGATGCTCTTACTTAATTTTAAAAGATGATCGATCCCTCGATACGTTTTTCCTTTTTCTCGGTGAAAAATGACTAATTGTCCAACGTCAATAAATCGAAAGAAGAGTTAAAACAACGATTAATCGTTAAATGGAAGAATATTCCGCTAAATTACTTAAAAAAAATTACTGGAAATATGCCTAAGCATATGCGATATATTACTGAAGTTAAGGGTTACCTAACAAAATATTAATTATCGTTCGTGTTAACAATTCTCAGGTTCAAATATTGTAGTTCCTCAAATGTCCGAATATTTTTGCCACGCTGCATTTCGACATAGTTCAGTTTATTGTTTGATGTTAAGAAAAGTATGTGCAATAAATAAATAAAATTTATGTTACTATAAACTACAATGAATGTTCTATTATATTATTAAAAAATTAATTCAAATTTACTATTATAAACAATCGAAATCCACAACAATATTTTGAATAGCACGATATCCAAATATTAATAAGAGTCACTGTACGTAGAAAATGAAAAATGTGTTTTCGTCGGTAAAACGGTATATATTTCGGTATTTTTCATCAAATACCGATAAAATACGTATGAAAATACCGGTGTGACCGTCTTATACCGCTATTAGAACCGATTTTCCAAATAGCGGTTATATCACGATAATATGGAAGCAAATACCGGTATAATACCTAACCTTCACAATATTTCGATTTTCAGTCTCTGGGTATAACACCTAAACCTCAAAATATTTCGGTTTTCAGTTTTTAAAATAAAGAATCGAACGATTAATAAATACATCATTCGTGTCTGTTTGATATTGTTTCAGCGATGTTACCGGTGAAAACGGACGTGCCACAGGGTGTATCGAGATTGTGTCCTGGCGCGCGAAGATCATTCTTCTGCAGGATGAAGCGAAAAGTGGAAGGTGTTCGTTGCAGCGAGTTGCAGGTGAAGGAGGAGGCTGACACAGCCAGCGCGTGTCATCGACGAAAAAAGCAACAAAATGTCGGTGGGTGGTGTTTCTTCGTTCAAATTCACCAATTACCAATTACAAAAGGAAAGTTAGTTCAACTCGAAGGGGAGAGGGAAAGATTGAAATTCAGATGAAAATCGCCGAGAAATCCATAGAAACGACGAATTTTAGATATTTAATTTTAGATTTTAACCGATACAAGTATGCAGATGACACTGAGAGAGTCGCCAGTCCTTTTCTTCACAGACCTTACAACTTGAATAGTTGCCGCCTGATTTGTCAAAGGTGAAAAGTAGACAGCGAGGTCGAGGATCTGTGAAAGGGTCGCTTTGCATGTCTCTCTCCTTTTTTCCTTGCTGCTTTATATTTTTACGTGCGTTCCGCGCAACGCCAAGATTAAGAAAATTACGAAATAACAAACTAACAGACTCTTCGAAGGGGACACGTACATAGTAACGTACATTTTTTCAATTTTTTTAAAGAAATTTCATTCCAACAAAAGTGGAAGATAATTTTGCTTGATAATAAAGACAAGTGAACGAACAAATTTTTATTTAATAAGAAAAAGTTAACAGGATTAATTCTCATCGTGCGTGAAACAATGATTTTTATATGGACATTATGGATTTTCACAGACTGGAAGTATTGTGTAATTCAGTGTACCGGATATCTGAAGTCCTGGGCGCCAGCGAAAATCGACCTCGAGGAACACGAAGGCGACGGTGACGGAGAGGCTTGCAATTTGTCGTGTTTAGTAGCTGTTGGTCGGCTACAGTCCACGTTGCCAACATCCTTGCCTAAGAAACCGCGTTTGAGACCGATAAAGTTTGTCTCGCGGCACGCGATGGATGGCAAGTTCCTCTTTGTCGACCAAAGGTGAATAGTTGCACAGAACAGTAATTACATGACGTGCCTTTCAATTCTCTCGGGATATAGTACTTAAGAAAAAAATCTGTTTGTCTAGAAATGAGAGAGAAAAAAAAAGAAAGAAAGAAAAACGATAAGATCAGAAATTCAAAAATTCAGTTTGCTTGTCATTCAAATTACACGTGTACAATATAAATGATGATTATGTCCTTCGATTTAAGAAAAACGCCGAATCATCCTGATTAATTTTTTACTATTTCTGACGCCACTGATTTGCATTGCATACTAGATTGTCGTCGTGTGTTCGCGACGAAATCTGCGGAGTGACAAGGAAAATTATTCAGCATTGCTCGAATATATTAACAATAAACAATATTAAGTAATAATAATTGTTTAAACGCTGGTAACGACGGATAAACGAGAAGGGAAACGTTTGCAGGGCAACTTTAGTGTTAGGTTTCCTGCCGCAAGAGCTACTTGGCACGAGTATGTACGAATATTATCACCACGATGACATCCCTCATCTAGCGGAATCTCATAAAGCTGCTCTTCAAGCGTCCGACTGCGTCACCACGCAAGTAAGTCGCCACGTTCAACCAACTCTTTCCCATACCATTTCAGCTGTTTTGCAACGATAATGGCCGTTGTTTGAAATTTTTATTTGCATCACGCTGCTCGATGCAGCCGCCGTTTGCTCCCTGTTACGTGCATTCTCAGTATATCTGCTCTTGCCACCTCCATGTTTCATAGTTTCAGTAAACTGTAAAATTCAAATATAAGATCAGTATCGCGCAATTTGACAGCGTGTATCAACCGCAGATTTTTTTGTTCATTAAAATGTACAAGGATATATATATATATGGAATATGTACACGTGATCAATCAAATATGTAATAGTGGGCAGAGTTAAATTTCTGTCTCCTCGATTGAAATGGAAATCTCTGAATGAGCAACTGAGATGCAGACAGAAGTTTTGAGTGCCTCTTCTATTTTATATCAATTTGCTATAGAGAAATCAAGACAGAGACATGCTATTAAACTATTAGATAAAGGGCTGAGAATGACAGTGGGGTGAAAATCCAATTTTTAGAATTTGAGTTAACAATTCTATTCTTCAAGCGTTGAAGGATCTATGTTTCATGGCAAACTACTTCGTTTATTACTGAGGAATGACAGTACCTCGCTTTTTAGCACTTAACTAAGGAAACAGTAATAGTAAACGCAAAACATTGTTTGACAAGAGTGACTTACACTTTATACTATAATTCTCAGTGTCCTTCGAATGTTAATTTAAATGATCCAGCATAGATCTTTACGTGTTCATAAAAATACAAATTTCTATAAAAACTCGAATTGGATGCGAATTTGTAAACGTGACGAAGTCGATGTTACTGTTTAGATATACAGGTTTAGAACCAAGGGTGCGAGCTTCGTGAAGCTTCAATCCGAATGGAAATCCTTCAGAAATCCATGGACCAAAGATATCGAGTACCTAATAGCCAAGAACTCCGTTACCTCGTAAGTTTCGACGCCATGTTTTTATCGTATCGTTCGATGTCACTATAAAATTTGGACGAAACGGTTGAATTAATGTAAATGAACGTGTTCAGCTGTGACTCCCGATTGATCACGAGTAGTGGAAACAGATCTGAGGATTCCAGTGTTCAGGGCAACTACGACTACTTCACGCAAAGTAAATAGAATATACATATTCATAATGATAATAATTTATAATATTAAAAATATATACATATTTATAACAGTAAATAATAACATATTAACAATAGAGTGTACATATTTTACGTATATTTTTAATACTTGATCCTAGATTTACATGATTGTATCAGTATCATAAGTTGGACATAAAAAATACGAAAGGACCAATGGCTTTAACATTTTGTCATTTTTTTCTTTTTTCTTCAAAGTGTATGAAAATTATATGTAGCATGCAAATGAATCGTTCACCTTATTGTTGAGCAATAAAATAGAAATTTTCGAAGTAGAAACCTGTTCTGTTCCCAAAATAAATATTAATTTCGATTTACATGACACTCTTGTGAAAATATTCTCTATTTATTTCCTCTTTCAGTCCTAGTTTATGCATTATGAATGCATTCTTACTGTTATTTTTAATTATCAAATTCAATAACGCTGTATTTTTATACAGATATCAATCTGCATTTGTTTTTGCAATTTTGAAATTTCCTATAAATGCATGAACGTCCACAATCCAAAAAAAAAAAAAGACTTACCTAATCACGGTTATTAATACACAGTGAAAGATATTTGTTGGAACTGTTATTGTACAACTACCGTAATTCTTTTCACGTAAACTGTTAGCTACTTTGTTAACGTTGATGTTATTGTTATTTTGTAACTTTAAAATTTCGAGAAGTAATTGTTGTTTCACGCTGAAAAATAATTTTAGGTAACGGCGGGTTAGAACGATTGATCTCGAGTCACGTAGAGGTAAGTAAAATCGGCCGACAAATAGCTGAAGAAGTTTTGGATCTTCAAAGACGCGGCGAGGATTCTTCTTCCGGTAGCAGTCCCGGGCCAGGGCCGGAATCTGCTTTGTTAAATACCGAGGTAGTTATAGTCACAGAAATTGCAACTTTGATCTCTTTCTATTACGTTCTTCGTTATTAATTTCCTTTTTTTTTCTAAATTTCAATAAACATGGCTAACATTCTTTTACAGTCCACTTTGTTGTTCACAGTCAAATGTTAAAAGTGATTCTTATTTATTTGATTACATAGTCGTATTACGTGATGAGGTAATACTTTCATGATTGACAATAGTCACAGTATTTGATTGATTTGAAAGCAAAGTTATTGACGAATTTAATTTGAATTTATTAATGCAGAGTGTAATATCAATATTAATAACGATAGTCTGAATCACTCTGACAAAAATATTCTGCAATGATAGGAACGTTCGAGATTGCAACAAACAAGTTAGATCTGAAATTTAATAACAAAAATTGACGCGAAGTAACAAGATTTTTTTCTCTTAAGAGTGATTGTACTCGATATTTTTCTTTTCGTTGCAAGACGCAGATCACTACAACCGCGTCGCCAGAGAGGGTGCAGGATATGACGCAGTCAACCAGAGGCAACAGCAACAACAGCAGCAGTAATCCTACACCGACGTTCAACCACATAGCAAACAACTTGCAGTTGAACAGCATCGCGAACGACCAAGGTCATAGCTATTACTGTCTCTAAGGAGTCGTTTTATTGGTGTGTAGTGTGATTGCCGGATTTACCAAAAAAAAAAAAAAGATTAAGTCGCTCAGAGAAAGAGAAGATCAACATTGATCGATCACTCTTTGACAGTGGGTTTCTCTGAGCGAAGTTGGGCGAAGGAAGTTCGTTCTAATATCTCAATCAGGAGCCTCCACGTTGATTTCAATGTTCAATGAACTTACTCTGATCTTTGATTTCTTTCAAGGATACAGGACAGTTTCATTACTGTGTGTGCTTTCAAATTACAAATAAAGAGCAACCAATGACGAAACAATGATGGAACAATGACCTTCCAAAGGTTCGAACATCCAGCAATCAAGCCCGTATTGTAGTTTCTTTCTTCTTTTTTTTGGTTTCTGTCGTTTCTTTTCATTTGGCATAGCGTTACAGTTTCAAGTAGCAACGTTCACAGCAACACGGGGCGGACTCTCTTCAATGAGACGTTGCGTGTAACGTCCGTTTCGTTCCAGGAGCGTCACCAGACGAAGACATGATGGACATGATCGGCGGAACGACGATCAACGAGTCGCCGAATCCAGTGCCGTCGGATGGCAACGACGAGGCAGCGATGGCCGTGATAATGAGCCTCCTGGAGGCAGACGCTGGTCTGGGTGGCCCCGTGGACTTCTCCGGTTTGCCCTGGCCGCTTCCATAGTACATACACTTTAATTCTCTGCTCGTGTGAAACTGAGAAACTTCCCAGTGCCCGAGATACCCTTAAACGGCAACTGTATTACGAAAACTATAGAAGTGCGTGTAGCAACAGAGTGCGGGGGCCAAAGTTGAGCGCACTTTCGTTTCCGTTTTTCCATTGTTTTACGTCCGTCGTGCTTGAGTACTTGATCAAACATTCAACTGCTGGGGAAACTGGTGCACGAACGTCACCGCGAGTCCTTTCTTCGTTGCATGCCCCGAAGCTGTTAAGACAGATTGTCCTTGGTGCTGAGACGGTGCTGTTTAGAAAACCGGTGTCAAGCCGTTTGAACGTTTTTTAATTTCATAGACATATCATTTCTGTGATCGAAAAAGAAACGAAAAAGAAAAGGAAGTATGGAAACGTACGGAACGCTTAACGATCTACTGTTAAGTTGAGGCAAGTGTCCACGAGTAACCAGAGACTGATCCAGAATTCTTTAGCCACGATCGTCGATCGATCGTGAGGCATCGTGAACGAGGATATGATGATTCAGGATAATTCGTGCACAGAGCTGTAGCCGTCTGAGAATCAAATTGATATTTTTTTAATATCACACCCGAGAGACAGATCGTCGAGTGGCTTTTTCGTAATTTGTAATCGAACTGTTTCGCTGTTTTGCGTTTTTCTACAACGATCGAATATTAATTTAAAGTATCGCAGGAAAGTTGTTTTTATCTTAATGCGTTAGTTCGACTTGTCGACTTGAATTGAACTGGTTGTCTAGACGTGTCAATTCCGAGTTTTTCGCTCAAGAGCTTTTCGCGCGATTATATCAGGTCTCCTACCTCAATTTGTATTTCATTGTAATCTATATCGATCTACTTCCGCCTATTTTTCACCTTCGACGAGAACAATACGCAGGATCATGCGGTGATCGTTTATCTTCTAAGTCTCATCGAAACTATGGCAGACAAACAAGGGACAAGCATTTATTGTACAATTTCACAATACACAAAGGACCAATCTACGACTCTGACGTCTTTAATAGTTTCAACTCTTTTGAAAGTATATTTTTTTAGATCTAAAAGTATGATCCTAGTCTCGAATGAAATTATTGAAAATCGTTTCACATAGTTTCGAGGACGTTTAGAGGACAACAACAGGCATAGAATACACCGATGATCGCTTGGAGAAACAATTGAACACACTTGATATTTATATGTATATAATATATTCATTGCACATTGTGTCCGTAAGCGAGGAGCTAAGTTAACATTGTATATAAATGTATCTGAAGTCTTTTTCACGGTAATCAGTATAAATGTCTCATCGTGCCACTGGAAACCAAACGGAACGTCTTGCAATTATCGAACGCGTCGGATGAAAGATGTTTTATTCCTGGCGAGCGACAAGGAACGGAAGGCCAACGAGCGTGAAGGTTTAATTTGTAAGTTCCTGTTCGCTGTTTTAGCGACAAACTAACATTATGTGTAAATATGTATTCTCATAGAATGCGTGATGTATGACGCAAAGCGTACCTAATTAAATTGTAAGGAACCGCAGGATGCTAATGAACGTTCCATCAGCCACAAACAAGTGTTCGTTGCAACGTGCAAACAATGAACACACAACACTCCATTTCTTCACATGCCATATGTTGTTTCTAGAGAATGTACAACAATGATATCAATTGGGTATACAGCGATTAGGACCTCATCAGCGCATGCTGTGATGAATTATTTTGGATGTACATACATACATGTGAAATTATTTTGAATATAAGACGCTACGATACATAGTGTCTTATGACAATACCGAAACTTTTTCTGGTTGGAATCTTGAGAAATTCTTTCAGTTCAGTTCAAATTTAGTGGAAGCTTTTTATCTCGAGAGGTAATTTTTTTTTTATCCTTTGTCCACGTCAATGATAGATTCTTGAGAAATATCGAAATACAATTAAGAAATATTTGTGAATACGATATTTTGTAATGGTCTTGAATGTATTTCGATCTTCCCTTATTCAGCACTATATTCCCATAGTGAAAGTGAATAAAATTTTTCTTTGAACAGATCTCATCTCTACGAGCTTCTTTTTCGATCATATTTCAGAACTTATGTCGGACATTTCCTACAAACATTTCGACGTAATCTTTTCTCGCATTTTTTAACATTTTTCGCGGCGTTTCTTATATATTTTTTTTTTGTGTGTGTAAAAAAGAGGAAGAAAGAAATAGAATATTCTCGTGCGAAAGAAACTGTTGAAATTATTTCGTGACGCAGCTAAGTGAATCGATCGAATAAAAATAATAATTTACATATGTTATATAAAAATAATGTACATAAAGCGTGTATATGTAAATAAATATATATATTATCACACAATATAGTATGAATGATACTTTAAAAATAAATGTTAATATGTAGGGACAAAATATTTGATCACACCAAAATGCTTGAAAGTTGTAATTGTTTTTATATAAAATTTTTCATTGTAAATCTTTCAAAATAAACAAATTATTGCTTTTACAAAAATTCCTTGATATAAGTAAGAAAATGAAAAGAATACTTAACAATTATGGTTATCTATCAATAACGTTTTTAATATAGTTTAAGCAATTCGTTTTAAGAAATGAACTATGAACGTTGTATAAATATTCAATTTCCATTAATTCTAAACAATTTAAAAGAAAAATATTTTACTTTCATTGAGAGAAGTCCGAAGCCAAAAGTATGAAGCCACTAATAATTCCATTAGTTATTCATTTATCGAAAAACTTTTTATTTTATAATAAATTTATTGTGTATATGTTAATCTTTTGTTTCATTGAAAACAACATCGCGATATTTTTCAAATATAAACAATGACTATATACAACAAAAATTAAAATTCACAAAACATACAATAATTGTGATATGTAAACTGACAAAATATATAAAATGACAAAATGATGTATATATTAATAAATATGTTTTTATATTTCTTAATATTCACTATTACAATATTTACTATTCGTACATGTTCTTCAGCCCTATAAAGTATATTTTATAGAGACGTTGATTGAAATATTCTTAGAAATTTTAAGAAATTTATGTATTTATTTGAAGTTTCTTAAAATTTATATTATTACAGTAGAAAAAGTACATACATAAAATTATACATCTCAAATGTATAAAATTTACAAATTATATTTAATTTTCAAAAATATGCTATATAACAATATAATTATGTTTATTTAGTCGTAAAATTTTGCATACATTATACATTATAGTGGTGAAATTTGTCTGTATATAAGAATGGTGATATAAAACTTACAATGTCATTGCTAGTATAGCAGAATAAAATATATACAGAAAATCAATTCATGAATATGAATGTAATTATATATGTTTATGTTACATGACTTTAAGTATGTCTTCTTTAAAAATAGGGGATGAGAATGAAGGTATTGTAACAATTTGATTTGTAATACATGTATATTTTTAAGTATCCCGATCTGAAAACCTCTCGATTTTAATTTCAACATTATTGAAATCAAATTCAGGTTCATGATCTGTGTCCCTAGTTTTATTTAGTTCTGTGGATAATTTTTTTTTACGCTTTTTTCTTTTTTCAGTACTTCGAAAATCACTATTATTAATGTCCGAATTATCAGTCGTTGAACATTTCTCCAATTTTATCTCTCCATCATCTATTATATCTTCATTTACTGCTTTCTTTTTCGAACGTTTTGTGGTATTTGTATTTACTTCATCATCATAAGTACTATCATTCGAACTGATATTATGTTTTTTCCTAGGTGAACTATTTACATTTTTTACACATTGATCTGAATGAATGTCTTTAGTTATACCTTCATTATTATTGAAGTTTTCTTTTTTAATTGCAATGTCTTTAAATTCATGTTCATCAAATTCTGTTTTAATCGTGCTCGTATCTATAATAGCGTTCTTCAAATGTTTCTTTCGTTTCTTTTTGGTAGTGTTACTTTCATCTTGTGTATCACAAGTAGAACTAGATGCGTCGGGATCTTTTTTTAATGTTTTACTTATTGTTACATAATTCTCGTCTTGGCTGATTTCAGATCCACTAGTTAATCGTTCCTTTTTAATTTTTACATTTTCAAACACAACTAGAGAATCTGAAATATTAGATTTTTTTGAATGCTTCTTTGGTGTAGTCTGTTCACTTTCAGAAGTTTCTAACTTTAAAGATCCTTTATGTTTCTTATATTGTTTCGTTGGTGACTCTTGCGCATCATCATATGTGTATTCATATGTATCATCAAATTGTTCTACTTTAATTTTCTTCGAATCTCTCTTTGAGGTACCGTCACTTCTCCTTTTCATAGACTTTTTCTTTATCGTAGATTTATCCTCAAGTATACTTTCATTATCATCTCTGTTATATTCAACTTTAATTTCACTAGTATCATTCTCAAATTTCAGGTAATTTCTAGGTGAATTATCTACAAAAGTTTCATCGTATTCATTTACCCGATTTGGAGAACTTTTAATTTTGAATTTCTTTTCAATCTTACTTTTCGGGTCACTCAATTCTGATTCTTCATTGTTCATTAATTCACCATTTAAGGAAATATTATTCGCATAATGATCATATTCAGATTCTACATTGACTAATTCAGTTTTAGATTCATTTATTTTATTGAACTCTTTATCACGTTTTTTGGCTTTTTTCTTTTTCTCTGATACTTTGGGTTTAATCTCTTCTTCTACTTTTGGTATATCTCCGTCAGTATCTTCAGAATCAGTTGTGAAAAATGTATGCTTTCCAGCATGCTTAATATTTTTCTTTGATACGTTATTACTACTGTTACCGCAAATATTATTCTTAGAAGATAATCTTTTATTATTAATGCTTTTTAGCATTAATTTACAGCCATGTAAATAATCACTGAAACAAAAATAAAGATACATGTAAAAATATAAAAGAAAAGATAAGAAAAATAAAAAAAAAGTAAGAAAATAAAATTTAGATGTACTTACTTTGAATTCAAGACACCGCGAATAAATGGCAATTTGCTATTAAAATCAAGAAGTGTTATTGTAAATCTTACTTCTTGGCCAATTTCAACATTATCACCCGGCCAATCTTCTTCGTCATCCGGTTTAGGAATCAACACGTTAAATGCCTTATGTACAAGAATTCCTATATGATCTAATCCCTTTTTGTTGACTACTCCTGCAAATTTTAGGTTAATAACAAGCAAACAATTGAGAAACCATGTTACAATGAGATGCTTTACCTTTCAATTTACATCCAACTTCTGGTCTGAATACATAAAAGTCTGTTTCAATATCAACGTGAATGAAGCATGTATCGTAAAATATTTCTCCCAACGACGTTAGTAATTTCGGATTTCTATAAGCTAATAAAAATCCTTTCAAGCTGCAATAAACGTAACTTTGTAAACGCAGTAAAAATGCACGCAGTAAATATAACCTATAACGAACTATTTCTTTCAGAAATGTCGAACGCTACATAGAATAAAACAAATCGCGAGAACATGCATCTTGCTAAAATTAATAGGAGATTGTGCACACATACTCAGGATCGTAAGAATTCAGATTCGTGCTTAAAATTTCATTCAACGCGGCATTTAAGTTCGTCAAGTGGAATGGATGTAAGCCAAAGTGCTTTGTAAATTTTTCAAAATAGACGCGGGACTCCTCGTCTTCCACAAGGCCCACAAGTTCTAGGCTGGACCAAGTGATCCCACTGTCCGTTTTGAATCTCATGTTAATTGATTCAAACGCGATATAATTATTAATCTCAGTTTCCGGCGTAGCCACATGCAGCAAAACAAAAAGCGTAACGAGGTTAGACGAACGTTTTGCCGCTACTGCAGACCATTGGCAATACCCACAATGACAGACGTTGTCCCAGAGTTTCTAAATATAGGGGAATACGATGTAAATTATATTTTCAAGAAAATAAATGCAATTATCTCTTAAAGAAAGAAAAAACATTTAATAAAAAGACATTTAATCAGTACAGTTCACTGACTACATTACAATACCTATAATTAACGAAGTCAAAGAATTTCACATTTTTACTTTTATTTAATTTTGTATTCATATTGCTAATGAGTAATGAGTAAATAACAAATTGTCTTTTTCAAATTAATTACTTTATTTTGCCGTCTAATAAATAATTTGTAAAAGTTGATTGTCAAAATAGTATTAATCTGAATTTAAAACGCAAAGTAGATGAATTTCCCGTGAAAAAAGTCTCTGTCAGATACAGATGGCACTCCTCGACTTATTGTCAAATTCGTCTTTTGTCAGTACATGATACATGTGGTAATTATGAAAAATGTTAAGTATCAAGTATTAAAATGTAAGGACGAACGATTTGTAGTGTTGATGTAGTTCAAATATCAATCTATTCAATCAATCTATTCCACGAGCTTAATAGGTATAAGTATGAATAATAGAAACGATAGATCCTCGTTTGGTTTTACTACTGCTGGTGGTAATTCGATCAGTGTGTCTGAGAAAGCTTTATCGAAAGCAAGAAAACTTTTTGATGAACTCAACGAAACCGACAGATTTGAAGAAGCATTCGAAGCTGAAAATGAAATAAATGCGCGTAATGTGCAGGCGCCGACCGCTGGATTTCAAACTGCAAGTGGTCAACGCATTAACGTGACCAATGAAGCACTGTCAAAAGCAAAGGCATTATTTCAGGAAGAGATGTCGAAAGATTTTGAAACTGCTATAGCGGTGCCGAAAGCATTGCAGAAACGAAAAATCAAAGACATGGATGATAATGCGCCTTTGAGTAAACCAACAAAATCTAATGAGTTTAAGAAGCTACGATTCAGTCGTGAGTTTCAGGTTCCAAAAACTGTTTACAGGGACTCGAGGAATATAGAGGAGAAAGAAAATCAAAGCACGTCCCTGATACTTGCTCAAGAGACTCCAAATCTAGGTCACGTTGAATTTAAATTAAATGGTGTTGTTAGAACAGAGTTGAACAGGCAAATAGATAGCTCCTCAATTTCGCATGAAGTAGCTAGCGCAGTCGCACTTTTAGCTAATGAAAAGGATCTAGATTTCACAGAACAGTTGTCCCCTAAGGAAAAGAAAGAGGATGATGAAGTTATGGATTTTCCACCTAGTCCTGTAATAGGGGGGCAATTTATTCTTAAGAAACGAAAGAGTACAGGCAAAAGAAAAAGTACAAATAAATGTAAACTAAATAAGCCTGTAGATAATTTGGGGAAATTAAATAACAATTGTGCAAGTTCAAATCAATGTATAAGCTCAATAGGAAAGCAAGATTCGACAAATGAAGAAAACCAGTGTGAATCTATAGTTGCCAATGATTTTGGCGACACTCAGTTAATGATAGACTTTATTAATCAATCTGTAATTATATCACAGAAACGTTTAGAAGCTGCTTTAGAACAAGTAAGTTTCAATATATTGTTATTAATGTAAAGAAAATCCTTTAAAAACAACATCTCAATTTATAATATCGAATGTAGGATAAACAAATTAGTTTGAAGCAAAGAAATAAGCCAAAACCAACAATAAGTAAATTATATTTTCATAGAAAGAGTAATACCAAAAATCGTATATCTTGGAAAGAAATTAGCAAAGGAGAAAAACCTATTCCATGTACATATGAAGAGGTAATGATTAAAGAAATAGATATAATTTTTGATTAATCAATTAAATTTTAATTGTTGATCTTTTTTTTGTTAGCTTATTAACAAAAAATTATCACCTGAAATTTTGAATATAACAGCTGAAAATGCAGTAATGTATAAGTTTCATTGTACAGATTTTTATGGGTGAGACATATTTTGATCAATAATGACTTTTTGTGCATTAGCTATTGAATTACAAATGTAATGTATATTGTTTAGGCAAAGTATAGAAAGTAATATTGATGGTATAAAATTGGAAGATGGAGCTTGTTTAATTATGGATGAAAATGGTTATGCAGGAATTAAAGAAATTAAGAGGTCATTTTTAGCAAGTCTAGGTGTAGATCCTAATCTGCTTCCCACTGGATGGATAGAAAATCATTACAAATGGATTGTATGGAAATTAGCATCAATGGATAGAGTGAAATTAGATTCTATTACTTTACCAAGGTAGAACTTTTAATTGTTTTTGTAGTTTGAAAATAATAACAAAGAGTATAAATTTTATAATACTTATACAAAGGGATTGCTTCTTAGAGTGTTAACTCCTGCCAGGGTAATGATGGAATTAAAGTACCGTTATGATAGAGAGATTGACAGATCTCAAAGATCAGCTTTAAGAAAAATATTGGAAAAAGATGATGTTGCAATCAAAAGAATGGTTTTATGTGTGTCATCCATTACTGAAGTAATCTTTTTCTTTTCTAATGTAGATACATTTTTATTTTATTAAGAATCAATATTTACATTTTTTTTCTCGTATATATAGTGTGATGACTCTATTGAAAATAAAAATCTATTAAAACTACCATTCAAAAAATTGATATTAACAGATGGATGGTACAGTATTCAAGCTTCAATCGATGAGGCAATGATGAAACATGTGATTTCTGGTAAAGTAAAAGAAGGAACAAAATTATTAATGTATGGATCTGAATTATTAAATTGTGATCAAGGATATCCACCTTTAGAAGTAAATATAATTTTAGATATTTATATAAAATTTTAACGAAAAATATTTAGTACATTAGAGATTATTATCTTTTAGGTTCCAAACAATGTATATCTAAAACTTCATACCAATTCAACAAGAAGAGCAAAGTGGGATACGAAGTTGGGGTACATAGTACCATCAGGACCAATATGCATTAAATTAAAGACCATTTATCCAAATGGTGGTTTAATTGGGAAGATTAAAGTTACAATTGCAAGGATATATCCAATGTTGTATCATGAAAAAACTTCATCAGGAGAATCTAGTAAGATTCACATACCTTTAATATTGTCAAATCTTTTCAATCATTTTAAATTATTTTGTTTCATGATTTTAGTTTTTCGAAATACCAGATGCGAAGAAAAAGCTAACATCATTTATGAAAAAGAATGTCGGTCAATAATAGAAGCATTTTATGCAAAAGCAGAGAAATACTTTCATACCGGAAAGACCAAAGATAATGTAAATACAGATAGTATCGATTTAGCAGCGATTGAATGGAATGAGAATTGCGAAAAATTATCTAAAGAGGTAATAACTGATATAATAAAATTGTTTTCTGTGTCATAAGTGATGTATAGATTTTTATATTTATTTGTCATAGGAATTACTTCCAGAACAAGAATTTAAACAATTAATGAGCGATTGTCGCATGAAAGAAGAACAATTTAGGCAAAAATTAGAATCTCGATTACAAGAAAGCTTACCTCCGCCACGACAAGTTACACCGCTTTTAAAAATTCGCATAACTGAAGAAGAAACAAATGCTATTCTTTCGATTTGGTCTCCCAGCGAAGAAATTTTAGGTATTTTAAAAGAAGGAAATTGCATATCAGTCTGTCATGTTATGCCTTCAGCAAAAAGGTACTAACTTATTTTTTGCATTTCCTTATTATTTTTCATTACGAATCAAATAGATAATAATGTTTATTGTAGTAGAGGTAACGAATTACTACTAACTGCAAGTCGAAATGCGTTATTTAGACAAGTAAATGTATCTAATAATAATTTTCCTCGAAGAGCGTATACAGCATTGTATGAAATAAATAAGCCAATTTTCTCTCCAGCCTACGGAGAATTCGATACAGTAGGAATTATTATTTCTATTGGAAACGAACCTTATGTAAGTTATTGTTGTAAATATAATATATACATATTAATAAGAAACGTTGATTGAAAATTATATCAGTGATATTGTTTTTATTTTGAAGGGTATGAAAAATTTTCAAGCTGTATATCTGGCATATCCACATACAGATTCTCAATCTTCGTATTTATCAGTACTATTTTGGCATGGAATATCTTTTCATGGATATGTAGAAATTTTGACCGTAGGATCTTTTATTGCTTGTAGTAATTTAGAATGGCGACGAGCTACGTCATGGAATGTACCAATGGCATATTGCACAGAACGAAGCAATTTTACTCGCAATCCTCGAGATAGTCATCTTCAGCAACCTTTTGAGGATTTGAAACGTTTGATAACGGTAAATGTGCTTTGTAATAAATTAACAATAATTTTATGACCTACTAAACTGCATTTTTAAATTATGTTTTTAAAGGAGAGTGGTACATATATAGATACGTGTGCAGTAGAAATTTCGCAAAAATTACCAAAAAAATCAATAACAAGAAGTAGTTTCGATAAAATTGGATCAGACGAAAATATTAATTCTGACATGCAATTTAATGATCATGCACCTCAGGAATGTTCAAGAAGTTTAACGAGTAACCAACCAGCAAAATCTATTGCTATACAAAAGCGGCTTGAGAAATTACAATCTTATGGTGAACCATCTAATCTATCTCCAATTATACTTAATAATAGTTCCAAACGAGTATCATTGGAATTTCAATCTCCGTTACGATCAAGAAGTGAAAAATACACGAAAGTTCATACACCATTGAAGGCAAAATTTCCACAAAATCCTAGATGATAGTGCGCATTTTCCATTTCATTTAAATGTGTATTAGTTGTTCGTAATATTTTTGTATAATAAATTGTTAAAATATTTAAATATACTTAATGTTTTAATTTTATATGTATTATTAATAACTATATTATCATTATGTATTGATGATTATATAAAATGTGAATACTTCTATGTACATAAAAATATATTACGGTTTAATTTTTATATTTAACATTATTTAAGAATATGATATATGAAATTTATGAAAACTACTTCATCTCAAAAATTATAAATTAAATTTTAAATTTCTAAGATATATTTGGAAACCTATTTCTATTATGAAGTTACAAACTAGCTTCAAACTACAGTTTTCTTTTTCCCGCGTTTGTCAAGCAGTTTCACCAACTATTCTCCATATATATTTAAATGTTCTTAATACATAAAGGTTGTAACGTAAAGAAAATAATTACTATACTAATTTAATTTTATCTTCGATTTCATGTATTATTGTACGTTTTACAGTAATTAATTGTTTCGTTTTAAGCACGATGTCGACACACGATACAATACTGAGGTATCCTCTCCCACATTAAATTTATGGAGAAATTTATCGTTTCACATTGACCAATGGTGAATATGTAATTTAGAACTAGGATATATATAAAACTAAATAAGACAAATTGTGCGGCGAATCATAAATTTTAGTCGATCAGGTGTTATCTGATGGTAAAGTCGTGTTTTTTGAATTACTCGAAATTAATAAATCATTTATAACTCGATGGCGGTAGAATGATTCAAATTAAATGTCCGGACCAAAGGCCTTCTTTTAAGAAAATAATCAATAAAATTACTGCGATCTATGTAGGTTTTGTGTAATAAGTACGACGAAAAGATTGTTAGATAAATGATTAAAAGTGACTTCAATTGATCAAAGATACGTTTCAAGAAGCATGAGATGCATAAAAGGAAACTCAAACGTGACACGTATGTCTTTTACAAATAGCAGCGATATTTTTTACAAATTTTATATAAAAGTTTATGTATTAACATAATTTACAAATTTTTTTTGTTCCCCAATTTATGTTTTAAATTTTACTGTAACGAAACTTGAATTTACTTTACTATAGATTACCACAGAATATAAGAACTTCTGAAATAACATCAAAAGTGAAAAATTTTCAAGACAATCAAAATGAATCAAGCGATTACTTTCAATTACCAAGTTTACAAAAGAAGAAAACTTGGAGAGACGTTGATGATACTGCATCAACTTGGGATAAGAACAGTACTGCGACAGATGTATTCTGTACGACAGAGATTGAAAATATTGCAACAAAGAAAGTTTTGGAGCAGTGGGAAGCTATTGAAAATACATTGTATGAAGATGGTGAACAAGTAACCCAAACTGATGTTTTGGAAGAGTGTATACAATGGAGAACACAAATACCACATCTAAGAATAGTAGGAAAAAATATGTTCCTTTCATCTAAAACTAATTGTGAAGATCTGAGTATAAATCATAATCAGATAAAGAACAATTCTGATACTAATATTGAAGAGGTATTTCCAGAGCGTAATACTGCATTGAAGGTATAGAATATTTTTTATATTATTTACATAAATTAATAGATCTAACGATAATAAGTATTACAAATTTTGTCCTTAGAAAGGAAATTATAGTAAAAAAATTCAATATAGAAATAGACTATACATAATATATTATTTATAGGAAAGAAAAAGTTCATCAAAACAAAAATTACAAAAAACATCAGAAGATGAAGTATATGATTTGCTTTATGAATATGTAATGTCTCAGCTGTTTCCAAAAAAGGTGAATGAAATTGATTCATTGCATGACGATTTCAATGATGTTTTACACATACGTGCAGCACCTATTCACAGTAATAAAAGTTCTGCAAAAAGTACAAAAGTAAATTGGTTTGAGGAAACAATTTCTCTTGAAAGTAGATTTTCAAATGTTAGCAATAAAGGAGAAGATCATGCTTTACCTATAAGAAAAGAAATTACTGAAGCATATACACAAGAAATGCAAAAGTATGTATGAACTGTATTGTAGAATGATAAAATGTTTGCATTGTTGAAACAAAGAATATCAGCTATTCATTTATTTATAGAAAATACAATAATCCTATGAGTAATGACCGAATAAGAAATGAGAAGGATGAATCAATCATGGAAGATAAGCTTTGTAGGCCACACACTAGTAGAAATAAACTTGGGACTGTTTTTAATGAAAAAATTGTAGTTAGTCCTGTGCCTTATGCTTTGTCAACCAGAGAAAGCTTTTCTACTATAAAAACTACTCCGGTCAAGTTCATAGCACAGTCTCTAGAAGTTTCTACCTTTCAAGGCATGTCATACTTTTTTTTAATAATATGTATTACGTATGGAATGTTAAAAATATTTCTACTATTTTGTATGAATGTTATTTTGTATTAGGCTCAAGTAAAAATGTTAATTATTTTAAAAGTTCGAGAAAAAGTTCAGCTTCGTCAAAAATTTCAAATTACCAATCTGCATGGCATACACCTGTTTCTCCTGCTGTGTGGCCAAAAAATATAAAGCTTGCTCCACTAGACATGTCACAACTTCCGAGTAGCAGAAATAGGTATGTGAACAACGTTCTTTTATTCATAAAGAATATCTTGTATATTGTTTTTATAATTTTAGGTCCCTAACATCGTCGTCAGTAACATTATCTCGTAAAAAGAAACCTTTAAGTCCTATTTCTCGATCTTATCTGCCTGTACAAGTTGTTCATAATAATAGTTATGAAGGTTTAGAAATTCAAGGGAGACACATAACTCCTGGACAATCTTCTAAGTTAAGCGCGCTTAGTACGAGTTTAGAAAATGTTGGAGGTAATAAAATTAGGAAGAAGAGAAGTCAATCAAAAACAAAGTTACAATGAACTACAACTAATTATGTTAGTTGAAGAAACTGATTTTATAAAATTATTTTTACCTTTGTAAATTGAAATTGTGTTTCATTGATTTACAAGAATGATACCGTAAAATGCCGTCCACATAACTGAAGGAAAGAATCTTGTTTCCTTATTTACATTGATTGCTATTTGTATATTTAAAGCGAACATTTGCGATTACGTTTGTGATATGAAAGTCATGTACGATGTACGAAAATTTCTATTATTTATTTTTTTATAGAACATTTAACTAAAAGTGGTGATTTAAAAGTTCAGATAATATTTATAATCTAAGTGTTAGAAAAAGTAGTATTTTATATATTATATAAGTATGTTGTTATTGTTATATGATGATAATGAATCTCAGTATATTACAGTATTAAAATATACTCTAATTTTAAAAGTGTTCTGCACCATGTACGAAAGGAATAATGTTTAAAAACACTATATTGAAAATAATATAAATTAGTGTTCTAATTGTGAAAATATATATTTTAAATACTTCTATTGTTTTAGAAGTGAATATGTTGTAATTAGGTATCTCTACCTCACTCAATGTCTATGTATTATGTGATTAATGTACACGCTTATGTGCGCAGAATATATTTTTGTAATGCACATATCTGTGTTGTACGTGTTTATTGTAAATATGTAATAATTAATATATTTAAACAATACTTCTTGGCTTTCAGTTTCATCAAATATTATTCTGATGTTATTAATTTATTATTTTGATGTTAACGTATAAATATTAGTAAAAGCTCAAATTTTTATTACATTCAACGTTAGTTTTCCATTTATTTATTCACATCTAATTGTTAGTGTTCCATTTACTCATTTACATTCAATCGTTAGTTTTGCATTTAATTGAAGAAATATACGAAAACGCGCGAAAGAAATATTTTGATAGGAAGACGAACTGCGCATACGCGAAGTTCAGCGCGGGGACAGTAAAACCTTTCGTTGAAGGGAAACCTTTTGCTTCCAGTTGCGCGTGGTCTTCGCTAGTGTACGGGAGTATTGTACGGTGTGTCAAAATTAATACTCGTATTATTATTATCGCATAGTAGACGTTTCGAAAAAACGTTTTTTCTCATTTACTCGCGAGTGTTATCTGTATTATATGTTGCAATAAACTGAGAAATTTATTGTTTATCACATGGTGACGTACATGAAGGATTTTAACGTGACTTCAGAACCTGGCGGCATGTCCACGTACGTTAGAAATACCGCCAATTATCTGTCAACGTTGACAAGAATCTTGGGCGTGTGTACTGCGATTGGTAAGTGAATAATTATTCAAAGTTAAATTTAAAACGATTTCAAGATTTTGATACACTGATATAATGGCTCGTATTGTATCTTTTACTTCTTTAAATATTTTGAAACTAAGAATGATATATGTACATATATGTATAAGTATAAGAATGACATAACACACCTGAACAGTTCATTGCTTTTTTATGCGGTTTTTATTTATTGTCGCACAGATGGGTAGGATACATTTCAATTTAATGTAAAGTTCTTAACGAATATTTGTTTTCATGTTCAGTTTACTAAACAAGTTACTAAAGTTTACTGAATAAGTCGGTCGGAAAAAATGGCGTGAAAAGAATTTTATTCAAACGCAGATTTGTTGGATTCTAACACAATTTTTAAGTGTTCGATGCATTTCGAGAGAGTCATTTTATTTCGTTACATTTTAACATATATCTGTGCCTATAGAAATACGTTGAAATTCCATTTCTTAAAAACTAAATATTCAAATCAGCGAAGTCCCTGAAGTGATCGACGAAAGATGTACGTTTGTTCATAGGCGTTCGATATTCGAGAATCGATTTTTCTGCATCTCGTGAAAGATACGTTAGATAAGAATTACAATTTATTTCCATTCTTCTAAGTTTTTAAGTTTAATTTAATTTTTGCACAAATTGTGCATTTGCACAAATTACGCATTTTGCAATGATAATTCAAAAATGGAAATTAAATTTCGAAAATCTGCCGCTAGTAACTAGTCTAGTTTTTATTGTTTCATGGCGTGCGCAGAATTATGCGCTAGTAACTAGTCTAGTTTTTATTGTTTCTGATCTGCGCAGAATTATGCGCATTAAACGCTAACGATTTGGTCACGTTTAGATCCTCGTTCTTAGAATTAGCTTCGTCACGCATTTTGGAAACTTATATCAATGCGTTTCGAATTCTGATTTTGAAAAAGAAATTTATATATATATATAATTGTCTGTCGAAAAACATCGTTCATCTTCGGAATACTTCTATGTATATGGAAAGATTAATATCGTACGGTTATTATTAAACTGTTAATATTATACGATATAGGTTTGCAATTTCGAATTAATTTTGTCAAAAAAAATGTTTAAACTATTTCCGAATAATCCTTCGAGGAAGTATAGAGTCAAAATCACTCTAACATACACACTTTTTTTAATTTTTATAAGACCGATATTTTTTCATAGAAAATGATGGCTTCCTCCCAGAAATTTACTCGGTATTCGAAGATCCGTACGGGGTAGGGGCTTCGAAAATTAAACGCGACGGCAATTTCCACTTCTGAACAATTTCAATCGCCTGTCGAAGTTCGAAAAAAAGAAAAGAACAGAGGGGGCGGCGAGGCGGGAGAGAAGTTGCCAGCAACGGAGCTGCAGGAGCATTTAATCGAAACCGTCCAGCTCGCTGACTTAGCGCGAAGCGAGCTCCAAGCAATTCCGGACTATTAATATTTAGTGCCCCTAAAGAGACTCGCGCGATAGACGGCCCTCGAGATCTCCCAACGTTGTAAAAACGAAGCGCGGAGAAGAAAGGCTTTCGAGAACGGTTCGTGCCACGTTTCTTCCGTTCCGCTCGCCGGAAAATTTTCGTTCTTCCTCGATGTTTGCCCCGATGTTTGCGGAACTTTAAAGGCAATCGAGTTTTTCCGAACGTTCTCGCCGGATCTGTGTATCATTTCGCTGAAGCGTGTCGATTGAGAAGCGAAGAGAGAGAGAGAGAGAGAGAGAGAAAAAGAGAGAAATCGCGCGGATTAGCGTCGCATATTTTTCCCTCGCGGTTTTTCACGGTTTTCCCGCTGTGGAAAAATATTTTCCCCGAGGTTGTGTCTCGATGAAACGGTCGAACGGAGAATGGTTTCGTCGTAAAATGCTTCATTCTTTTTTATTGTCGGCCGCTCTGCCGCGTGACACCGTACTCTCGTACACAGGCGTACGCGGTGATTTTAGCGGTGTTTTTGTTGGTTACTGACGCATCGTGGATAAACTTAATTATCAGCGACGACGCTGAGGGCGTCACAATATTGACACAACATTGCAAGAATGAAACGAACGGTACACACAACTTTTCCAAGATTGTCTCCAGCGTATCTTGTTCTATCGATGTTTGCTTATCGAATTTTCATCGTTGGAATTTCATTTTTCTCCGTATTCGCGTCGCGCCTTGCCCCGATGCGCGATTACGTTTACCTTGGTTTTTTTTCTCTCTCTCTTTCTTTCGCTTTTCCTTTGCTTTCTCCGTTTACGCGGAACGTTAGGAACGAATCGGCGTACGATTCTGTCGTTAATGTGAATTAAAGGAATGTGAATTACACGTCTTGGCGATAAGCAATCCAGCACTCGTACACATCATTTTGAAATTTCATTCAACACTGTCGTGATTAGACTCCGGATATTTACGCAAATTCGTATTTCTATGAAAATGATAAAAAAAAAAAAAAAGAAAATAGAGAATTGTGTCGTCTATTAAATATTATGGTGGTTATCTTGCATGATCTCGTGATGTTATGTATTTTTGTATCTTCTTACAAATTCATAAAAATTCGCTAATAGTGACACTCAATTATCACTGCGATGCTAAGTATCAAACAAATCCAAGATATTTAACAAAATAACAATCAATTATCGTCTTTCGATAGTCGGTCTCTCCTATGGTAATTTATCTTTCGGCGAACATCTTACGGGGTCGTTTGCAGGAACCAAAAATTATTTTTCATCGTAATAAAATTTATTAATTATTAACTTATAATACAAGTTTAACCGCCATTGCTGGCACTTTAATCTATCATTATTAATATTTAATTCCCTTATTTAATTTTCATTAAATTATATAGAACTTTTTTCATAGAATATACATGCATATATATTTAATATAAATAAACTATATAGAAAATATTGATTTAATTAGCAATTCAACAAACCATAATTATATTTTATTTGTATTTTATTTAATATCAAAATTTAATATACCAAAGACAGAGACAGAGAGAGATAGAGAGAATAGCAAGTTGGAAACGTGCTCGTAACTCACGGTGTACCCTAAACGACCCGCTGTACCCGTTTTCGTATCACCATTGTCGAACGAGCAGCATAGCAGACGAAGCGAAATCTCCAGAGGGTACGCGAGGGTAGGCCGGGTTCTCTCGCGCAGTTCCTCTTTAATTCATAGAGGCAAAATCAGTAAATAGCCAAAAGAACTTTTGTAGCGGATCCTCTCTCTCTCTCTCGAATGGTCAGGGTGCTTTTTTATGCGTGTCGTCGCGAACGGTGACGTCGAGGAACGCTGAATCACCGCGTTTCCATCGTGCCACCGCCACCACGGTATTAATTAATCGTGACAATCGCGATTTAGTCAGTCTTAAT